>CM056392.1:246792-511158 GCA_029718625.1 Synaphobranchus kaupii | reverse complement strand
TGCAGTGATCCATCCACATCTACTCCATATCTGGCAACAGAGTGATGGTTTGGGGCTCGTTTGATAGCTCAGACCCTTGATAACTTACAGCCATTTAGCCAGCCATGTGTTCCATACTGTACCAGTGTAATTTACAGCTGAATCTAGTCTCACCCCCAATTTCCATAGAGATCCATTCAAATGCAGAGAGGTTATAGTATCGCTTGTAACAGTACCTGAAAATAAGATATCGACAGTTTTTTGATGTTGATGGTCACAGACTTCAGGAAGTAACAGCATGTAAAGGATATGTGACCAAATATGAAATATGATACTTTAAAAATACGTTTAAAGCAAAGGGGTATGAATACTTATGTAAATGAGAAATTTTAGTTTTTTATTTTTAATAAATTTGCAAAAATCTCAAAAAAACTTTTTTCACATTGTCATTATGGGGTGTTGTGTGTAGAAATTTGAGGGAAAAAATTAATTTAATCAATTTTGGAATAAGGCTGTAACAGAACAAAATGTGGAAAAAGTGAAGCGCTGTGAATACTTTCCGGATGCACTGTATGTATGAGGGGCCATATGAAGTTTATTTATGAATTAAATATTCATGACTAAATGTGACATAGTTTTCTATGTCACATTTTTGGTGTCCAAAATGGTGGTAAAACGATGAAATTTTGTCTGTCGTGAAAAAACGTTTTTGACTTTCGGTCTTGAAGTTATCTTATTTATATGTTATTTATAAGGTTTCACATGATGGGTAGGTTTTTGTTAAGAACAGTGTATAAATTGAATAATCTGAATAATAATCTTGTCCCTCGAAATCTCTCCAGTATTGAAAAAATACACATATAGTACAGAGAATACTTCATGTGTTTTCAAGAGATTTAACAGGAGTGCTGATGTGTGAAATTCTGTATTATTTCTTTGCTGAAATGCATTCTGGGTTACAGTGGTATTTTGGTGTGCACCGACGTCATGGCGCGAGGCATTGATATCCCGGAGATGAACTGGGTTCTGCAGTACGATCCCCCGAGCAGCGCCAGGTATGGGCTGACCCGTGCCTGATTCCAACCAAGCCCAGCTACACTGTACTGACCCGTGCCTGATTCCAACCAAGCCCAGCTACACTGTACTGACCCGTGCCTGATTCCAACCAAGCCCAGCTACACTGTACTGACCCGTGCCTGATTCTGACAAAACCCAGCTACACTGTACTGACCCGTGCCTGATTCTGACAAAACCCAGCTATACTGTACTGACACGTGCCTGATTCTGACAAAACCCAGCTACACTGTACTGACCCATGCCTGATTCTGACAAAACCCAGCTACACTGTACTGACACGTGCCAAATTCCACCCAATCCCGGCTACTCGTGCCCCACAGTACACGACCCAACCCCCCCCCCCCCCTCCCCCAGAACACAGCATAATACTGTGTATTTGGTGATGGAACAATGGGGCTCTTCTTGAATCAAAAATGATTCAGGGACTATAATTTCATCTCTGAGATTCACAACATATTTCAACCAATCGTGTTTTCCTGCGAATGGAAAAAATTATTTCATTGGCTCAAACAAGTGGGTTGATGAAAGTGCGACTGTCCCGCCTCCCCTGCTGATGAGAGAATAAACGAGTGTTGATGGGATGAGAGAATAAACGAGTGTGGATGGGATGAGAGAATAAACGAGTGTTGATGGGATGAGAGAATAAACGAGTGTTGATGGGATGAGAGAATAAACGAGTGCGGATGGGATGAGAGAATAAACGAGTGCGGATGGGATGAGAGAATAAACGACTGCGGATGGGATGAGAGAATAAACGACTGCGGATGGGATGAGAATAAACGAGTGCGGATGGGATGAGAATAAACGAGTGCGGATGGGATGAGAGAATAAACGAGTGCGGATGGGATGAGAGAATAAAGGAGTGCGGATGGGATGAGAGAATAAAGGAGTGCGGATGGGATGAGAGAATAAAGGAGTGCGGATGGGATGAGAGAGAGAATAAACGACTGCGGATGGGATGAGAGAATAAAGGAGTGCGGATGGGATGAGAGAGAGAATAAACGAGTGCGGATGGGATGAGAGAGAGAATAAACGAGTGTTGACCTCTCTTCTCGCAGCGCTTTTGTTCATCGCTGTGGACGCACGGCGCGCATCGGTAACCAGGGAAGTGCCCTGGTCTTCCTGCTCCCCATGGAGGAGTCCTACGTCAACTTCCTGTCCATCAATCAGAAGGTAAGCCCCGGCCAACACAGTGAGAAGGAATGGTATTATAGAGAAAAATAGTTTAAGCATTTTTTAAACGCAGCCATAACGTTTGTGAGCAAGTATAGGAAAGACTAGACTGTGAATCACGTTTTATGGAAGTAAATTGTGATGCTGTGAATAAGATGCCATGAATGGGTAAAATACCAGCTGTTTTACATGTTTATCATACATACCATAGATATAATACATACTATATCATACATACCATAGATATAATAAATACTATATCATACATACCATAGATATAATAAATACTATATCATACATACCATAGATATAATAAATACTATATCATACATACCATAGATATAATAAATACTATATCATACATACCATAGCTATCATACGTACCATAGACATGTGGATGGATGTTTCAGACTTGATTCTGTGAGAAGATGCAGTGTAGAGTTCCTCAGTCCTCCGGGATGCACGGTGCCTTCTGTTCCATTAGTGGCACTCGCTGCTTCACAGATTGTATTATAGATCTCCACAGATTGTATTGTAGATCTCCACAGATAATATTATAGACCTCCACAGATTGTATTGTAGATCTTCACAGATTGTATTATACAGTTGAAGTCGGAAGTTTACATACACTTAGGTTGAAGTCATTAAACGTTATAGTATCGCTTGTAAGAGTACCAGAAAATAAGATATCAAGAGTCTTTTGATGTTGTTGGGTCCCAGACATCAGAAAGTCATGGCATGCAAAGGATATGCGACCAAATATAAAAAATTTCAAGGCACAGTCTTAGTATATGTAAACTTCTGACCCACTGGAATTGTGATATAGTGAATTGAAAGTGAAATAATCTGTCTGTAAACAATGGTTGGAAAAATTACTTGTGTCATGCACAAAGTAGATGTCCTAACTGACTTGCCAACACTATAGTTTGCTAACATGAAATCTGTGGAGTGGTTACAAATTAGTTTTAATGACTTCAACCTAAATAAACTTCCGACTTCAACTGTATATCTGCACAGATTGTATTATAGATCTCCTCTCCACAGATTGTATTGTAGATACGGGCCTGTGACCGACGACAGTATGGTCCTTGGTAAAAAATAGTTTATAAAAAATGAGTGCTGTTAAATGTGCGGTGTTTCTGCCAGTGTCCACTGCAGCGTATGTCTCCGGTCAAAGACGTGGTGGACGTCCTGCCCAAGGTGAAGGCCCTCTCTCTGAGGGACCGCGCCGTTTTCGAGAAGGGCATGCGGGCCTTCGTCTCCTACGTCCAGGGTTATGCCAAGCACGAGTGCAGCCTCATCTTCCGGGTCAAAGGTGAGCTTCCCAAACGCACATCACCCCGAAGTGACAGCATATATTTCCACAGACTCGCCAGACTCTGCCACCTTCTCTGCTTCTGGTTGGCTTCTCTGCTTCAGCCAATCAGAGGTTCAGGTTTGTCTTAGTGCTTCACTCAGTAATGTGGTCAGGTTTGTCTTAGTGCTTCACTCAGTAATGTGGTCAGGTTTGTCTTAGTGTTTCGCTCAGTAATGTGGTCAGGTTTGTCTTAGTGCTTCACTCAGTAATGTGGTCAGGTTTGTCTTAGTGCTTCACTCAGTAATGTGGTCAGGTTTGTCTTAGTGCTTCAGTCAGTAATGTGGTCAGGTTAGCTAAATGTTTGCGAGGATAGTTTACTTTGGCTAACAGCAGCTGCAGTTGACTCAGACGCACTTGTTACTCTCTCACTGTCTAAGAGAAGTAAGCTTGTCTGTAGTTACCGTTGCTTTGATGAGCTGAATGCAATGGACCAGTCAGTCATGGTTAAGAGCATTCCCTAAACCATGTCATCGAATGTAAAGGAGACATTGTGCCTCTTGTTCTGCATGGTTCGGTCTGGTACGTACTGGCTCTGACCGGTTCTGACTGGATCTTACTGGTTCTGACCCATGTCGGAGCAGATTTGGATTTTGCAGCTCTGGCCCGCGGCTTTGCCCTTCTCCGGATGCCGAGGATGCCGGAGTTGCGGGACAAGACCTTCCCAGAGTTTGTGGAGACGACGATAGACACAAACTCCATCCGTTTCAAAGACAAGAACAGAGAGAGGCAGCGGCAGAAGGGCCTGGCGGAGCTGAAGGAGAAGGCGGCCTTGGCGCCAGAGAAGAAGAACTTCATTAAGAACAAGTCCTGGTCCAAACAGAAGACCAAGAAGGACCGCAGGAAAAAGACGGCCGCCAAAAGAAAGCTAGACGAGGTAATGTTTTTCTCTCATCTCTTTAAAAAAATTATTATTTTTATAGAGCGAGAATGGGTAAGTTTTTTTAAACAGTAGAATAAGTTCAGACAGACTGTGGAACCCCACCAATACCAGAGTTCCCAAAGGCCTTGAAAATATTAGCATCCTCGAGATTAGTCAAGTATCCCAGTGTTTTTGAAAAATCGTGAGCGAAATGCAAATGCACGTTTTCCTGCTGACGGGTTTTGTGGCGGCAGGGGTCGGACGTGGACGACGAGGACATGCGGGAGCTTCTGAGCGACACGCGGCTGCTTAAGAAGCTGAAGAAGGGGAAGATCAGCGAGGAGGACTTCGAGAAGCGGGGTGACGGCGGGAGGGAGGTCCCGGGACAGAGCGAGGGGGCCGTCCCGAGCGGAGGACTCGGGTACGGGGGACGAGATGTGAGGCTGCCCCCCTGTAGACAGCCACCCATCCAAACAATGAACCCCGTTTCCACCAGTAGGGACCTCTTTAAATGGCCTCGTGCCTAAGCATGTTCCCAGGGCGTGTACACCGCAGCAGGTGTGATAACTACGTCCTAGCGATGGAACAGCGAGACATCACAAAACCAAAAAACGCTGAAGCGAGACTCCCAACTCGCTGAATTTAACTAATTAATGATCCATTTCCTGTTTGAGGGGGAAAGCTTTCAATTAGCTCAGTGATTGACAGCTCATGAACCCCCCCCCAATCATAGCCCTGTAACTGCACAAGCTGACACAGAGCTCCTGTCTCCCACTGGTTCAGACAAAGACTGCCCTTAGCATTCATCCGTGACCCCAAATAGACCTGCACCCCATCCTCCACACAGCCCTCCCATGTTTTAGGGTGCGGACCGCAGGTTCACGCTTTGATCATTTCAGCCAATCGTCTGAATGGACACACCAGCTGTACTAATTTCACCCGTCTACACACGGTGTGGTGAACGCCATTCCCAGCAGGCCGGAGTGTATACAGGCGTCTGTTCCCAGCGGTTTCCCTGCTTCAGTTGGGTCTCTACACATCTACACCCATGGTGGTCCACTCGTAGGTTACACCGCTTACACATCTACACCCATGGTGGTCCACTCGTAGGTTACACCGCTTACACATCTACACCCATGGTGGTCCACTCGTAGGTTACACCGCTTACACATGTACACCCATGGTGGTCCACTCGCAGGTTACACCGCAGTAAAACGGTCCCTTTATCATCAGTCATTCACTACCGTTTATATTGCATTCTGGCATTTAGCAGATGCTCTTATCCAGAGAGACTTTTACATACAGTCCATTTATATGGCTGGATATTTACTCAAGTGCCTTTAGTCACTGGTCACGTGTACAACAGCAGCAGCTCTGCAGCTGGGAATCAAACCAACAACAGCAGCTCTCCAGCTGGGAATCAAACCAACAACAGCAGCAGCTCTGCAGCTGGGAATCAAACCAACAACAGCAGCAGCTCTGCAGCTGGGAATCAAACCAACAACAGCAGCTCTCCAGCTGGGAATCAAACCAACAACAGCAGCTCTCCAGCTGGGAATCAAACCAACAGCGGCGGCTCTCCAGCTGGGAATCAAACCAACAACAGCAGCTCTCCAGCTGGGAATCAAACCAACAACAGCAGCTCTCCAGCTGGGAATCAAACCAACAGCGGCGGCTCTCCAGCTGGGAATCAAACCAACAACAGCAGCTCTCCAGCTGGGAATCAAACCAACAACAGCAGCTCTCCAGCTGGGAATCAAACCAACAACAGCAGCTCTCCAGCTGGGAATCAAACCAACAGCAGCGGCTCTCCAGCTGGGAATCAAACCAACAACAGCAGCAGCTCTGCAGCTGGGAATCAAACCAACAACAGCAGCTCTCCAGCTGGGAATCAAACCAACAGCGGCGGCTCTCCAGCTGGGGCTAACAACAAGCCCAGTTTCCTAACCTCTATACTACACCACTGCTCCTTCATTTGTGAGCCTACTGTATGATGTATGATTACTGTGTGATGTATGATTACTGTGTGATGTATGATTACTGTATGATGTATGATTACTGTGTGATGTATGATTACTGTATGATGTATGATTACTGTGTGATGTATGATTACTGTGTGATGTATGATTACTGTGTGATGTATGATTACTGTGTGATGTATGATTACTGTGTGATGTATGATTACTGTGTGATGTATGATTACCGTGTGATGTATGATTACTGTGTGATGTATGATTACTGTGTGATGTATGATTACTGTGTGATGTATGATTACTGTGTGATGTATGATTACTGTGTGATGTATGATTACCGTGTGATGTATGATTGAGTTAAAGAATTAAGAGCAGAAATTGGCCTGAAATCCAGAAATGGACATTACGCACATTGCCCCCCCCCCCCCCTCCCAGCTTCAAAACAAACCTGATAAAAACCTCTGACTGTGCTCTGTGTTGGTCGGTGTGCAATCATTTCATGAATCCAAACGTGCACATATATAATGTTGGTTTTTACTTTATTGACATTATCAGGGTGGTCACAAATAAAGCTTGATGAGTTCGTCGCTGACTGCAGAGGGAGTGAGGACCCCTAGGTCCGTGAACAACAGCGTGATGAGGGACGGGGGCGTGTAGTCGATCATGGGGTGCTCCTCGTTCAGATTCTCCGCTGTCTTCAGGGTGTCCGCCTTGTACTGAGGGGGCAGGGGGGAGGTAGAGCAATACTACTGTCATGCTGAATAGGGATCACAAAACTGAGTGGCCTGAGCCAGGTTTCCTATAAACGGCAGACGGTCCCTAACACTGAATCCTAAACTGAGCCCTTGTGGACTTGCCAACTTTGGCTAGCACTGCCTTTTAAATAAGGCAGGAAAGTCTAATCCAGTCCATTAACAAATTAATATCACAATATGACGCCATTAATTCTGATAGCCATGAAATACAAGATCCCTAAAAAAAAATCTTTTTTATATTTTAGAATTAAAAATGGTTATCAATTAATAGGGTTTTAAAACACAAACGACCTGAAACATCTCCAGCATTTCAGGACCAGGGTGGGGTTCGGCATCGGTGAGCAATGTGAGGAGGGTTAGGTTAATACAGGGTTAATAAGGCTTAATAAAGGGTTAATAAGGCTTAATAAAGGGTTATTATCGTTCTTCCTTCACCTTAAATCTATCCGGAACGTCCTGCTGGTTCAGAGGATAAAGCCGGACAAACTTGAAGCTTTCCGCCACGACGTAGAAGGGCTTGTTGTGTGCTTTGGAGCACACGGCCATCTGATAGGTGCCAATCTGCAAACCAACCAGGAATGTTTTTAACAGCACAAAACCATTTCAGGTGTAATGACAAATATGCGATTTGTTCTTATCATTCTAATGCTGATGTAAGGGTCATTGCTGGTAATTGAAAGCAATGTTCTAGAACACAAACCGAGAGCCTGTTGTGTCACCAGTGTTTTATTCAAGGTTCAAAAAATGAAATTTTAATTTGGATTTTTGATCGTTTGCATCACTGGGCCATTTTGGACAGATGATCACTCCACCAATAATAATTCTCAAAACAAATGTGCCAATTGCACATAGGCCATTACCGAATATGATCCCTGTTCCCTGCCCCCTGTCCACTCAGACCCCTGTCTACTATGTGCCCTCTCCCCTCACTTTGCAAGCAGTGTGCAAAAGAAATCCTGCACAACTCTTTCCAAACTAGTGAGGAAGTAGTTTGTAATATGTTCCGCTCTTGTACCATAAACATGCGTATACGCTCTATGTCTTGTACTACAAGTTGTAGTTTTTATTTCCGGTTTGCTTCCTGAAATTGTTGGATGAGTGTGCTCCTGATTCCCCTCAACAAAACCCCGGAAATAAGGGTTTCATCCGAGGATTTTAAGTTCCCCCATTTGTGAGAAAAAAGTCACCCACTTTTTGACGAATTTGACTCAAATATGCGCCCTCAAAGAGGTGAAGAGATGGCCTTACTGATTTTATAGATATCAGTCTCCTGACCTGAAAAACGTGAGTGATATGTGTTGCATCACTGCAACAGCCACGCCCACTCTCACTGAGCCAGAGAAGCTTGTTTTGGATGCAGGGCGTGGCCAGATATCTAGACAACCGCAACTTACGATAAGGTTTCTGTCATCGAAATGTGTTTTTTGTTTTTTTTTTCTAACCCAACAGGGGAGCGATCATTACTACAAAAATGTGACATTGGGGTTTAGTTCCCTATAAACTGTGGTTTCAGTATTAGTCGCTCTTGCTAAACGCTGCATCCTTTCCAAACCTTGGGCAGCTGGGACCCACCTTGTTTATGACTCCTCCGCTTTCAACCACGCCTTCGGCCCCCACTATCACCAGGTCCACCTTCTCCATAACGTACCTGCAGCAGCGTCACAACACATTTCCACTTTCAACCACACCTTTTTCTGTGTGAAAGAAGCAGCTGGCAACACCACATGTTTCGTCGGAGAACTGCAGTCGTCTACACTCCTGAATCGCCAGTGGGGATCACAAATTAGCAATTGCCAGAGGTGTAAAATCCGGGTTCAGAAAGTAAAAGTCCTCCCCAGTATTTTTCTCCAATCACCTGGATTTGCTAATTAACATAATTCTTCAGCGAGGAGGTAGAACTAATTAGTGAAATCTATGGGTGGACGAAACACATGGCGGGACTTTTACTTTATGTCCCCTGGATTTCCACCTCTGGCGATTGCTAATAGTTGGACATTCTAAATTAGGATGGGGATTGGTACGAGCTGTTCTTACACATGAAAACCTCAGCCACTGAAGCTCTTACACATGAAACCCTCAGCCACTGAAGCTCTTACACATCAAACCCTCAGCCACTGAAGCTCTTACACATCAAACCCTCAGCCACTGAAGCTCTTACACATCAAACCCTCAGCCACTGAAGCTCTTACACATCAAACCCTCAGCCACTGAAGCTCTTACACATCAAACCCTCAGCCACTGAAGCTCTTACACATCAAACCCTCAGCCACTGAAGCTCTTACACATCAAACCCTCAGCCACTGAAGCTCTTACACATCAAACCCTCAGCCACTGAAGCTCTTACACATCAAACCCTCAGCCACTGAAGCAAACGCAGCCATACAGCCAACATCTGAGGCCTAAAAATCGGTGTGCATTTAAAATAGAAAGTTTTACCCCACGGCAGCATCTAAAACTACAGTCACAGGAACGTTGAGATTTTTCAAAGCCTCTGCCATTTTTTTCCTGCAACACAAAGAAAAAAAAATAAAAAGCACTAATATTAATATTTATTAATATTTGCTGTAATATTGTATTCATGTTTGTTTAGTAGATGCCCCTAACCAGAGTGATAACTTATAGACCATAAAATTAGACCATGAAGGTTTGTGTGTGTGTGTGTTCTTCCCCCGGTGTGACGGCAGGGTTGTGGTGCTGAGTGTGTGTGTGTGCTTGTGTGTGTGTGTGTGTGTGTGTTCTTCCCCCGGTGTGACGGCAGGGTTGTGGTGCTGAGTGTGTGTGTGTGTGTGTGTGTATGTGTTTATTCCCCGTGTGGGTGGCGTTGATTGCTTTTGTGTGTGTGTGTGTGTGTGTGTGAGTGCCTGTGTGTGTGTGTGTGTGTGTGTGTGTTTACCCTGCAGAGTCAGGCTGGGATTCGGTGACGTAAACAGTGAAGCGTTTCTTCTCCGCCGCTGCCTTCTCCAGCACTCTCAGCACCACCCTGGAGGAGGAGTGTGTCAGGATCTTCTGTGAATCCAAACAAGGGGCGCAAACATGAGGCAGGAACAGTAAAGGGGGTTCATACATGAGGCAGGAACAGTAAAGGGGGCTCATACATGAGGCAGGAACAGTAAACGGGGCTCATACATGAGGCAGGAACAGTAAAGGGAGCACATACATGAGGCAGGAACAGTAAACGGGGCTCATACATGAGGCAGGAACAGTAAAGGGAGCGCATACATGAGGCAGGAACAGTAAAAGGGGCTCATACATGAGGCAGGAACAGTAAAAGGGGCTCATACATGAGGCAGGAACAGTAAAAGGGGCTCATACATGAGGCAGGAACAGTAAAAGGGGCTCATACATGAGGCAGGAACAGTAAAGGGAGCTCATACATGAGGCAGGAACAGTAAAAGGGGCTCATACATGAGGCAGGAACAGTAAAAGGGGCTCATACATGAGGCAGGAACAGTAAAGGGAGCGCATACATGAGGCAGGAACAGTAAACGGGGCTCATACATGAGGCAGGAACAGTAAAAGGGGCTCATACATGAGGCAGGAACAGTAAAGGGAGCGCATACATGAGGCAGGAACAGTAAACGGGGCTCATACATGAGGCAGGAACAGTAAACGGGGCTCATACATGAGGCAGGAACAGTAAAAGGGGCTCATACATGAGGCAGGAACAGTAAAGGGAGCGCATACATGAGGCAGGAACAGTAAAAGGGGTGCATACATGAGGCAGGAACAGTAAAGGGAGCGCATACATGAGGCAGGAACAGTAAAAGGAGACTCGTACATGAGGCAGGAACAGTAAAAGGGGCGCATACATGAGGCAGGAACAGTAAAGGGGGCTCATACATGAGGCAGGAACAGTAAAAGGAGACTCGTACATGAGGCAGGAACAGTAAAAGGGGCGCATACATGAGGCAGGAACAGTAAAGGGGGCTCATACATGAGGCAGGAACAGTAAAGGGAGCGCATACATGAGGCAGGAACAGTAAAGGGAGCACATACATGAGGCAGGAACAGTAAAAGGGGCTCATACATGAGGCAGGAACAGTAAAAGGGGTGCATACATGAGGCAGGAACAGTAAAGGGAGCGCATACATGAGGCAGGAACAGTAAAAGGAGACTCGTACATGAGGCAGGAACAGTAAAAGGGGCGCATACATGAGGCAGGAACAGTAAAGGGGGCTCATACATGAGGCAGGAACAGTAAAGGGAGCGCATACATGAGGCAGGAACAGTAAAGGGAGCGCATACATGAGGCAGGAACAGTAAAGGGAGCGCATACATGAGGCAGGAACAGTAAAAGGGGCTCATACATGAGGCAGGAACAGTAAAGGGAGCGCATACATGAGGCAGGAAGAGTAAACGGGGCTCATACATGAGGCAGGAACAGTAAACGGAGCTCATACATGAGGCAGGAACAGTAAAAGGGGCTCATACATGAGGCAGGAACAGTAAAGGGGCGCATACATGAGGCAGGAACAGTAAACGGGGCTCATACATGAGGCAGGAACAGTAAACGGGGCGCATACATGAGGCAGGAACAGTAAAGGGAGCGCATACATGAGGCAGGAACAGTAAAGGGAGCGCATACATGAGGCAGGAACAGTAAAAGGGGCGCATACATGAGGCAGGAACAGTAAACGGGGCTCATACATGAGGCAGGAACAGTAAAGGGAGCGCATGCATGAGGCAGGAACAGCAAAGGGGGCTCATACATGAGGCAGGAACAGCAAACGGAGCACTGGAATTATTTTACTTTCCTCTGGCAAACAAGCACTTCAGCTCAGTTCCAGTGGAACGATGTTTGAAATGCTCAACAGCTAAAGTGACAATCATGTCACGTTCTCTGTTGGAGGGACTTTTTTTGTTAGCATGTTGTTCAATGCTAATAATGCACCTGAATGTCCGAAAACAAAGGTTTTCAATTTTAAAAAGTGCAGAAACAGCCTCATCCCTGCTCAGCCTATTGAAATGTAACATCCGAAGAGCACAGAAACCCTCACCGCTCCGTCTTTTATGAAGGTATGACACAGCTTGGCCACTTTGTTCCTGGAGAGAGAGATTTTCTTCAGGAAAAGTTCTCCTCTTTCAACCATAACTTTCTTGCATCGTGACAGGTCCTGGGAAAAGAAACAGCCCGTTATGGTAGTCCAGCCGGTTACAGTCTTTAGACTCTGGTCTCATACTGAGGGTCTGTTAGCCTGTAAGCAGGGAGACACAAAGACAGTCATGTCTCAGGATATGATGACCATGTGTGTGCTTGGCTCAATGTTCAGCTTTGCACACTGGTGTGCTGGTTGCTGCGGAGCAACAGAATAGATTTTGTACCCAGTTCTGGTCTTAGGGGGGTTCTAGCATTTGCCTTCTCTCAAGGGAATCAGTGAAAGTAGTTTCTCCTCTGTCCTTACTCTACAGGACCCAATGAGACCTCTGCCCTTACTCTACAGGACCCAATGAGACCTCTGCCCTTACTCTACAGGACCCAATGAGACCTCTGCCCTTACTCTAGAGGACCCAATGAGACCAGAGTCATGTGACCCTGGAGTAATGGGGACACACATCCATACCCTGGTACGAAGATGGGTACTTAACCCTTTAAACAGCAGTAAAATCCCTGGAGATTATGGACACTAGAAATGAACACAAATGAACATCTATTTTTGATTCATTTTGAGAGGAAAATTAGTTTTGATTGGTGGAGAGTTTCATTTAAAATTTTCATGGGACCTGCAGGATTGTTTTCAGATTTTGCCAGCATGTTTCAAGTTCACCCAGGTCTGGTGTGTGTGTGTGTGTGTGTGTGTGTGTGTGTGCACATGCGTGTATGCATGCAAGCTATGAGTGTGTGTGAGATGGACAGACAGACACAGAGACATACAGATGGATGGATAGATAACAGATAGATAGCTAGATATATACAGACAGACAAACGGATAGATGGATATATACAGCCAGACAGACACACAGACATGTATACACACGTCATGCTCCAGTGAGGTCAGGCTGATGAAACGCAGGAAAAGTTCTCCTCCGGAGGACACAGCCACTGAGGAGTCGACTCCCGTCAGCCGGTCGATGGCCTGCGTCAGGTTCTCCCTCAGGCCCTGGATCGTTTCCCCTACACCAATCAGAACCAAGCACAAGTCCTCTGTTCGTCAGAACCACCAATCAAACGTCCTCTGTTTGTCAGAACCACCGATCAAACGTCCTCTATTCGTCAGAACCACCAAACGCACATCCTCTGTTCGTCAGAACCACCAATCAAACGTCCTCTGTTTGTCAGAACCACCAATCACATGTCCTCTGTTTGTCAGAACCACCAATCACATGTCTTCTGTTCGTCAGGACCTATCACATGTCCACTGTTCGTCAGGACCAATCACACGTCCCCTGTTCCTTAGGACCAATCGCACGACCTCTGTTCGTTAGAACCACCAATCACACGTCCTCTGTTCGTCAGAACCACCAATCACATGTCCTCTGTTCGTCAGGACCAATCACACGTCCTCTGTTCGTCAGAACCACCAATCACACATCCTCTGTTCATTAGGACCAATCACACATTTGAGTCCACATATTTAAAAGTCCATCAATATCAATAGTCAAACCAATTAAAAAAAATATTTAATTCAACATCAGCTCTGGGACTTAGACAAAATAGCTTTTGCGCATATTAATTTAGTAGAATTTGCACAAAACATGAGGTGACATACTTGCATCCAGATCAAATTCGCCAGTTTCCTCACATCTACTCTAAACTTGCGGTGAGTAAAAGGCCCGTTTTGGAGGAGATACGCACCTTTGTCTCTTTTTAAGAACTCCAGCAGAGTGCGGATGGCAGCGACTGCAGAGGCCACGTCCGGATCCTGCCTCATCTGAGCCCGAAAGTACTCCACTAACTCTGAGAAAAGACGGAGAATCTTAGTACATCCCCAATCCCGCAGTTAGACAAGGACTCATTGCTATACACTGGTATGCAAAGGTTTTGGCACCCCTGGTCAAATTGTGTTGATTTTTTTTTGTTGGGTTTTGTTGATTTTTTCAGTGAAAATAAGTTGACAACCTCTGCAGGGAACTAACTTAAACATGACATATTTTTGTACGTTTGAATGTAAAATTACATAATTTATTGAATTAATTTAACGGATTGGAAAAAAATAAAACCTTAAAAGTCACTTACAAATGCTCAATACAGATTGTAAGCAAAGTAGCGACTTTCTATATAGAAACATTATGAAACGTACTAAATACACAACTGAAACTAGAATGGCACTCAGAGAGATGCTACACCCGCGCGTGTGCTAATCTCGACCCTGAACGTAACATGCATTGGGGCTAAAACTTGAAGCGCTGTGAAGGGGGGCATTGACCGATTGGGGGGGGGGGGGGGGGGGGGGGGGGGGGGGGATCAAGATTCAGGACATTGGCCAACTGTCAACATTTCTTTTAAGTTTAATCATAATCGGAGTACAACTGTACAACTGTTCGAGTTATGGATGATAGGGACACAAAGTCTGTCTACTGAAGACAGACACACACGAGCGAAAACAATACCCTACATGCGCGCGGGTGTAAAAAAGCTTATTACAGGTGCATAGAGAGGAGACGCAAACTGCAATAAATGAAAATAACTCCTGTACACCGCGATATACTTGCAAAAAGACACTTAAGTGCAACGTTTCGCTCACAGGTCTGTCTGGCGAAGGTCTATGACCGAAACGTTGCACTTTAATGTCTTTTTGCAAGTATCTCACAGTGTGCAGAAGTTGTTTTCATTTAGAAACATTATCCACATAACCGGCTTTAAATGACTAGCTAACTATTCATATGTTCCACTGTAAAGGAGATAAATGGCCAACTAGCCCAATTATCAAACAAAAGATTGAATAAAACCGCAATCCATTGGCAAGAGTACAGTTTCCACACATAGTTATAGATGGCTATCTAATAGCATGTTTCAGAAAAAAAAAGCGAACAAGTTGAATTGGAAATTGGTGCTGTGTTTCTATCATATATGAAGGTAAGATAACATACCGTCTTCGTTCATTCTGTGATGATGATTATTGTCAACGCTAGCTACGTTGATGAGACAGGAACCAATATTAACTTAGACCACAGGAGATTAGCTAGCTAGCCAGATACGAGCTGGTATTAACGAACAACAGTTTCTTGATTAAAATGTTTCCCTAAACCTGAAAGAATCTATAAACATAAAAGCTTTTCTAGCTAGCTGACAAACTAGGATGATGAGCTACCTCAGTGACTCTTAGAACAACCACTATGACAGCTTGACACCTTGTTTTTTCTAGTGCTTGTCTAACGTTAGCTGGCTAACCAAAAAACAAATGCTCTTGAGAAAACTAGACGTGTTAATATATTTATTTGGGTTTGATGTTACTGAGCTAGTATGATGGTTACTCGGTCATAAAAGCATTTAGTTCAATTATAATCTAGTCTCACGTTTTATGCTACCGAGTTTGCCTGAATTGTCGCGGTTTTATTACGTCATCGCTTCTTATTCGGTGTGTGTGTGTGTGTCAGAGCGGTTCCTTATACTACCACCATCTACTGTACTGGAGTGTGTATTACAAGAGCGCGTAAATCATTTTTCTTCATCAGGCGCTTTTTATGTGTAGAGATAACACAATTATGTAACTGATCAAATTAAAGTTTGAGGTGAATCAATGGGCTCCCAATCGGTGTAAATGTAGAAACATAAAAACTAACCATTTGGTAGATAATGAATAATTCAAAGAAAGTAAATGATGAGCCAAACCGTCATTGTGCTAATAAGTTCACAGAGAAAATCACGAAAGAACAAAAACACATGTTCAACAGCCTATTGATTCACCTCTGTCTTTAAGCTGATCAGTTAAATAAATGTGTACCTCTTTTCATGTAAGTGTTCATAATATAGCACAAGAAGAACAATGTGAACATGCAAAGCTATTTCTGACATAATGTGGTTTCAGAGGATAATAATAAATAATCCCGCTAAACCTGAAAAGCATCTAAATAAGACAAATGGACAGCTTATTAAAATTCTGGGATTGCAGGTGTGGTTGGAGCAAAAACCCGTCGCCTGCATAAACGGGAGCCCCCAGGACTGAGGGAGGGAACCATGGGTCTAAAGCAGAGGTGTCAAACTCGTTCCATCGAGGGCCGAGTGTATGCAAGTTTTTGTTCTAACCATGCTCTACACCAGCTGATTCCACTAATTAGTTCACCTCCTTGGTTGAAGAGCTGAGCTAATTAGTGAAATCAGCTGGTGTAGGGCACAGTTGGAACAAAAACCTGCATACACTCGGCCCTCGATGGAATCAGTTTGACATCCCTGGTCTAAAGCAGAAATAGCTACACTTTCTGTGAAGAATAAAATATCCATATTGACATTGTACTATTGCATTAGCCTACATAAAGAGAAGTAAAAAATTGCTTTGCAAGTACTAGCCTCAGAGCCAAGCATAATTTTTAACATCCACCACCCACTGCCCACCTTCACCATCTAAAACCATTAAAAAAAAAACATTAAAACGAAGTAACATTAACTTTATTCATTTTTTTGTAATATAATTTTTTACAAAATCACACAATACCAATACAATACAACACAAGTAACATTAATTAAGCAATGTCACATTACACCGTTCCAGCCCAGTTAAACTGTATTTATGACAGTGGCAGTTAGAAGAAAGCAGTACACAAATTAAGTGAATTCAACAAAAATGGCAACAGTGACAGTTTGCTAACAAGTTCTTTTTCACGGCATTAACTAAAGCTATGTTATTTTTCACAGCATTAACTAAAGCTATGTTCTTTTTCACAGCATTAACTAAAGCTATGTTCTTTTTCACAGCATTAACTAAAGCTATGTTCTTTTTCACAGCATTAACTAAAGCTATGTTCGCTCGCTAGCTTTGTTTGCTTGTCGTTTTTATGAAATGCGACGCGTTTCTGAAATGTCGTTGTGTTTTTGATTTGCAGTTGGTTCGCAATTTGTTATTGTGTTTATATGTTCTTATCTTTCAGAGATTTATTTTCTTTATTTGCTTCAAGCTGTTGTACTTGCGTTTCTTTTTTTTCCTTTGTGTTTTTATACTTGTATTTGTTATTTGTTCATGTGTTTATTGATTTTCATTCATGTTATGATAATGTTGTGTTGCAATCTCGGCCGTATCCCACCGTACATTCTCAAGTTAAATCAGTCAAACCAAAAATCTTACGGATATAACCAATAATGTGTGTCCTCCCAGGTCTAGCAAAATTAAATGTTTACATCAGCGATCTCATGGAGCAGTATTAGCAGACACAAGTTTTTTTCACAATAACAAAAGTGAAATAATTTTTTTAACCAAAATTACATGTAGCAACAGAATAGATATACCGTATAACAAAAATACATAAGACAATAAAGCCAAAACAAAAAAGAGAAAAGACGGGTAGATCTAATTTGCATATTTCATATTTTTGTTCCATTACATTCAATTGTTTACAGATTCTCACTGTTCTAATTGCTTTACATGTTCTTTTCATTTGTTTAAAAAATGTAAATAGCAATTATACTACATTTTAAACGGAGATTACTTGTAACTGGTTTTCTTTAGCCCATTTACATTTATGAATATAATATTCACCATAAATTAAGTTAAGATTAATGAAAAATTACATTTTGATTCAATATGTCATCATGATAGGAAAGCAATACACCCTTTGCATTAAGCTTTGTCTTTACAGCAGTACTGAATACAACATTTCAGCCACTCTTGGAGAGCAATGGAAGTTAAGAATGTATTTATTATAAAATGCCAACGTGTTTCGGCTGCGAGCCATCACCAGGGCAACTCTACAAAGACAGTAGCAGTGGTTCACATACACACCTGTGAGCGCACTCGCTTTCAAAATCAACCAAGAGGGTAACAAGTATTAATTAAACACAGTAAGCACTTTCAGCTGTGAAACACCTAGGTGCGGTAGATGTAATTAGGTAACAATTAAAATAGACTATGACTCAGTAAGAGTCTCAATGAAAAAACAGGCAAATTAAAATAAGCAGTGGTGTAAAATCCAGAAAGTAAAAGTCCTCCCCAGTATTTTGTTCCAATCACCTGGATTTGCTAATTAGCCCAATTCCTCAGCCAGGAGGTGGAACTAATGAGAGAAATCAGCTGGCTGAGTTCATGGGTGGAAGAAACACATGGACTTTTACTTTCTGACCCTGGACTTTCCACCTCTGAAAATAAGGTTATACACAGAAACATACCTTATAAAAATTTTTTAAATTAAAACTCTTCATTCATACCTTCTGGATGAAGACATTTGAAATGGAAGATGTAAAAAGCTTCTCTATGTTTTCTGAGATAATTTATTATCTTTACACCAGTAGTAATACAAAAATAATGCTCACAATATCTATCCAAAATGACTGAATACAATATACAATAAAAAATAAACAATAAAAAAATTTAAATGATGTAAAAACTGAGTTTTAGTTATGATGTAATAACTTTGCGTACCAATCAGCAAATAAAATACTACAAAGTGCATTGTGGGTATACAGAATTTGGCCTTAAGACTGTGTTCTTGTGTAGACCACAAAAGGATCCTTTACACCTCACTGGAGACCATCATCTGTTCCCTGTAAAACCACAGAGATAAAAATGAGTATTTATAACACAAGAACTTAGACAAAGAAAGCATGTGATGAAGATAAACAGGATGACAGCATGTGAGTGTGGGATAAACTCATCCCAACCGTGATGGGTTTAGAGTTCAGTCTGATAGGGATCAGTGCTACAGTATCAACAGAGTTACAGTATACTGCACAGTAAAATGTTCAGTGCTATTGAGGTACAGTATACTGCACAGTAAAATGTTCAGTGCTATTGAGCTACAGTATACTGCACAGTAAAATGTTCAGTGCTACTGAGTTACAGTATACTGCACAGTAAAATGTTCAGTGCTATTGAGCTACAGTATACTGCACAGTAAAATGTTCACTGCTACTGAGTTACAGTATACTGCACAGTAAAATGTTCAGTGCTCTTGAGTTACAGTATACTGCACAGTAAAATGTTCAGTGCTACTGAGTTACAGTATACTGCACAGTAAAATGTTCAGTGCTATTGAGTTACAGTATACTGCACAGTAAAATGTTCGGTGCTATTGAGCTACAGTATACTGCACAGTAAAATGTTCAGTGCTACTGAGTTACAGTATACTGCACAGTAAAATGTTCAGTGCTATTGAGTTACAGTATACTGCACAGTAAAATGTTCAGTGCTATTGAGTTACAGTGTACTGCACAGTAAAATGTTCAGTGCTACAGAGTTACAGTATACTGCACGGTAAAATGTTAATTGCTACTGAGTTACAGTATACTGCACAGTAAAATGTTCAGAGTTAATTCAACTCTAACAGGGACATATGGGACCACACTATACAATTATACTCTATCAGAGTTGATTTAACACTATCCATTTTTTCTGTGTGTCCATAATAATAGGACTTTTGAGATGAAATGGAAACATTCCCACACAGCAAGCACACTACAAAATTATTCATGCCCTTGATGAAGATAAACAAAAAAGTATGTATGAAATAAATAATAAAAGCATTGTATTTTTTATTTTATTTCTCAAATGTGGATAAAATTCAACTTTTAGTGGTTCAATGGAATCCACCAATATTTTCTTAAATGTTTTATTTATTTCCAAAAAATAAGTTCTACAAATATTCACACACCTTGCTTTTACATGGATAACAGCACTGAGTCTTCTTCACTGTTTTATGAGATACATTTTTGGTCACTTCACTACTTCTTGATTGACTTTGCAGTTTGCTTTGGATAATTGTCTTGCTTGAAAGATCCAGTTGTGGTCCAGATTGAGCTTCTTGTTTTCTGATCCTGCTAAACCCTGTCCTTTTCTAAAAATACTAGATGACCTAAAATGACCTACACTGCTGTATGGAACAATAACATCCAGTCTGTATACCATATTTCCCAGGATGCTTTGCCAATTAAATTTCTTCACTATGTTTCTACACTAGAAACTGTGTAATATTTGTGTGTTTTTCCTGTTTCCTGTTTGAACGACGTTTTTCCAAACAGCTGCTGAAAATTCCCTGCTGAATTGTCGCTTTATTTTAATTTTTTTAATCTCGTTATTATTCATCATCATCTGAAAGTAATTTTTGGACCACAGTACTACCAATAAAGCGCTTAAGTTCTCTCTACGTCCTATATCATCCACTAGCAAACGAACTCAATACAGCCAGATAAAAACGTAAGTAATTTACGGGGCTTAATGGCTGCTTTCGGCTCGCCGGTTTCGTCCATCTCTCACTCTGTCTCTCCTTCCTGGGCTGTCTCTTGCTCTGTATGCGATATGTTTAGTTATTTATCTTCCGTCGTTAATGATAATTTTACCTGTGATAAGTGTAAGTTAAATGCTAGGTTGACGGAGAAGATTGCTGAATTGGAAGCTCGCATCCGTACCTTACACGAAATTCGAGATACTGAAATGTTTTTAGAATCTTTTACGGTTCCGGATGCACCAGTTAGCCTGTCTTTAAGTAGGACCCCGGCAGAGCCTTCGCAGCAAGGCGGGTGGATTACAGTTCGGGAACGTAGTCGAAAACCTAAGCCTCCACCAGTGCACAAACAACCCATTCACGTTTCCAACAGGTTCTCCCCCCTCAGTAACGCACCGGCTGTGAAACCTGTTAAAAAAACTCTGGTGATTGGCGACTCTATTTTAAGAAACGTGAATTTAGCGACACCAGAGACCATAGTCCAATGTATCCCAGGGGCCAGAGCGACCGACATCAAAGCGAACTTAAAAGTGCTGGCTAAACATAAGTTCTCTAAAATTGTTATTCATGTCGGCGCTAACGATGTCCGGTTGAAGCAATCGGAGATCACCAAAGATCATTTTAAATCGGTGTGTGATTTGGCGAAACGGATGTCTGCGTCAGTAATTTGCTCTGGTCCCATCCCCGCTCGACGTGGTGACGAAATCTACAGCAGATTGACATCACTAAATCACTGGTTGTCTGTTTGGTGCCCTGCAAACGGTGTTGGCTTTGTAGACAACTGGAGTACTTTCTGGGGGAGGCCTGGTCTTTTGAAAAGAGATGGTATTCACCCCTCGTGGGAGGGTGCCGCTCTTATTTCCAGGAATCTATCTTATAGTCTCAGTAAGTCTATAACCTGACACACCAGAGCCAAGACCAGGCAGCAGAACTACTGTCTTACACAGATTTCTGCATGTTCCCAAAAACTGCTGCCCAGGTTCCATGCTATTGAGACAGTCTCTGTCCCCCGACCTAGAGTAGGCTTTGCTAAAAAGCCCATTAAGGGTGTTTGTATGGCTAATTTAAAAAAAATCAGACCCTGTCATTCTACTAATGATGGGGCTGAACAGAGAGAGCCAAAAATTGGCTTGATTAATATCAGATCACTCGCCCCTAAGGCAACTCTTATAAATGAATTAATTACTGATCACCAAGTTGAGATCCTATGCTTAACTGAAACTTGGCTTAAAATTGATGAATATATTGCATTAAATTAATCCACTCCTCCTGGTTACAGTTATACACACATTCCCCGTTTGACGGGTCGTGGAGGTGGTGTTGCTGCTATATATAAATCTAATCTCTTTGCTACTCTGAAATCTGCCTACAAATTTAACTGTTTTGAAGTGCTTGTTCTCAGTTTTGCACATCCAGACAGAAAAGCAATCAGTTTTACCCTTGTCATTTTATATAGGCCACCAGGTCCATACAGTGGTTTCTTACTTGAGTTTGCTGATTTCCTCTCTAGCCTGGTTATTCATTCAGATAAAATAGTAATTGTAGGTGATTTTAATATACACATGGATAGTGAAGGTGATCCTCTCAGATCTGCATTCTTGTCAATTATTGAACCCATTGGCTTTAATCAACATATACATCAGTCCACCCATTCTCATAACCATACTCTTGATCTGGTCTTAACGTATAATACAGAAATAGCAAACGTAACAGTCATGCCTAAAAATCCTGTGTTATCAGACCATTACTTAATTACCTTTCACCTTTCACAAGTCTGTCATGTGCCATCAGATACTACATTCTACTTTAGTCGTAAGCTCTCCTCCAGATCTGCAAATGATTTTATTAATGAGCTCCCAGGCTCATTTGTGCACTGTGGGGATTTTCTAGGCTCCAGCCAAAATGCGTATACAAATGCAGACATAAACTCAATTGATCAGCTGACTGACAACATTAATAACGTACTTAGTAGAACCCTGGATACTATCGCACCTCTTAAAAAGAGGAAAGTCTGCAATAAGAAATTAGCTCCCTGGTACAATGACCATACTCGTGCTCTCAAACAAGCTTCACGCCAACTTGAGCGCAAATGGCGTTCCTCTAAATTGCATGTTTTCTTCCATGCCTGGAAAGACAGCCTTCTCCATTATAAACATGCCCTTATCACAGCGCGTTCCTTATATTTCTCTATTTTGATAGATGAAAATAGAAACAATCCTAGGCACCTGTTTAACACTGTTGCCCGACTGACTAAGAATCATGCTGATCCCTGTGTTTCAATCCCATTTAATAGTAATGACTTTATGAATTTCTTTGATGACAAAATAATAAAAATCAGGGACAAGATTCAAAGTTCTTCTACCACCCCTCATACAGGGTCTGCCCCTCCGTCAAAGTATTCAATGACCTACTCCTTGCTTCTGATAGTGGCTATATCTCTGTACTCATGCTTCTGGATTTAAGTGCAGCATTTGACACAGTTGATCACCTCATCCTTCTGGATAGGCTCGAAAATATTGTTGGCCTCCGTGGACTGGCCCTTTCCTGGTTTAGATCATACTTATCTGACCGATATCAATTTGTGCATCTTAACAATGACTCCTCCTATAAATCTAGGGTTAGATATGGAGTACCACAAGGATCTGTCCTTGGGCCTTTGCTCTTCTCTCTATACATGCTTCCCCTGGGACAAATCATTCGTAAACATGGCATTAACTTCCACTGCTATGCAGACGACACCCAACTGTATCTATCAGTCAAGCCTGATGAAATTGTCCTGCTGTCAAAAATGGAAGCTTGTCTTATAGATATAAAGGAATGGATGACCCATAACTTTCTCTTACTAAACTCTGATAAAACAGAGGTAATGGTGGTGGGGCCCAAGTCCCTGAGATGCAAACTATCTGGCTATATGCCTAACATTGATGGAATTTCAATCACCTCAAGTGCTGTCATTAAAGATCTTGGTGTTACGTTTGATCCAGATCTCGTATTTGATACTCACATTAAAGACATCTCTAGGGTTGCTTTCTATCATTTGAGGAATATCTCAAAAATACGAAAAATACTGTCCCTACATGATGCTGAAAAGCTAGTCCATGCTTTTGTTACTTCTAGATTAGATTACTGTAATGCTCTTTTGTCTGGATGTGCACAGTCCTCTCTGAAAGGGCTTCAACTAATTCAAAATACAGCTGCTCGTATTCTCACGAGAACTAGAAGATTTGAACATATCAGCCCAGTGTTAGCTTCACTTCACTGGTTGCCGATCAAATTTCGAATAGACTATAAGATTCTATTACTTACCTTTAAAGCCTTACATGGGCTTGCCCCCTTATATTTAAGGGATTTACTTTTCCCTTATAATCCCTCACGAACGCTCCGTTCGCAGGGCGCAGGCCTCCTTGTTATTCCTAAAATAGCTAAAAGTACAATAGGTGGTAGAGCCTTTTCCTATCGTGCTCCTCTCCTATGGAACAAATTGCCTGCTCATGTTCGGGGTGCAGACACTGTCAGTCTATTTAAAGCTAGGCTTAAAACTCATCTTTTTAGTCTGTCCTATAGTTGAGGGGCAGGAGTGGGTGGCTGGCATTAGCTATAGAGTCGCTGGTGGACTGAGCGGTCTGTGCTGTCACTGGATCATTATTGGTAGTGTTGTGTTAAGCTCGACCGGTCATGGTCTAGTGGTGACTGTCTCAAGCCTGCCCTCATGGCTGTATTGGCCCCTGCCTCTGTTTAGCCCTTAGCTATGCTGCCATAGCCTTATTCTGCCGGGGTTTCCTTATCGCAGCAGACACCTCTGTCTCTCCTGCTGCGCTTGTTCTGCTACCATCTGAACCCCCTAACAATGTTTTTTTCTTTTTTTTCCTCTTCCCTGCTCTGGGCACCTGCCCGGAGCTCTAGCCCAAGTTTCCAGAGTTTCCCGCGTCTTTCCCCCGCCCCCCCCCCCTGGCCCGGAGCTCCAGCCCAAGACCAGCTAGGCGCCCCCCACCTGCCACTGCTGATCTCTACATGATGGAGTCATCTATATCGAATACCTCCCTATGACATAATCAACCCATAGGCCAGTGGAGGATGGGCATCCCCCCAATAGCCGGGTTCCTCTCGAGATTTCTTCCCATCGGGGAGTTTTTTCTCGCCACAGTATGAGGGTTTTTCTCTCCTACTAGAGTTTTTACCTCTGCTATCTGGGGGCTTAGAGCTGGCTTAGAGCTGGCATTTCCCATTTCCCCTTTCCTCCCCTTTCTGTTCTGTAAAGCGTCTTTGTGACAGTCATCTGTGAAAAGCGCTATATAAATAAAATTGAATTGAATTGAATTAATATGTCATCTTGAGGACTGCAGGAATCCTCCATTGTGGACAGACTGACTTATAGGAAATACCTCCTGGCCGTGTGTTGCACTCTGGGCATGTGGAGGGAGAAATACCATCTTCAGAGCTTGTGTTAAACTCTCTATAGCAGCGTCTACCTCCTACAAAAAGAAACAATATTGAAGTAATACATTAAATATATCGCTTACATGTGAGAACTTCATGCTGGAAATCTGCATGTGAACTTTAGGGAAGAGATGGAATATCTGCATACTCACTTGTACACTGTGATTTGAGTCAGGTACGTTCACATGCACAGCAATATCCGATTACTGGAAACGATCAGCTTACGCCAGTATTTAACTTACTGCGTTCACATGGACATAAGAAATGTGATTACTCCAAAAGCCGCGTTTACATGATTCTCTCCATAATCAGCTCTGTGGAAAACGAAGCTACTAACTGCTTCCCGTTGTAAGGACAAAAATGATCCGCCCGTTTGACGTTAAAAATTTACGTTAGTAGGCTATTATTATTATTATTGTAGCTAGCTAGTAATTATTATAGCTACTTATGTATAGCTAACTGCTAGTAGTGGTTGATTTATATTATTGTACCAGCTAGCTTTACCGATCTCTAAATCTGGCGAATTTCCCGAAAATTTCAGTTATTTAATGTGCTAGCCACAAACTAGCTAGTACAAACACAAGCACGTAACACTGAACAATATTTTTTCACCGGTGAAATGCAAATTTAATAATAAAATTCTGGAAGTGAGATGCTGAAGGAACCCCGGGCATAGCAAATGTTGACAGGTGGAATCATTTTGACGTTACACCGCCTCTTCTGCCTGACATGCGTAGTTTTGAAAAAGCCGAAAGAAACCGGAGAAAGGTGTTTACATGCTCCAAAAAATCGAAGGTTTGGCCAAAAAACCAGGGGTGTTAATCGGGTTTCGAAAACACGGATTATGACCTTACATTATCGGACAAAGGTGTTTACATGACCATTTCAGTAACCAGAGTATTGCCATAACTGGGTTCAGATCGGAGTATTAGTGTGCATGTAAACGTACCCCTTAGTGTCACAGGATTTCTGCTTTTGTTTTGGTTTAATTTGAAACCATAAATTACTTTAAATATTGGAAGTGTAGTTAAAACCAGAAACTGTTGCACTTCAGTCTGGATCAGTATATTTTCCCACTGGTGTTAATGTTTACCCCCGAATCGCAACACATATGTCACTGCTTCTCTAATGTAGCTATTTAAAACTGTAGGTCAGGATTTTGTTCTAAAAACAATATGCCCCAAAACTATACCCCAAAACTTCCTGGGTTCGATTCCCAGCTGTGGAACTTTCTGTACTGTGATCTCATCTCTGTGTGTACCCCTCTCTGCTTTCCCCCTGTCTGTCTGTAACCCTCTCTGCTTTCCCCCTGTCTGTACCCCTCTCTGCTTTCCCCCTGTCTGTAACCCTCTCTGCTTTCCCCCTGTCTGTAACCCTCTCTGCTTTCCCCCTGTCTGTACCCCTCTCTGCTTTCCCCCTGTCTGTACCCCTCTCTGCTTTCCCCCTGTCTGTACCCCTCTCTGCTTTCCCCCTGTCTGTACCCCTCTCTGCTTTCCCCCTGTCGATCTTTGACCACAGAAACTTTCCAGACACTTCATAACCATCGCCCTGTATTTGTTGCCTGTCCTCTTCAATTTAAACCAAAATTTCTCAATCGGGTTCAAGTCTGGAGATTTTGTGGTCAGTTAACTAAATTCTTCAGTCAGTTAAAGGGGAACTCCGGGTTATTTCATAAACTTCTATACAGATTATATATGTTTAATGTGAGTCTTGAAGCTCACCGCACTAGAACTGCGCCTCCTGGTTCTTTTGTTTCCAGCTGTTTTCCAGATGCGCTGCGTCGCGCTGATCACGTCACTGGTGCAAATCAAGCAAAGATTTTTAGATATGACGAGATAGGCACCTGGCGCTTTTCCCCATTGGAGGAGTGCGCAGTAGTGTTTTCAATTAGCTTAGCAACTAAAGTTACATAACGTAGGCTTGTGCGCATCCATAGGTGTCAACCCATACATTTGCCTGTAAAATATGGGTTTTCCACCTTTTTGAAGGTATACAGAGTAGACGTATAAGGTTATGATACAGGAAATCTTGTTATGCTCTCACTCCCGTCCTTTTGTGTCCTGTGTTTTACCTGTTTCCTCTCGTTTCGTGTTTGTATTCCTGTTCGTTTCCCTCGTGCTGCAGACTGGGCGTGGTTTTCCCTTTCATGTCACTCCACTCCATGTTCACCACTCTATTTCCGCCTATCCCTTCCCTCCTTTCCGCATGCATTCCGCACACTCCCTACTCCGTTAATCACTCACGCATACATTCGCACGCGGCACCTAATTGATACCTGTTAACATTTGTATTTAGTCATCTGGTGTTCTTTGTCCTGTGCCAGTTCGTTAAGTCTCTTTGTGGTAACACTCTGGTCTTTGTCTCGTGGATATTTAGTATCTAGTCCTGTCTAGCCTGACTTAAAAGCCTCGCCTTGTATTCAGCGTTTACTCACTAGTCCTGCCCTGTCTGGTTCGATCAGCTCTCGCCTGGAACGGCGTCGCCACGCTGGTCATCCTGTCCTGCCTCGCTGTACTAACTCTGTTCTGCTCTAGTCTACCAGCCTGCAGCTGTGTGTCTGTATCCTGCCGCTGTGGTTGCATCCAGCCGGTGCTCCAGCTCAGCTACCCTGCTGCTTGCGTGCCTCCTGCGTGTGCCGTTGCTTACGCCAACCTGCTGCTGGGTGTGCATCCAGCCCGTGCTCCTGCCCTGCTCCCCGCAGCTGTTCGTGCCATTCCACTCTGCCCTGTCTCCCGCTTCCCGCTCCTCCTCTGCTCAACCAGCCCGGATTCCTGTCTCCACCCAGTCCCTGGCCTCTCCCGCTCCTGCTCATCCCCTGCCTCGTCCATTCCTGGTTGTCTGTTGTAATTAAATATTCTCCCTATGCTTCCGGAGGGATTCTGAGCGAAGCAAATAAATTATTTGAAGTATCTCTGAAACTTCCTGTGTGTGAGTCGTGCATTTGGGTCCAGTTCATACTCGGAACGTAACAAATCTAGTCAAATACGTTTTTCCCCCCAAAAGTTTTCCAACATAGCTAATAAATTTAATCGCAGAAATCACATTTTCTTTCTTCCTCTGCTATTCTCTCGATTTCTGAGGCCGTGGGAAAAGCGAGTATTGGAGGATTATGATCTAAAAATGCACTTCATGACAACAAACCATGAAGACGTAGCCCACAAGATACCTAACAACTAGGCTATCTAACGTTAGTTAACCTAGTGAACAGTTAAATTATTATGACTGGACAATGTTCATGTTTATGCAATTTTGACCGAAATTAGATTATGTTACAGGAAGTTTTAATGTGGTGGCTATGACTCAATTTGGCGAATGTACAAGTTTCATTATAAATTAATTCATGGCTAACTTAGCAGTCTTAACAACGTTAACTGTTAATAGATATCCAAATTAAGATGAGCTAAGTTTATAACCATACATTAATGCTAACGTAGATTAATTAGGCATGTTATGTAGGCTAAAACTGCAAGTGCCACAACCTCATGCAACAGGACTCATTGTGGTAAGTGTGTGGGGTCAGTCATGCGGGGTGTCTCAGTGACTGTTTAACTATTTCAAAATGAGCACCTTGCTGAATTTGTTACTACACTGCCATTATTATGTGAAGCTAAATGCAGGAATAGGCTATATTAAATAATTTTTCAATTTGGTTGCAGATGTATGCATGTTATATCTTTCTATTAGCCATTTCTTGCACATGTTTGAATCTTTAATTGGAAGTCTGTGGAAGCATGTCCTTTTGCACTTATGCACTGAGGAACAATACACCCTGGAATTTTCAGTCACAGCCGTAGACTACTTATTTTAGAAATTATTCCCCCTGAATCTGAGAGAATACTACGATTTCAACAGTATGAGGGAACTGAGGCTTTGAGGGGCATGGTAAGTTTGGCCGAAATTGGAAGAACCTATAGATAATGAGGATGGCATCCCTTTAGTCATATCAGACTTTTATCTATCAGCGAATCTGATCAATTTCAAACTTTCCATAGGCTAGTGGGGAAAGTCAGAGATAATTTTGCTATTAGACAGACAACAAGCGCTCATTGAATGACTGGAGGTCAATGGAGTTTTTACAAAACAGTTAGCTCGCCTAAATCATTATCAGACAGACAAAATCAAAAATCTCCCTTTTATTTTTAGATTATATATGCCTAGGTTGTCAGGACACAGTACTACTTACAACCCGTTATAATTTTGACTATCCAACGAAAACCAACTTTAAATCCGGATAGCGCTGGTCATATGCACGCCACTCTAAGCCTACGTTATGTAGCTTTAGTTGCTAAGCTAACTGAAAACACTACTGCGCATGTCTGATCACTTCCCCCAAAAGCGCCAGTTGCCTATCTTGTCATATCTAAAAATCTTTGCTTGATTTGCACCAGTAATGTGATCAGCGCGACGCAGCGTGTCTGGAAAACAGCTGGAAACAAAAGAACCAGGAGGCGCAGTTCTAGTGCGGTAAGCTTCAAGACTCACATTAAACAGAATCGATATAGAAGTTTATGAAATAACCCAGAGTTCCCCTTTAACTACTTCTTGATTGACTTTGCAGTTTGCTTTTGATAATTGTCTTGCTTGAAAGATCCAGTTTTGGTCCAGATTGAGCTTCTTGTTTTTTTCACCCCGGATCCTGCTAAACTCTGTCCCATTCTAAAAATACTAGATGAACTCAAATGACCTACACTGCTGTAAGGAACAATAACATCTGGTCTGTGTACCATATGTCCCAGTATGCTTTGCAAATTCATCTTCTTTACCATGTTTCTACACTAGAAACTGCAATTTGTCATCTTGAGGACTGCAGGAATCATCCATTGTGGACGGATTGACTAAAAAAAAATACCTCCAGGCTGCGCGTTGCACTCTGTGCAGATGGAGGGAGAAGTACCAGAGCTTTTGCTAACAACTTTATAACGTCGTTCGACTCCTATAAAGAGAAACAATATTGAAATTATACATGAAATACATCACTTACATGTGAGAACTTCATACTGGAAACCTACACGTGAACTTTAGGGATGAGACGAAATATCTGCATACTCAGAGATACACACATGTACTGGAATTGTGATATAGAGCTCCGTAGTCCCGCCCCCTCCTCTCCCTGGCTGGTCCCGGAAGACTGCCGGAAGCCATTACCTGCCCCACTTCAGGATCTTTGTCACCCTTTTGATGATATTATGGCATTGTATGGACCAAACTTTGACATATATGTGATACAAAGTCCATTACCTACTCACCACCGCGTTTAAATCAAAATTGAATTGTATCATTAACGGAGTTTGAGAAACATAACTACACTACCCAGAATCCCCGGTCGTACATCGTCGGCTCCCGCTTTTGCTAGCTAACGCAGTAGCTACCGGGCGGCCACTCTGCTAGCGAAAATTGTTATCATTCTGTCTGCTCTTGCAACTTATTATGGAAGCTACCGGCCAAAGAAGTAGTTACCGGTCGCTCTGCTAGCGAAAATGGCTATCACTTTGTCTTATTATGGAAGTGAAACTAACAGTATCACCAAGGGCGAGAATCACTATCAGTCTGGCCATGTCGAAAGTGTCAGCCTTATGGCTTTAACTTCAGCAGTGGTGGTGAGCAACTGAGTAGATGTTGGACATAATTTCAAATTACCAATTTTATCAATTATTTAAAAATGTGACAACCCCTCTCTTGGGTGTTTTGAACGTCTAGCTGCCTGAATATAGAAAAAAAACATTTTCAGTCCATTGACTCCCATTGTATTTTTTACGAAAAGTGGCACCAGACGTTCGTCACCAAAGTGGGCGGGACTACGGAGCTCGATAGTGAATTAAAAGTGAAATAATCTGTCTGTAAACAATTGTTGGAAAAATTACTTTTGTGTCATGCACAAAGTAGATGTCCTAACTGACTTGCCAACACTATAGTTTGCTAACATGAAATCTGTGGAGTGGTTAAAAATGAGTTTTAATGACCTAACCTATGTGTATGTAAACTTTTGACCACAACTGTACACTGTGATTTGAGTCAGTGTCACACGATTTCTGCTTTTGTTTTGTTTTCATTTGAAACCTTAGATTGTCTGTACCTCTCTCTGCTTTCCCCCTGTCTGTACCACTCTCTGCTTTCCCCCTATCTGTACCCCTCTCTGCTTCCCCCCTGTCTGTACTCCTCTCTGCTTTCCCCCTGTCTGTACCCCTCTCTGCTTTCTCCCTGTCTGTACCCCTCTCTGTTTTCCCCCTGTCTGTACCCCTCTCTGCTTTCCCCCTGTCTGTACCCCTCTCTGCTTTCCCCCTGTCTGTACCTCTCTCTGCTTTCCCCCTGTCTGTACCCCTCTCTGCTTTCCCCCTGTCTGTACCCCTCTCTGCTTTCCCCCTGTCTCTAACCCTCTCTGGGGGGATCTTTGACCGCAGAAACTTTCCAGATCCTTCAGAATCATCGTTCTGTATTTGTGTACTGTCCTCTTCAATTTAAACCTACTTTTTTCAATCGGATTTAAGTCTGGAGATTGTGGTCAGTTAAAGTTTTTCAGTCAGTTAACGACTTCTTGATTGATTTAGCAGTTTGCTTTGGATACTTTCTTGCTTGAAAGATCCAGTTGTGGTCCAGAATGAGTTTCTTGTTTTCTGATCCTGCTAAACTCTGTCCCTTTCTAAAAATACTAGATGACCTCAAATGACCTACACTGCTGTATGGAACAATAACATCCTGTCTGTGTACCATATTTCCCAGTATGCTTTGCAAATTAAAGAAACTGTGGAATTTGTCATCTTGAGGACTAAAGGAATCCTCCATTGTGGACAGATTGACTCGTACAAAATACCTCCTCGCTTACCTCCTCGCTGTCTGTTGTACCCTGGGCAGATGGCGAGAGAGATACCATATCTTCATCTTCCTGTGGTGTGTACAAAGAGAAACAATATAAAAATTGTACATGAAATACATTGCTTACTTATGAGAGAACCTCATGCTGGAAACCTACAAGTGAACTTTAGGGAAGAGGTGGAATATCTGCAGACTCACAGATACACACATGTACACTGTGATCTGAGCCACTGTCTGTACCCCACTCTGCTTTCCCCCTGTCTGTACCCCACTCTGCTTTCCCCGTGTCTGTACCCCTCTCTGCTTTCCCCTTGTCTGTACCCCTCTCTGCTTTCCCCCTGTCTGTACCCCTCTCTGCTTTCCCCCTGTCTGTACCCCTCTCTGCTTTCCCCCTGTCTGTACCCCTCTTTGCTTTCCCCCTGTCTGTACCCCTCTCTGCTTTCCCCCTGTCTGTACCCTTCTCTGCTTTCCCCCTGTCTGTACCCCTCTCTGCTTTCCCCCTGTCTGTACCCCTCTCTGCTTTCCCCCTGTCTGTACCCCTCTCTGCTTTCCCCCTGTCTGTACCCCTCTTTGCTTTCCCCCTGTCTGTACCCCTCTCTGCTTTCCCCCTGTCTGTACCCTTCTCTGCTTTCCCCCTGTCTGTACCCCTCTCTGCTTTCCCTCTGTCTGTAATTCTCAGTGAGGTACTTCATTACTCTTTCTTCAGAGCTACAAGCAAGAATAGCCGATAGGACTTAAATACAGCACAACTGCAGCCTGAACATTAGCACTTAAATACAACAGAACTGCAGCCTCAACATTAGCACTTAAATACAGCACAACAGCAGCCTCAACATTAGCACTTAAATACAGCACAACTGCAGCCTCAACATTAGCACTTAAATACAGCACAACTGCAGCCTCAACATTAGCACTTATATACAGCACAACTGCAGCCTCAACATTAGCACTTAAATACAGCACAACTGCAGCCTCAACATTAGCACTTAAATACAGCACAACTGCAGCCTGAACATTAGCACTTAAATACAGCACAACTGCAGCCTCAACATTAGCACTTAAATACAGCACAACTGCAGTCTCAACATTAGCACTTAAATACAGCACAACTGCAGCCTCAACATTAGCACTTAAATACAACACAACTGCAGCCTCAACATTAGCACTTAAATACAGCACAACTGCAGCCTCAATATTAGCACTTATATACAGCACACCTGCAGCCTCAACATTAGCACTTAAATACAGCACAACTGCAGCCTAAACATTAGCACTTAAATACAGCACAACTGCAGCCTGAACATTAGCACTTAAATACAGCACAACTGCAGCCTCAACATTAGCACTTATATACAGCACACCTGCAGCCTCAACATTAGCACTTAAATACAGCACAACTGCAGCCTGAACATTAGCACTTAAATACAGCACAACTGCAGCCTGAACATTAGCACTTAAATACAGCACAACTGCAGCCTCAACATTAGCACTTAAATACAGCACAACTGCAGCCTGAACATTAGCACTTAAATACAGCACAACTGCAGCCTGAACATTAGCACTTAAATACAGCACAACTGCAGCCTGAACATTAGCACTTAAATACAGCACAACTGCAGCCTCAACATTAGCACTTAAATACAACACAACTGCAGCCTCAACATTAGCACTTAAATACAGCACAACTGCAGCCTCAACATTAGCACTTAAATACAGCACAACTGCAGCTTCAACATTAGCACTTAAATACAGCACAACTGCAGCCTCAACATTAGCACTTAAATACAGCACAACTGCAGCCTGAACATTAGCACTTAAATACAGCACAACTGCAGCCTCAACATTAGCACTTATATACAGCACAACTGCAGCCTGAACATTAGCACTTAAATACAGCACAACTGCAGCCTGAACTTTAGCACTTAAATACAGCACAACTGCAGCCTGAACATTAGCACTTAAATACAGCACAACTGCAGCCTGAACATTAGCACTTAAATACAGCACAACTGCAGCCTGAAAATTAGCACTTAAATACAGCACAACTGCAGCCTGAACATTAGCACTTAAATACAGCACAACTGCAGCCTGAACATTAGCACTTAAATACAGCACAACTGCAGCCTCAACATTAGCACTTAAATACAGCACAACTGCAGCCTCAACATTAGCACTTAAATACAGCACAACTGCAGCCTCAACATTAGCACTTAAATACAGCACAACTGCAGCCTGAACATTAGCACTTAAATACAGCACAACTGCAGCCTGAACATTAGCACTTAAATACAGCACAACTGCAGCCTGAACATTAGCACTTAAATACAGCACAAGTGCAGCCTCAACATCAGCACTTAAATACAGCACAACTGCAGCCTCAACATTAGCACTTAAATACAGCACAACTGCAGCCTCAACATTAGCACTTAAATACAGCACAACTGCAGCCTGAACATTAGCACTTAAATACAGCACAACTGCAGCCTGAACATTAGCACTTAAATACAGCACAACTGCAGCCTGAACATTAGCACTTAAATACAGCACAACTGCAGCCTGAACATTAGCACTTAAATACAGCACAACTGCAGCCTCAACATTAGCACTTAAATACAGCACAACTACAGCCTGAACATTAGCACTTATATACAGCACAACTGCAGCCTGAACATTAGCACTTAAATACAGCACAACTGCAGCCTGAACATTAGCACTTAAATACAACACAACTGCAGCCTGAACATTAGCACTTAAATACAGCACAACTGTAGCCTCAACATTAGCACTTAAATACAGCACAACTGCAGCCTCAACATTAGCACTTAAATACAGCACAACTGCAGCCTGAACATTAGCACTTAAATACAGCACAACTGCAGCCTGAACATTAGCACTTAAATACAGCACAACTGCAGCCTGAACATTAGCACTTAAATACAGCACAACTGCAGGCTCAACATTAGCACTTAAATACAGCACAACTGCAGCCTGAACATTAGCACTTAAATACAGCACAACTGCAGCCTGAACATTAGCACTTAAATACAGCACAACTGCAGCCTGAACATTAGCACTTAAATACAGCACAACTGCAGCCTGAACATTAGCACTTAAATACAGCACAACTGCAGCCTCAACATTAGCACTTAAATACAGCACAACTGCAGCCTGAACATTAGCACTTATATACAGCACAACTGCAGCCTGAACATTAGCACTTAAATACAGCACAACTGCAGCCTGAACATTAGCACTTAAATACAACACAACTGCAGCCTGAACATTAGCACTTAAATACAGCACAACTGTAGCCTCAACATTAGCACTTAAATACAGCACAACTGCAGCCTCAACATTAGCACTTAAATACAGCACAACTGCAGCCTGAACATTAGCACTTAAATACAGCACAACTGCAGCCTGAACATTAGCACTTAAATACAGCACAACTGCAGCCTGAACATTAGCACTTAAATACAGCACAACTGCAGCCTGAACATTAGCACTTAAATACAGCACAACTGCAGCCTCAACATTAGCACTTAAATACAGCACAATTGCAGCCTCAACATTAGCACTTAAATACAGCACAACTGCAGCCTGAACATTAGCACTTAAATACAGCACAACTGCAGCCTCAACATTAGCACTTAAATACAGCACAATTGCAGCCTCAACATTAGCACTTAAATACAGCACAACTGCAGCCTGAACATTAGCACTTAAATACAGCACAACTGCAACCTCAACATTAGCACTTAACTACAGCACAACTGCAGCCTCAACATTAGCACTTAAATACAGCACAACTGCAGCCTGAACATTAGCACTTAAATACAGCACAACTGCAGCCTCAACATTAGCACTTAAATACAGCACAACTGCAGTCTCAACATTAGCACTTAAATACAGCACAACTGCAGCCTCAACATTAGCACTTAAATACAACACAACTGCAGCCTCAACATTAGCACTTAAATACAGCACAACTGCAGCCTCAACATTAGCACTTATATACAGCACACCTGCAGCCTCAACATTAGCACTTAAATACAGCACAACTGCAGCCTCAACATTAGCACTTATATACAGCACACCTGCAGCCTCAACATTAGCACTTAAATACAGCACAACTGCAGCCTCAACATTAGCACTTATATACAGCACACCTGCAGCCTCAACATTAGCACTTAAATACAGCACAACTGCAACCTCAACATTAGCACTTAACTACAGCACAACTGCAGCCTCAACATTAGCACTTAAATACAGCACAACTGCAGCCTCAACATTAGCACTTAAATACAGCACAACTGCAGCCTCAACATTAGCACTTAAATACAGCACAACTGCAGCCTCAATATTAGCACTTATATACAGCACAACTGCAGTCTCAACATTAGCACTTAAATACAGCACAACTGCAGCCTCAACATTAGCACTTAAATACAGCACAACTGCAGTCTCAACATTAGCACTTAAATACAGCACAACTGCAGCCTCAACATTAGCACTTATATACAGCACAACTGCAGCCTGAACATTAGCACTTAAATACAGCACAACTGCAGCCTCAACATTAGCACTTAAATACAGCACAACTGCACTCAACATTAGCACTTAAACAGAGCACAACTGCAGCCTCAGCATTAGCACTTAAATACAGCACAACTGCAGTCTCAACATTAGCACTTAAATACAGCACAACTGCAGCCTCAACATTAGCATTAAATACAGCACAACTGCAGACTCAACATTAGCACTTAAATAGAGCACAACTGCAGCCTCAACATTAGCACTTAAATACAGCACAACTGCAGCCTCAACATTAGCACTTAAATACAGCACAACTGCAGCCTCAACATTAGCACTTAAATACAGCACAACTGCAGTCTCAACATTAGCACTTAAATACAACACAACTGCAGACCCAACATTAGCACTTAAATACAGCACAACTGCAGCCTCAACATTAGCACTTAAATACAACACAACTGCAGACCCAACATTAGCACTTAAATACAACACAACTGCAGCCTCAACATTAGCACTTAAATACAGCACAACTGCAGACCCAACATTAGCACTTAAATACAGCACATCTGCAGCCTCAACATTAGCACTTAAATACAGCACAACTGCAGCCTCAACATTAGCACTTAAATACAGCACAACTGCAGCCTCAACATTAGCATTAAATACAGCACAACTGCAGCCTCAACATTAGCACTTATATACAGCACAACTGCAGCCTCAACATTAGCACTTAAATACAGCACAACTGCAGCCTGAACATTAGCACTTAAATACAGCACAACTGCAGCCTGAACATTAGCACTTAAATACAGCACAACTGCAGCCTCAACATTAGCACTTAAATACAGCACAACTGCAGACCCAACATTAGCACTTAAATACAGCACAACTGCAGCCTCAACATTAGCACTTATATACAGCACAACAGCAGCCTCAACATTAGCACTTAAATACAGCACAACTGCAGACTCAACATTAGCACTTAAATACAACACAAGTGTGCCCGCTGTGGGTGTTAAAAGCAGTCTTCCACTCATCCCCCTCACGCATACGAACGAGATTGTAAGCGTTGCACAAGTCCAGCTTGGTAAGGACTGACGCGCCCTGCAGGAGCTCGAACGCGGAGTTCATGAGGGGGAGAGGATAACGATTTTTGATAGTGATCTCATTTAGCCCCCGGTAGTCGATGCAGGGTCTTAGCCCCCTGTCCTTCTTCTGTACGAAGAAAAACCTCGCCCCTGCCCGAGATGTGGAGGGTCTAATGAACCCATTAACTAATGATTCTGTGATGTACTGCTTCATGGCAGCGCTCTCAGGGACAGACAGAAAATAAAGGGAACCCCTAGGAGGAATTGTGCCTGGGTATAATTCTATGGCACAATCGTAGGGCCTATGGTGGGGCAGGGTCGTGGCACGCTGTTTACTGAAAACCTCCACCAGGTTGGAATAAACAGAGGGAACGTTGGCAGGTAATCTACAATCGAGCGATCCCACCAATTTGGTACTCCCTTGATAAAAGGAGGAGCTGGGAGAAGAGTCCGACTTGATTTCAGTGTCAGAGGGATCCTTGGATCCTTGGAATCCCCCTCAGCCATGGAGTCCCAAACCAGGCTCTCAGCCCCCGTACCCGGGAGAAAGTCGGAACTCTCTATATCGGGAAGCGAGCTCGCCTCCTCGAGGTTGCTGTCCGAGATAACCGAACCGCTTGAGGACAAGGTGGGAAGAGAATAACAGTGGGGGCGGCACCGGGGGCCCCATTGGAGAATAACAGGGTTATCCCCGCCCCAGTCAATATGCGGACAATGCCGCACAAGCCACGAATGTCTGAGAATGAGCGGATAGGCTGGCCGCCAATTGCTGCTCCCACAGGGCGCCGGCCATGCTCGGATCTGGCAGGACTGGGGCGCGAACCCCGATCCTCGGAGCACAACTGCACCGACTGAAAGTCGGCGCTCTTACCGTTGTACCACGCGACGCCCCAGGACATCGGGCTTTTGAGTGGCCCTTCCTCCTACAGTACTGACACCACTCCTCTCGAGGTCTAACCACCGGGGCGTTGCGCATGGAAGACCCATGCACCTGCCCAGGCTCCCCGGGGTTGCCGAACGAGTGAGCGGACCTCCTGGCCGGGGACGCTACGGTAGGAGAAAAAAAATCCCGCCCCAGACGGTCTCTCCACCCAACTGGCTGCCACTCTCACTCACGTTCTCGCTCCCTGATGTGTGAGTGGACCGTCGGCCCACCCCATCTCCCCAGCTAGTGCTCGGAATGTTATGGCAAACCCCGCCACAGTATCAGCGCCCTGACGGAGATGGGTCAGGTTCATGGCCGCCTCCTGACCGGAAACGTCGTGGTGAAAAACCATTGTCATTTCCTCCATCAGGCCATCTGCGTAACGCATAACTGGGGCGTCCGAGCGAACGAGGGGATCCGCCCAAGCGAGGGCCGTGCCAGTGAGTAGAGCGAGGATGAGTGATACCGTAGCCTCCTGGCTCTCAAAGCGAGAGGGCTGGGCTTTAAAGAAAATCATGCACTGAGTAAGGAACCCTCCTTGTGACTGGCAAAGATCTGCTAGACCCCTTTAGGAAGCGCTGGTCCCTCCATGTGGCTTCTGTATTCTGTGAGGTGGGCTATAGAATGGGGTTCGGAGGACCCACGTCACTTTTTAGAACAAAAAAAAGCTAAGTGGTCGCAAGTAACTATACCTTACCCGACTATCTGTTTGTATTAGGAATACAGAAGTGCCGGAAGCAGGAAATGCGGAGCTTTTCGGAGTGTAAAAAGCACGGAGTGTAAAACGGAGTGTAAAAAGCAAATGAACAATAGCGCCCTAACGCTGCCCAGGTGGCGAATGACAAAGAAGGGGAAAGACTGTCCAATCCCATGACAAACATCATCTCATCATCATCATCATCTAGGTCATCGTCAGACGAGTCCTCCAACGGTGTTTCCAGTTTTCTCGATCCTCCATGCATCCGGCTAGCTCTTCAGTTGTTTCCGCCCCCACGTCCTTCCTTAGTACGTCCACGTATGTTAGTGTGGGACGCCCTCTTGATCGATGCCCGTGTGTTGGCTCCCACAGCACCAGCTTGCTGGCTGGGAGCTCCAGGTGCCTCTGGCAGTGACCAGCTAACCTCATTCTTCTGACAGCTACTTTCTTGCTTACCCTTAGTGCCTCCCCATACAGACGCTTGTTGGTAACGTGCTCGTTCTGGTTGCTTTTCAGTACTACACGCAGCATTCTGATGTAGCACCCATCCAGAGACTTCTGCAGGGAGGGCTTCAGGGTCCAGCATTCACATAGAAGAACAGATTCTATAGTCGCATAAAAGAAGCTGAGCTTGATATGTCGAGGGAGATTGGAGTTCCACACACTTGCCATGCCGTTCACAGCCTTCCATGAAAAGCGCCTTCCTCACTTTAAGGTCTTGCTCTGACGAGTTGACCCATGAGCCCAGGTATTTGAAGTCAATGACTTCCTTCAGAGCAGTGCCTCCTGTTGTCATTAGAGGTGGATGGTCCGGGAGGATGTTGTTGGTGATGACATCGGTTTTCTTGGCATTTAGCCTAAGGCCAACCTTGGCACACTCTGTCTCCATGCTGGTAAAGAGCTCCTGAGTTTGTTCCACATGGTCAGATAGCACACTGATGTCATCCGCATAGTCCAGGTCCGCTAGGACTACAGCAGGGAATCTTCTTGACCTCTTAGGTGTGGTAGTGAAGCCGAGATCCTGCTCTCATCAATTGATAGCCTGTCTTAGTGCATAGTCCAGGACTATAATGAAGAGGAAGGGGGCGAGGGTGTCCCCTTCCTCTTCATGATGTCAAACTCCTCGCTGTTGCCGTCTTGGGTCGTCACCTTGGCTCTTGTGCCCGTGTACATGGTACCTACGGCCCAGAGTAGGTTGGGAGGGACACCGTAAGCCTTAAGTATTTTCATCATCACGCCTCTGTGTATTGAATCAAATGCTTTTTTGAAATCAATAAAACACAGTACCACTGTCAGGATGTTCTTTTTCACCTCCTCGATGATCCTCCTTAAGGCCAGGATCTGGGCTGCGGTGGATCTCCCCTCTCGAAAGCCATTTTGGTTCTCTCTCAAGTGGGGGTCGATGGCACCCCAAATCCGGTTCAGTATCATGCGGTTGTGCATCTTTGCAATGATACATGTCAGACTGATGCCACAGTAGTTATCTGGCTTCAAGAGATCTCCAGATTTAGGCATTGGGATGATGTTAGAGAGAGACCATATATCGGGCTGGTTGTTTTTCAGCAGAGCAAGGTTGCAGATCACCAGAATGATGTAGTCAAGGTCGCAGTTCCCAAGGACCTCTGGGGGAATGCCGTCCGGCCCAGCATTCACGAGCATCAACGCACCCTGCGATACGCGACCGGATCATCAACGTGTACTCTCCTGTGCTCCTGGACTCCCATGATCTCCACTCCCCTTTCCTCGACACAGTGCGCAAGTTCTGCTAACCTCGCCTCTTCTCTCACTGTGTTTGCGTTGTAGGCTCCTATGACAATAGGTCTCCTACAACGCAGGAGTTCTTTAGACCATCTGCTGCTGTCAGACTCAACCCTCCCTTCCCGGTTTGGGGCCTCGTCGTCATGTTGTCCCCCAGGGGGGGGGGGACTAGCACCATGGTCTGCCGTGTGATTCCTGCGGACTCCCGCCACTGGAAGTATAGGATTCTCGATATCTAGATTCTCCATTCTTATGCTTTACTATGCGATATAAGGACTGTGGGTCACAAGTGCTCGCAGTCCTACTCTGACTGTTTCAGGCATAACCCCTTGTCCGCCCTTTACTCCAAACCTTCAGATGGCATACGGTCCGGGGTCAGGCGCGAGCAGCACCTGTGGTTTTTGTTCGGAGTGACCTTCTCCTAGGTAGGTTGCCATTCATGGCTGAGTCCCACCTGCCCTTGCTATTAGCCCATAGCTGGGGCAGCGGTTGAGAGACGCCAGGGCATGTCCACACACCGGTGGGCCTGCGCGCCTTCTCTCTGGGGCCCACTGCTGCTCCGAGATCCCCTACAGTTTAGCCTGGGACCGCAAGGTACCCAGTTACCGTGTGTGGCCACGAGGAGGCACTGCAGGAGTCTTGGCGGTAGAGAGGCTGTGTACCGGCAGAAGGAGACTTATGCACTCGGCTCCTCTTTTCACCCCCAGCAAAGAGGGCTAGCCGGCGGCAGTAGCTGAAAGCAGAGAGTAGCAAGCAGAAGCAGCATGCAGCATGCACTAACTACAAGCACTACTACCCCAGTACTAATGCACTGACTCATCATACACACCCTGTGTGCAAGCACACACACACATGACAAACACATTCCAAAAAGGTTGGGACGGGGACAAAAAAAAGACTGAGAAGTTCGAAAAACAACATAACAAAAATGACTTTCACGTGACAAATAAAGTTTGAATGACCACATTCACATCGGATGCTAAGATGAAAAAACACAGGGCCAAGTTTCATTAAATTATTTACAAAACATTGGGTAGCATTGATTTGGAATAGAGCTTGTTTAATTTATGTGAGCTAAGATAGCCAATATTGTTTGTTGTAACTTGTTTGCCTCATTTTATATCAATAGACCTACTTTTATTGGCAGGCCTCGGTTTTGGTAGTTTTTTTATAGGCAGTGCTTTGTATGTGGAACTTGCCATTTTTGTACGTTGATAATGTTTTCTATTGAATTTTATGTTATAGGCTACTTCCAGCCCCACACAACTATAAGCACTAATCAATCTTTAATCTCCCTGTCACCCCATGTATTATTATGAAGTTACATAATAAAAAAATAAAAAAATTGACCAATATAATTGAAATACATGTTTCCAAGTGTTAGTTTTAGACTTGTACAGGAGTGTGTCTGTGAGGGCTGTGTTAAGGTTCGGAGAACCAGACGCAGCCGATAAGGATTCTAAAAAAAAAGGATTCTAAAAGCGTATCTAGAAAGATACACCACAAACGCGGAAATAGCCGCACCAGAGGAGAGGAAAACAAAAGAACGGGAGCAAAACTTCCCTAGCACAAGCCAAATCAAAGCAACCTCAAAAGGAGGCGAGTCTCGATAAACAGCGAGAATTAATAACAAAAGAACCTCACGCACAAAATAATTAGGCTCGAGTAGTATAGACAGTGTTTCTTCAGGGAGACCCGGCAGAGATTCCAAAATGGCGTCTTTAAGGTCTGGTGAACTGGCCATGAGGTTCTACAAGGATTGATGAAGAAGATTACTGGTGCGCCACACATTTTTAAATCTGTTAGAGGATAGTAGTCCAGCAAATCCTTTTAAATAATGCAAACATGCTCTTGAGGGATGCCCAAGAGCATGCTGCTTAAATAAATGCAATTTATTTACAATGATTGAAAATTTGAATGAAAATGCAATACGTAAAATGGCAATGTAATCCTACATTTGCATTTAAATGTACTGTATCTAATGGCCTTTTTACATTTGGATAAGCATTAGAATTCTAAGCTAATCATAAAGCATGCAAATCTCTGTTTAAATGAAATGTCAATACAAGTATATGACATGGCAAATTCAATTAAAATTATAGAATTTTAATTTTGAGACAATATTTTGCACATTTAAATGCAAATGCAAATTATATTGCCATTTTATGTATTGCATTTTCATTTGAATTTTGCATGCGATGTGATTCCATATCGTACTAGTTAGTAGTCAAATCGTGCAAATGGTCTTGATAGGACTGTACCGTTACTGTGCCAAACGAGTGCGGTCAGCTCAGACAGGTATTTCTATCAATGTCACAGTATCAACAGAAATGCAAACTCCTACTAAAGTTCTCCACAAAGCCCCCAATGCTGTGAGATCCTGTTGTCTCCAGAAATAGCACAAAGTGCTTCACTACCTGGCCATCATTCTGTCTCTCTCCTCAAGGGCTTTCAAGTCTTTGATCAGAGGTTCAACTCCTTTGTATGGCCCAGAATAATACAGAAATCGTGCTCTCTACAGAAGAGGAGAAGCTGCGTGTGATTGTCTATAATGGACCTGTTGTGTGGCAGAATATCTGAAAGAGCCTGTTAAACCGTTAAAACCTTATGTTTTTTCCATTAACAACTTCAAATGAATCCTGTTAGAGTATGAGACCTAGGGAAGACAGCTCACTTTTTAACAATGATTCCTCTTTACTCCCTTTCCATCCCAAATGTCCTGGAACACATTCTCTGTTGGAGTTTGGAGTGCTTTTCATTGTATTGTTCTCGAACAGACTCGCTCTTAATAAGAGCAGTTAATGCTTTTGCTTTACAGGCATATACTGTGCAAAACATTCCTTACCAGCATCATCTATATCTACTAAGAGAGGTACAGGTTCGACATGAATTAAATTATTCTTAAAAGCATGAAGGGAACTTTTTTTTAAAGCCAAAATGAGGGGTGTCTCATTGCGAGCCGCGTCGTTGATGGTTCGAATCCGGTTGCGCAACTTTTGTTGCATGTCTCTCCCCCTCTCTCGCGCCTATTATTCCTGTATCTACACTGTGCTGTCCAATAAAGAGCCGAAATGCCCAAGAAAAAAACAAGATCAGAGAAGAGAAAACATTCTTTGAATATTAAAAAAACTAGTCATTAAAACCTTTTAAGAATGTTTTGTAAAAACCTAAGAATGTTGCATCAAAACGTTCCAAGAATGTATTCTAAGAATGATCTTATAACTTTGGAAAAAAAATGTTCTGGGAATATAAAAAAAAAAATTTCTGCAAAAAAAACCTCCCAGAACATTCCAAGGTAATGTTCCCATAATCCCATAATAAATAAGATTGGCTGAGCCGCAAATGTGGCTTTCTGCCTGGAAGACTGATCCTGCCGACAAGACCCCTGTGTGGCATTTACAGCACAGGTCAAACTTTTCCCATGATGCATTGCCATTCCCAGTATAATTACAATAAAATCTAAAGACAGAACATTATTGTATATTAACGTAAACTTTACTGAAATTCCTAACAGTGTACAGTAGATCATGGATATTCAAATCCGGCCCTGGTTTTCTTTTTCCCAGGTAATTAACTGAACAAGTAGTGCTACTGATTGGCCAGACTGTCTTCACACCTGACTCCCAGGTAAAGGGAGGGTGGAAAACCAGCAGTGCTTGGACCTTGTGGAATGTGATTTGAATACCAGGGGTGTAACTAAAATGACCCAGATTGCTGTATGGAACAATACAATCCAGTCTTTGTACCATATTTCCCAGTATGCTTTGCAAACTCAACTTCTTCACTATGTTTCTACACAATTTGTCATCCTGAGGACTGTAGGGACAATGGACTTCGTTTCCATTAATTCCACAGGCAACACAAGTGAAGTTTACAACACAGTCCCAGCGTGACAGCCGCAGTTAGTGATCTAATCATGTTGCTTGGAAACACGAGACACTAAGGCTCATAAAACTCAAAACAGATAAGACTGAAGAATTCCAGTCTCCCTCCTTCTACACCATTTTGCTTTGTGTCACCAACACAGAGCAAGAGCGGCATCAGAAAGGTTGAGAGACGCAAGCAACGTTAGCTTGCCTACGGCATCTAACCATAGAACTGAATTAATGCAACTCCGACCGAGGTGTGTTCCAGCCCACGGACAAAGACACAGGCGATAACCAGACCACGTCGGAGAAATTCCAACCAGGAGAAATCCCAACCGGGATAAGAAAGGACAAAGGAGACGCCCTGGCTATCCAATCCGTTGTTGATTATCTACCCTCGGATAGGCTAATTATCATATTTTCATTCGGTTTCAGCTGTGCATTAGTTAATCGAACTGTTTGTAGCCTAGTCACTCTGTAGCTTAAGCAAATTGAAGTGTTAGTGGTCAGTTGGTAACTTGCTTTGTCTTATTAGGCCAACGCCCGGTCTTTTGTGTTGCTAATTTAAAGTAGCTTCACCTGAGTGAATATATAGCGTGTTTGCCACTCCTACTTCAGAGTGCATTTAGACTGCGTTGTTGATTATCTATGCTCGGATAGGCTAAGTATCATATTTTCATTCGGTTTCAGCTGTGCATTAGTTAATCAAACTGTTTGTAGTAGGGATGCACGATATATATCGGGCCGATATATTATCGGCAGATAATGGGATTTATTATAAATTTATTATAAATAAATGGGCTGGAATTACGGTCAGGAGCTCGGAGGAGTTGCGCCCTGAAGAGGACGTGGCGCCCTCCCTTCCTATCGCCGGCTGACGGGGTTGTGTAGCGGTGATTCTCTAACGGTTGCTACACGGGGGGAATTGAATTAGAATAGGGGTTCAATTGGCTACTAAATTGGGAGAAAATGGGGAAAAATCAGAAGCAAATTTTTAAAAAAAGAAGAAAAAAAAAGAACTTGGTCGACCAAAATTTGAATTGGTCGAATCGTCGCAGTGTGAAAAAAATGCGAGTGGAACTATTCATTCCGGATGTGCGCCTTGTGACAAACTATTAATTGTCTATTAATTAAGGATAGATCAGTTGTATAGAATGTCTGAGAGAAAATCAAAAGTATGCAAGCATTTTGAGCGTCTAAATGATGACCCCAAAAAAGTTAAATGTAAACTCTGCAAGCAACCATTTGCCTATATCATTCAGCGCATCTTCTCAAAGGCCGGCTTCATTATCAGCAAAACGCGGAGCTCTCTTCTCCCGAGCAACGTCAACAAACTGGTGTTCCTCACGCATTATATGAGAAGACTTCGATCGGAGGAAAAACAGCAGTGAGTAGGCCTAATGTGATGAGGTTCGCTAGTCACAAGTAGGCTAAAATACACTTTTAGTTGCTAATATAAATTATAGCCTAATGAATCTTTCGTTGAGCCTGCTGTTGATATTTATTTTAAGTGTTTCAGTTTGCCGCGTTTTTTATTTATTCATTTATATAATTTATAGCCTATTTATTTGCATTTTAAAAATTAAATAAAATATATATATTTTTTCCATCCAGTTTTGATAACCGTGAAGTTGTTAAATTAGCTACATTGTTTTTGCTCTTTCGTATCACCAGACAAAAGGCTGCTTTTTTATTTAGTTATTCACTATTTTTAAGTTGTGTGTGGTTATAAAGAGTGGAAATAAAAATAACAACGTTAAATGTCGTAGGCCTATTGCTTGTTGTTCCAACACATTCTTTTACTGCTTTGTCAATGCCGTTAATACAGCGTTGGCCAGCAAATCGTAGCATGTACTTGTAGCTATAATTGATATTTTAAATGCTCATAATGACGGTTTTGTACTTCTCTGTAATATAGTAAACTTACTATAGATCAGATGGAAGTCAAACCATTTTCTGATTCTCAAAAATACATATTCAAATAATGAAATTAATATCATATATGTGCGACGGTTAGTCGACTATATGGGTTTGAACTAACGACTACAGGTCGACTAAGCAAATCTTTTGTCGGGGGCAGCCCTAAAAAAGTCTACGAGTTTTAACACAACAAATATAAAATTATATAAGTCCCACCTGAAAGGTCGTCATCACAACGAAGATGGATTTAATGAATACGAAGCCTTTCCTGGATGAACTGGACACACTCCTGAGCTCCTTCCCTGAGGATGGCACCCCTGTAATCCTAGTGGGAGACTTCAACCTCCAACCAGAGAGTTCCCAGCTATCCAGTGTCACCTCACTCCTCCAGTCCCTCACCCTCACTCAGTCCCCATCGCCTGCCACTCACAAGGCTGGCAACCAACTAGACCTTGTACTCACCAGGAGCTGCGCCACATCCAACTCACGGTGACTCCGCTCCATGTATCAGACCAATTCTTTATTTCATTCTCTCTCTCCTACCCACTGTCCCTCAACTCCACTAACCCACCCACTGTAATGTTCAGGAGAAATCTCTGCACCCTCTTGCACTCCTCTCTTACGTCTTCTGCTCTCTCTGCACTTCCTCCTCCTGCTTCCTTTGCTAATACGCCTGTTGATGTTGCCATCTCCATGTTTAACTCCTGCCTCTCTCAGTCTCTGAACTCACTATGTCCTCTTGTCTCCAAACCCGCTCGACCATCACCCCCCTCCCCGTGGCTGACGGATTCTCTCAGATCCAACAGAACCATGCTGCGAGCCGCTGAGAGAAAGTGGAGGAAATCCAGATCCCCAGGTGACCTGGCCTCCTATCACACTAGCTGGCAGCTTTCACATCTGCAACTACATCAGCTAAGACTTAATTTTTTCAGTCTAAAATTGATGCATGTGTATCTAGCTCACGTAAACTCTTTTCCACCTTCTCCTCCCTGCTTATCCCCCCTCCACCCCCTTCACCATCCTCCCTCTCTGCAGATTACTTCCTGATCCACTTTGAGGGGAAGGTGGCCACGATCCGGAACTCCTTCACGCATCCGGTGACACCCCACATCCCCTATACCGAACCCATGTCTTCCTTCAAGACTCTGGAGGACACTGATGTGCTCCAACTTGTGACGCACTATCGCGCAACCACCTATCCACTGGACCCCATCCTTTCAGCAGTCCTCCAGTCTATATCCGATTAGCTCCTTCCATATCTGTCCTCCATTATGAACTCCTCCCTAACCTGTGGCTATGTTCTTGCTGTTTTTAAGACTGCCCGTGTAACCCCACTCCTTAAAAAACCTAGCTTGGACCCCTCTGATGTCAGGAACTACCGTCCTGTATCTCTCTTCCCCTTCCTGTCCAAAACTCTCGAATGAGCTGTCCTTAACCAACTGTCTGTTTTTCTCCACCAGAACAACCTGCTTGACTCGCATCAGTCCGGCTTCAGAACCGGGCATTCCACTGAAACTGCTCTCCTGGCCGTGATGGAGGCACTCGCCACTGCTAGAGCCTCCTCCCTCTCCTCTGTTCTGATTCTCCTTGACCTGTCTGCGGCATTCGACATGGTCAACCACAAACTCCTGATCTCCACACTAGCTGAGATGGGCATTTCTGGGACTGCCCTCTCTTGGTTTGTATCATATCTCACTGATAGATCCTACCAAGTCTCTTGGAAGGGTTCAGTCTCTGCACCCCATCCCCTTTCTACAGGAGTCCCGTAGGGATCTGTACTGGGTCCTCTGCTGTTCTCCATTTATACTTAATCTCTTGGTTCAGTAATTAATTAACATGGCTTCTCATACCATTATTATGCTGACGATACTCAACTCTTCCTCTTTCCCTCCCTCTACCCCACAGGTTAAGGAGAGGATATCTGCTTGCCTGGCTGACATCTCTGAGTGGATGGCTACCCATCACCTGAAGCTCAACCGTGACAAGACAGAGCTCCTCTTCATGCCATACAAGACCTCCTCACTACATGACCCCTCCATCACCGTTGACGGGACCATAGTGGCTGCCTCCGCTCTGCAAGGAACCTGGGGGTGGTCCTGGACGACCAGCTGGACTTCAAAGAACACATCAGGGCAACGGCAGGGTCCTGTAGGTTCCTCATGTACAACATCAGGAGGATTCGACCGTACCTGACCACCTACTACACCCAGCTTCTTGTCCAGACCATGGTCACCTCACGCCTGGACTACTGCAACTCCCTGCTCGCAAGCCTACTGGCCTGCGCCATTCTGCCTCTTCAATCAACTCACCGCGGACTTCAGTAAGACTGATCAAACATCCCAGGCATAGCTTAGGATTTTAGTCTGAGTTGTTTATCGGTAATTTGATTGTATCTCGACTTTGTGCGATAATAATAGCTATAAACTTGTTGCACTGGTTAGCAAGCAAGCTAGTTAGCCTATCGTTTCATAGCTAATGTGGTAGTGCTAACTAACCCGAGCAGGCCTTACTGGTTTGCCCCTCTATCCAAACACTAACTAATATTTGTGTGATATGATCACATTTTAGCTTACTGTAGATGGTTAACAGTATTTCCTGACCGAAGTGTGTGAACTTATTTATAGTAACGTTAGATTTGGGATCAATCACCACCATCGTGCTGCGACACAGCCAGTTTACTCCACACTCCTTTGTTCTCTGAGCACACGTGGCACACACACACACACACACACACACACACATACACCTACACACGCACACACATGTGCATACCCACACACGCACACACATGTGCATACCCAATGTGCTCCAATACGCACACAACACGATATGTCTATTTAGTAGAAAGTGATATTCCTGTTTTTCCTTGTTTAATAAATCTATTTTTGTTAACCCTGGTCTGTTTTGATATCATATGAGCACGAGTGGAGTCAAACCTAATAATTAGAACGTAATACCTCCAACCCTTATGAATTATTAGTTATTAGTGCTTTGATGGTAAATTGAATTAATAGCAATTATAATCCATAATAATGATATGAGACTGATTTAATTTTAACCTAACTAAGAATAATAAGGGTAAACCTCATTACTCCATAGTTATTGCCTATATTTCTGGCATCCTATGTAAGAGTTTATATATAGAGGCGTATCCTTACATTTATGGTGCCCTGGTGTGAGGATTTATATATATTCTCTACATTTATTGGCGCCCCGTCCGAGGATATTCTCTGCATATTTGGTGCCCGGGTGAAGACTGTTAAGATGGAAATGTTTTATTTGTCTATCACCACTACTGATAAATGTATATGTAAACACCTTGCAAGAGTAATACTCCACATGTAAGAATATAGAGGCATATACTTACATTTATGGTGCCCCGTGTGAGGAATAATTTAGGAATCATCTCCACTGCTACCAATTTATACGTGTTCCATACATAATTGGTGCTGTGCGAGGATGATTGGTATTTGACTCAAAATTTGGGTTCTAATGATATCAAAACTCATTTCAGAGTATACGTAATTTATCATTCTCAGCTAGATAAATGTAAAGTGCAATTCCCCAAATGACCACCAGATGTCCCCCTCGCAGCATATCTGAAAGTCTGCCTGCCCAGCTTTCTCCCAATACACTGCCCCCTAGTGTGCGGTTGTGTTATTGCACCTACATTTGCCGCTGTGGTCTATTAATTGCCTTTACCTTCTGGTATAATACCAATTATCAATAATAGTATTATTAACCATGCTGTATTAATAATTGATTACTTAATCGCAGTCATTTTAATTAATTTGATTAATTGCATTTCACTATTAAATCGAAATTTAGTTGTAATTTGGACACTTTTTCACATTCTGATATTTGTGATTCTCATCACAATTCCAAATTGTTCGCTGGAAAATTAGAACATAAACCTTATGTTCTGTAAGTTTGCTGTTGTTACATTGCATTACATAGCCTACCTTTCCTTCTTAGCCTAAGGCTTAGCACCTGGCTACATAGGTTTCCTGAATCAGCTGAACCTCACGGATTGTAGGAGAGAGGTTTTCTCATTGATTAATGAGAAGGGTGACTCCCTCACACAGTCACAAGACCCAATTCTTTCTTGCCTGATCTTGAATTTCTCCAGACAGATTAGTCTTGCTCTTTAGATCAACAATGAACTTGGAATGCCTCAAAGCACAACAGGCTAACCTTCTACTTGAGCTCCAGACTGTGCGTAAGAAAGCAATACGGTACTTGCATGATCTGCATTCGGCCGAATCAGATCTGAGTTCCTACCGAGAGGAATTATTCAGGCTTAAGAGAGGACCTCTCATGCTACCGCATCCACTCTCATCTCTGAACCTGCTTTCTCAGGCTTTCCCATCTCCAGGTTTTCTTACTTCTTCCCAGCAGGAAGACCCTAGTGGCCAAAGCACCTTGCCACCTACTTTGAAGTCAAAATACACAGACAAGGGAAATCTCCCAGAGCTCATTCATTCAGCTTTCTCTGGCACCGTCACTTCCCCTTTAAACCACAAGGTGGGGAAAGTGACGCCCAGTCTTGATTCAGGTTTGTCAGACCCCTGTTCGATAGCTTGCTCTGACCGAGACTATTCAGATCGCAATGCTTCAGATTTCTCTTGCGATGGTTCGTCCACCTCCTCCCTAGACAGGGAAAGGGGGGACAGAGTTTCAACTTCTGTCCATCTCCGCAAAGGAGAGACAGCTAGGCCAATTCAAGATTGCACCTTCCCTGCTCCCTCCAAAGGGGGGACCAGAGAATCTCACTTTGAAAACGGTGAAAGAGATTCCACTTCACCTCTTGGGCAAACAAAGCACAATACTCATGCCCCTAGCTTTCCCTCTAAAACAGAGAGAACATACAATTTGGTGTGATACGCAGATAGCGACAATTCAGCTTCTTCTAGCCATTTAGACAGTGATGACTGTGTTGCTGCTCCATCCTCACAACCAAACAGAGGACGTCAAGCTCAGTATGAAACGCGCTCACGTTCAGATGCGACATCAGTCTCGCCTTCCCCAAACAGGCGGAATCGTGAAACATGACAACTGGCTCTCTGATCTGCCCAGGGCAACCGATCGAGAGAAGGTAAAACTTATCTGGAAAACCTCTACCAGCGATACGTACATTCATGGAATAACTGCCATCCGCTGTTCGTTCTAGCTACCCCGGGTAAGGGTCCTATAGCCCAGGGGTGTCCAAACTTTTTTCACTGAGGGCCAGATGGAGAAAAATGATGACTATCGCGGGCCACAGGCGCATACAGTTGCCAACATCACTTAGATTTCTATTTAAATTAGGCGAATAGTATTATAGCCTATTAAAAGGTGAGCTTGTAGAGAATTTAAGATTTTCACTCACCAGTGACACTTCTAATGAGAACAGTGTTGTTGTGCCTTGGACTGAAGAATCGCTGTGATGTTGGGCGTGAGGTTTGTTGATGCGATTCGCAGGACATCGCAAAGGTGACTGTCTGTTATCTTTGATTGCAAATGGCTCTTGTTTAGCGTCATCAGAGATAATGTTTGCTCACATATGTATGTGGAGCCGAACAGACTCAGCATTCTTTTTGCGTGGCGCCTCATCTGTGGAAATTTTGACTTTTCCAAACTCTTGTAGAACTCTGGCAGTGGCAGCTGCTGGTGCCGACTGCGAAGCAGGTCATCACATTGCATCTCGATGAGTTCCAACTGTAGCCTATGTCCTCTGGTGCTTCATCCACGTAAACGGAGAAGGGGCATGAGAACATGCTGATATCCTTCTCAATGGAAGCAAAATCATGAAAGTGCTTGTTGAATTGAACTCTGTGATCAATGACGTGATTACTGTCACATATTTCTCCATTTGCTCAGGGATGTTGACATTTGGGAAAGTGTCGATTACCTCCCGGAGAGAGGGGAAGTGTGCGGCATTGCGTTCACTGACTTGACTCTCAAATAGACGGAGCTTCACGACAAATGCTTTCATGTGTGAGTACATTTGTGACACGATTGTGTCTTTCCCTTGCAAGGCTGTGTTCAGGAAATTTAGCTGTCTGGTCATGTCAGTTAAAAATCCCAGGTCTGCCAACCAAACAGGGTCACTCAGTTCACCGACGGACAGACGTTTTTCTCTTAAGAATTTGTCAATCTCAGATTTGAGGGAGAAGAACCGCTTGAGAACGTAGCCGCGGCTGAGCCAACGCACATCAGAGTGGTAGATCACGTCCCCATATTCTGCATCCATTTCAGACAGGAATGCCTGAAATTCTCTGTGATTGAGTGCTTTCGATCAAATTATGTTAAGAGTTTTCACGACTGTATTCATGACATCCCCTACAGTGCAATTTAACAGCCTCGCCCCCAGACTCGCGAGCTTTTCTGCAAACCAGGGAAGCCATTCCGTTACACTCATCTATCATGGCTGGAGCACCATCTGTTGTAACTCTGTTGTCCCAAGGGAGATTCAGATTTTGAATAGCAACTGACACAGCTTCAAAAATATCAGCTCCTTTCATTGTTCCAGTCAGGCTCCGAAGGTTGAGGAGCTCTTCAGTAATGCAAAAATCATCGTCAACCCCTTGCAAAAAATTTGTATCTGAGCCGTATCTGTTGTGTCAGTACTCTCGTCACACACAATTGAATAGAAATGAAACAACGGAGCTTTGTCTGATATTTGTGCCTTGATGTTAGTTGACAAATCCTCAATTTGCCGGGCCAATGTGTTTCTCACAAGAAACAAGTCTTGTTTCTTTTCTGGGCATACAATCTCCACAATTTTTGTGATGCACTCTTTAATAAAATCACCCTCTGCAAAGGCCTTTCCATACTTCGCTATTAGCTTAGCCACCTCGTAGCTAGCCCTGGTAGCATTCTGCTGCGTTTGATTAGCACAAAAAAAACTGGGTTTGTTGCAATGATAGGCTTGCCGCCAACTGCTTTGCTTTCTCTTCTCTGGCTGCTCCAGTACATGCCTTAAAAGACGCATCATGTTTCGTTTCATAATGTTTCTTAACATTAAATTATTTCATCACCGCTACTGATTCCTGGCAAATTAAACAGACACACTTGCCTCAGTACTCAGTGAAAAAGTATTAATTTTGCCATTGTGGCTGGAATTTCCTACATTCACTATCCACCTTTCGCTTCTTTGCAGCCGCCATGTTGAAAAGAATACGTTTGGGGGGGCGTAAACTGCTGATCTGTTTTTAGAGTTGGGCTTTTACTATGCTGCCCCCTAGTGTTCAAAAAATTAACAGCTTTTTTTCTCATTTGCAGCAATGGGCCAGATTTAATCAGTCTTCTGAAATTATTCGAGGGCCGTTTTAAAATGCTTCAAGGGCCGTAATTGGCCCGCGGGCCGTAGTTTGGACACCCCTGAGCTACCCTAAGCTCCTTGAAGCATTAGTAGCAGAATACATGCCCCAGCTTGATCAGGCAGCAGCCATGATCAAAGCTGTGGACATCAAACATGGTCGCACAGAACCACCCCGCATTTACTACCAACGTCTCAAAAATGCGTTCTTCCAAGGTAGTAACGGGCCAGGCTTAGATGAAAATCAAGCCTTTAGATCCCTGTTTGTGCACAACCTGCACCCATGCGTATGAACCCATGTTTCATTGTTGAGGCCAGTGTTCAGCTGTTGAACTACGTAATGAGGCTCAAACAGTCTGGGACACGTTAAGGATTGTTCCCAAGAACGAGCGGGCAGAACCATCTAAGAAAGATGTTCTACTCAAACCCTCTGGCACCTTCCAGACTCAATCTTTAAAAACTAAAGACTCAAAACGACGGCTAAACAATAGGTTCCCAGTTAAGGGCCACCGTGGTCGCTTCTCACACTCCGATTCTAGCCAGAATTGGAGAGAAGACAGACCAGGTAGGCCGAAGCTTGAGAGTCACAAGCATGACTCTGATAGGGAAGACGCCGCATCTGAAGAAAGCTTCTTCAGCTCTTCTGAGGACAGCTTGGACATTTGAATTGTATCAATTGAATCAAAAAATGGGTTGAATCATGGTTAAATTAGTGCAAGTAGAGACTACAGTGCAACATTTACAGATGTATTGACACGCTGTGTCCCTATCTTCTGTTACACCACTTCCCTTGCATAATTGTATTAAGTAGAATTTTTCACAAGAACCCCGAAGGGTAAGCTCGCCTACTGTACCACATAGGAGCTCACGGACAAGCCAGCTGTAATCAGCTTACTGCAGACTTCAGTAAGACTGATCAAATATCCCAGGCATAGCTTAGGATTTTAGTCTGAATTGTTTATCGGTAATTTGATTGTATCTCGACTTTCTGTGATAATAATAGCTATAAACTTGTTGCACTGGTTAGCAAGCTAGCCGGCTGGCCTATTGTTTCATAGCAGTTAGTAGTACTAACTAACCCGAGCAGGCCTCACTGGTTTGCTCCTCTATCCAAACACTGACGAACATTCGTGTGATATGATCTAATTTTAGCTTACTGTAGATGGTTAACAGTATTTCCTGACCAAAGTGCGTGAACTTATTTATAGTAACGTTAGATTTGAGATCAATAACCACCATCGTGCTGCGACACAGCCAGTTTACTCCACACTCCTTTGTTCTCTGAGTACACGTGGCACACACACACACACACACACACACACACACACACACACACACCTACACACGCACGCACACTAGTGTTTAATATTTTCCCGAAAATTTTCTATTTTTAAACCCGGGATTATAACACCTTGCTCCCGGGTTTCCCAGGAAATCCCGTCTAAAAAAGCAGGGGCATTTTAGTAGGCTATTATTAACTGTGCGACCCTACTTATTGGTTTACAGGCTACCGGCATCCATATGCCAGATAAAACTATCTTTCAGCACCATGGCATTGTCCACTACCTACTATTGGTTGAGATTCTTGAATATCAATAACAACAAACTGTTTTTCAAAGACATTTTATTAATAAAAGCAACATATTTTCTGTACAATATTATGGCTGCTTTGGAACTTCGGACATCTAAACAAAGGCTATGGGGCTATTAGGCCTACCTGAACCGTGAGAAGTAGCCTATTAACGCTGGCTAAAACTTTTCACGACAAAAAGGCTTTAGGTTTACAGGCAAACAGCCAGTGTTTAAGAAAAAGGACTATACCCGCCCCCCCCCTTAAAAAAAATGCCTACACATTTTTACCCTCTTCTTTGAAATGTCGAGGGTTTCGGCGGTGAATGCCCAAAACTGAGAAATTTGAAAATAAAGTAACGTGTGTCATGCAGAAATTTCTCACGTTTATAACAAGCCAATAAAAAAATAAAACCTAAATAAAAAATCTAGGTTTTTGCTGCAAGAACTGATAATGTGAGTAATAGGCCTACATTATATAGCCTAAGTAAATGTTATGACATAAATACAATAACTTAATATGATGGCATAAATACAATATCTACATCAAGACACATCAGCAAATATAGGCTAGCCTACTGTTGTGATGAGGGACGTTTAGCCGTAGGCTACGAGTTGGTAAGAAAAGCGAAGTTATCTAATATACTTGCAACTTGCTCTAAGAATTCCACCTCGTTTTGCAATTATAGCTGGGCTATATTTCTGCAGAATGCGATGTCCTGGAATAACTATGGGTTTGCGTTCATTATTAGGCTACCCCTTGTCCCTATCCACGGTTGCCCCCTAGTGGTTGCCTAGTCATTGATGTCGCAATTATAGTAGCCTATTCTTTTCTCTGAAATTAATTTATAACTTTTAAAAAACCCGACATTTTGCCTCGTTAGTATTAAGTTTCTCAAAATGATTCCACAAGTTGCTTGACATAATTTTGCTATCCACGTTTGGACCAGGTAGGCTATATTGAACTTCTATTTCCTGTGTGTGCGCAGGCAAAGTTCACGTGCTCTGAAGTGCAAGTTTTCGCTTGTCAATAAGCAGTCATGAGTAGGCGTCAGTTTTTTCAAATGGTGGATACTTTTGGAAATAAACTTCATATATTGATTCTTTTATTGCACTTAATTAGGCCAAATATAATGCAAGAATTATTTATCTGCATTGCCCATGTTAAATTTCTCGGTTTCCCGATGTCACTCCCGGTCGGGAACGGGAAGGAATTGTGATGGGAATACCAGCATCCCGGGAACTGGGATTAATCACTAATCACTAGCGCACACATGTGTGTGGCAGTGTAGTATAATGGGTGGCAGTGTAGTATAATGGGGGGGCAGTGTAGTATAATGGGTGGCAGTGTAGTATAATGGGGGGCAGTGTAGTATAATGGGTGGCAGTGTAGTATAATGGGCGGCAGTACAGTATAATGGTTAATGAACTGGCCTTGTAAACGAAAGGTTGCAGGTTTGATTCCCAGGTAGGACACTGCCGTTGTACCCTTGAGCAAGGTACTCAACCTGAATTGCTTCAGTATATATCCAGCTGTATAAATGGATAAATGTAATAAGAAGTTGTGTAAGTCGCTCTGGATAAGAGCGTCTGCTAAATGCCTGTAATGTAACATGTGCATACCCACACAAATGCTCCAATATGCACATAACACGATATGTCTATTTAGTAGAAAGTGATATTCCGGTTTTTCCTTGTTTAATAAATCTATTTTTGTTAAACCTGGTGTCTGTTTTGATATCATACGAGCACGAGAGCTGAGTCAAACCTAATCAATTCAACTCTTATGAATTATTACTACCCCTCTCTGCTTTCCCCCTGTCTGTACCCCTCTCTGCTTTCCCCCTGTCTGTACCCCACTCTGCTTTCCCTCTGTCTGTAATCCTCAGTGAGGTACTTCATTACTCTTTCTTCAGAGCTACAAGCAAGAATAGCCGATAGGACTTAAATACAGCACAACTGCAGCCTGAACATTAGCACTTAAATACAACAAAACTGCAGCCTCAACATTAGCACTTAAATACAGCACAACAGCAGCCTCAACATTAGCACTTAAATACAGCACAACTGCAGCCTCAACATTAGCACTTAAATACAGCACAACAGCAGCCTCAACATTAGCACTTAAATACAGCACAACTGCAACCTCAACATTAGCACTTAAATACAGCACAACAGCAGCCTCAACATTAGCACTTAAATACAGCACAACTGCAGCCACAACATTAGCACTTAAATACAGCACAACAGCAGCCTCAACATTAGCACTTAAATACAGCACAACTGCAACCTCAACATTAGCACTTAAATACAGCACAACAGCAGCCTCAACATTAGCACTTAAATACAGCACAACTGCAGCCACAACATTAGCACTTAAATACAGCCTCAACATTAGCACTTAAATACAACACAACTGCAGCCTCAACATTAGCACTTAAATACAACACAACTGCAGCCTCAGCATTAGCACTTAAATACAGCACAACTGCAGCCTGAACATTAGCACTTAAATACAGTGCCCCCCCCCCCCCTGACATACACAGTGAGTACAGAACTAAAATAACAAAAAATGTGTCACTGTCCAATGAATTATGGTTATCACCGTATGTCACTGCTTCACTAATGTACCCTCCAGATTCTTATGCAAAACTATATTATATATTATATAATATATTCACCTTTTGAATCAAGGTCCTGCTAGTGCTGTTGCCTCATCTGATGAGGATTGTGAAAAGTTTCTTTCCTTTTTTGTTGGAACCTCCTCCTGTTCTCATGATATTTTACCTACCACTCTGCTTGAAGAAGTCATGGCAGAAATTCTTTAGCTTTTATTATAAATAGTTCCCTCTGCACAGGGATGGTCCCAGATTATTTTAAGTTTGCTTGCGTCCAGCCTCTTCTTAAAAAAACCTAACCTTGATACCTCAGTTTTGAATAACTACAGACCTATTTCTAAGTTACCATTTATTTCTAAAATACTGGAGAGAGTAGTTTCAAAGCAACTCGTAGAAGTGTTGGAAAGATATAATATTTATGAAAAATTCTAACTGGCTTCCAGCAGCATCACAGTACCGAAACCGCCCTTCTTAAAGTCACTAATGACTTACTGATGAATGCAGATACTGGTTTTGGTTCTGTCTTGTTGTTGCTTGACCTGAGCGCTGCTTTTGATACGGTCGATCACTCTATCCTTATTGAAAGACTTAGAGACTGCGGTGGGATCTCTGGGACTGCTTTAGAATGGTTTAAGTCCTACTTGTCAGATAGAACCTTCTTCGTCTCCATTGGACATTATAGATCCTCATCGGCTTTGGTCTGTTGTGGTATTCCACAGGGCTCTATTCTCGGTCCGACCTTGTTCTCCTTATACGTGCTTCCCCTGGGCCATATTACTCGTCGTCTTAATTTATCTTTTCATTGTTATGCTGATGACACGCAGCTCTACTCAGCGCCGGCCTAAACCATTATGGCGCTCTAGGCAAGATGACACTTTTGCACCTGTATGGGGCGGGGGGGTAATTCAGCATCTCCGTTAGTTTAGTCCTGTCCGAATCTGGCATGTCAGTAACTTTTGCAGACTGTGCGCACCCGCGCCAGTAAAGATTCCGGCGTATTTTACCGACTGTTAAATGCCCTGTATAAATAACCCCAGGTTATAGCAATCCCGTGCGAATTGATATGATGGTAAATATTCTGTTATTTCCTGTAACAATATTAGCCAAGGACATGTGAAGAGTCCTGGACATGAGTTACCCTTACAGCCGCAATAATTACACATAGGCTATGCAATACAAAGTGCGGAACATGTTTATTCAAAAAACTAAAGTTTTCATTCACTGTCCTTGTTCAGTGTTGAAAATAAAATTGGGGGTGATCAATTGCCTTTAAAATGAAGTGTTTATTTAAATAAACAAAAAGGGCTAAATTTATGACACGTGAGAGAGATGCAACTCTGAGAATAATCTATGGGAAGGGAGGAGGAGCGCCAATCACAATGACAGCACCACAGATACTTTTTAGGTTATTGCAGTCAGTGTTTAACACGTTTGCAAAACTATTTTTTATCTGTCAAAATGACAGATGGCATTTGTATTTTTCCTAAAACAAAATCTGTAAATGACGGGAAATTCTCAGTTAACGCATCCCCCGGTTGCAGAAGATGTAAGATGTAAGGACACATTAGACAAAACCAGCAAAAGCAGAACATGATAAATATGGCTTCCTTTTGTGATCATCTTACGGCGAAGATGAGATGCGTGTGTATGCGCTGTGCTCCTGGCAGCAGACAATCCAAAGAAGTGCGGAAAAATTTAGAAGGGGCGTGCCGGGCGCCAAATTTGCTCTAGGCGGCCGCCATGTCGCCTATAATGTAAAGCCGGCCCAGGATCTACCTGTCTTTCAAACCTCATGCCTTCAGTAGATTATCTGTTCTCCATGACTGCCTAGGGGATGTTCAAAGCTGGATGTTCCAAAATTTCCATCAGCTAAACCCAGATAAAACTGAGATACTAATTAGTGAGCCTCAGTCTTTTTATGAGCGAGCTCGATTGGCTAATGGACCACTGGCGGACAATATAAAGCCAGTTGTTAGAAACCTTAGAGTGATTTTAGGACATACACACGTTGCTAATGCTAGCGCAACTCTATGGCAACCGGTAGCATCCACTACCAAACGCACTTAAACACTCTATATTTTAATGCGGAGTGCGTTAAAACCGTGTAATCCACACCTCGGAGTGGATTATTGCCCTTATACCATGGTTACCAACAATGATTATATATAGTTACTTTCATATTTATAGATTTTTATCGATTTAATCAGCTGGAATTTAAATATAGGCTATTCCGCAGCTCTTTGGGTTTGTAGTTTTTGCGTTGTCAAAGAAAACAGCTGGTTGGTAGTTCTAATTGAACAGAAAACATCTCGTTGCTAATTCTATTTCTCGTTACTAGTTCTATTTAAGTGCGTTGCTATGCAAACCCTCTCGTCGTTAGTTCTGAAAACAATTGATTCTATCGGGGGAAATAATTGTTCCTTCTCGGTTATAACGTACAATTGGCACCAATTTTGGTTATTTTTGTCATTACATTATTTAAGAAAATTGTATGAAACCATAACTCAATCAGATTCAACATTACCTCCCTCTCTGTCTTGCTTTTAAAAAATGGTTTGGTCACGCAGTGTGTAGCAGATTCGCATCATGATGTCCTATGCATGGGACCATCTAAAAAATACTACGGAGTTTGTTAGATGTAACTTATCAAAGAATTTTCGATGGATAAAAAGTTTTCTACATATAGCCTATAGGCTACAGATTAGCATGCTTTGTGAAGTAGCTTGCATTCACAAGCAGTCAGCGTGTTGCCGATGTTAATTTACATGCAAATTCCTACTATGATAAATTCGTATTTCCAAACTGAATAAATACTGCACTTCTAACCACAAAAATGTTTTGCTAGATTAAAGTAGTTGTAACTAAGATATTTGCCGAATACAAACTTTTTTTATCTGTAGATTAATATTGTTTACCGATTTTTATAAATCAGATTTAGGCAACGTTAACTTCTACCTTAGAGACGGATCTATGGCTCGCAGTAAAAAAAAAGATTAGGGTACACATTGCATATAAACACCATGCGCTTTGCTAACTCCGTGATAATGTAACTATGGCTAGCTATATATTTACCTCGCCACGTATTGCATTTGCATTATCTTAAAAACAATGACAAAAGTTTATCGTAGCCTAAGTTATAGCTTACTATTTGCAGCATACGAGGCGAAGTAGCCGTCTGCCGTAGGCTACAGTAACGTTAGTCACTGAGGAAAATGTAGGTAGGCTACATTCGTTTACTTTATTAATTTACTTTATTTATTCCACTTATTTTCTAGAACGTCTTGGACTTGAATTGACCGGTCATGTTTGCCATTCCCAGGTTGCGTAGTGCTAGCTGGCCCGGCAGGCAGCGCATTAATTTAGAACTGTGATTAAACTTGTGACCCGGATGACTGAAGGTGAAACATAATAACCACCAGTCATTGACCAATCAGAATCGAGTATTTATCCAAACCATGGTATAATAGCACTTGAATACAGCACAACTGCAGCCTGAACATTAGGAGGCTGCACATTAGGAGACTGCTCTGTCATTTTGAGAAAGAAAAACATTCTTTAACTGCTTCACCACGTCTCACAACCCACCTTATATTGCGAAATGAGCCTCGACCTTTCGGCTTTTCTAAGTAAAAATCAAATGACAATATTACAACAAACAGTGAAAGGAGTTTAAGACACAATTAATACCATTAATTTATACGGTTGTATATTATAATTACATTTTTATACATCTAGACTTAAAAATATACAATGAGCAGTCAGCTAAAACATTGTTCCAGCTGTGAAACATGAAGCTATTCACATAGTATATTCAGAAATATCGTAATGACAAAAAAATATTTAAAATATGGAAAAGTCAAAGAATATACTTAAAAGGATATATAACAGATAAATGTACTCATTGAGGAAAATGCATTTACTACAGAGAGATTGTACTTACGCCTCTTTCTTCTTTATCCCTACATTCCAGAAAATAACAAAAATCATCAACATTTAGCTAAATATGACAATATTGCATTAACAGATGCATAACGTTTTCAATATGAAGGAACTTGAGTAATATGTGTGTATCACGCATATATACAGTACAATCCGTAAGTATTTGGACAGTGACACAATTTCGGTTGTTTTGGCTCTGTACTCCAGCACACTGGATTTGAAATGGAAGAGTGAATATGAGGTTAAAGATGCTGTGTGTAACTTTTTTGTTTTAACACAGTATCATAAATTCGGTTTGATTACACAGTGTAATGGCTATGGAAGGTCAAATCCACTCACTATGAGCCTATGTATTCATATCTAAAATATTTGGTGAAGGGCATGATTGCGCAGGAAAGGATTGCTTTACGGCACAACAAACGGAAGTGCATCTCCGAAACGGAAAGACTGCACGTTGCAAACGACGACAGGACTTTTTCCTGTTATATAAACAGAAAGAGAGAAATGGCAGACCCAAGGGGCCAAGACTGGGCTTTCGTTTTGAAGCTCACTTCCTGGTTGGGCTGGGAGCGGCAATTGTGCCCTTGCTCACTATCGCCACTGTGATTGGCTCCAGTATAGGTCCAAATACTCAGTCAATACATTTTTCCCACAAAAAAATGCCATTGCAATAGGTGCCTTTCCTTCATCTAATGCCTCTGCATGTGCTGATTTTTTTAAATATTGTGTCGTTTGGACAGGGTATTAACGTTTGTTCAGGACCAATCAGAGGGACAGGTTGAGTCCTCTTCGGCTCCACGGAGCAGGCGCAGTTTGTACAAACTGGTGGCGAAAAATGCATCCGGAGACTCAATTCGGTTTTTACGAGGCCGTGGGAAGGCAATGGGTGACGTCACAGTGACTTTGTCCATATTTTTATACAGTCTATGTGGCAGACTCGGAGGCCAAAAGAAAATGCATTCATGTGCCCAGAAAGCCTTTATCCGATGAGGCAAACTGTCCGGGAAACTATGGGCCCAGGAGAAGACCAGGGGGTCCTGGTTCCCGGCTCCGTCGACGGAGGATCCATTTTCCACCCGTCCGTGTTTGCCAATGTCCCGCCACGTTCCAGCCCTCCTGTCCCGCCACGTTCCAGCCCTCCTGTCCGGTCCCGCTCCAGCCCTCCTGTCCGGCCCCGCTCCAGCCCTCCTGTCCAGCTGCCCGCCTGTCCTGAGCTGCAGAGCCAGCTACCCGCCTGTCCTGAGCTGCAGAGCCAGCTACCTGCCTGTCCTGAGCTGCAGAGCCAGCTACCCGCCTGTCCTGAGCTGCAGAGCCAGCTACCCGCCTGTCCTGGGATGCAGAGCCAGCTATCCGCCTGTACTGAGCTGCAGAGTCAGCTATCCGCCTGTCCTGAGCTGCAGAGCCAGCTGCCGCCTCCTGTCCCTGGGCCGCCTAGCCTACAGCCACTCATTCGTCACCGCCGCCCTCCTGAGCGGTCCCGCCTGCGCCGCCGTCCGGCCTTTATTTCCCTCCTCCGGACCCCCTCCACCCACCCTGCTTGGCATTCCGGACATTTTGAACTTTTCCAGTTTTCACCCCTATTCCTTTTCACCCTCCTGACCCATTCCCTCTTTACCAGCAGTCCGGTTTAAGTCTAGAGCATGGATACTCAAATCTGGCCCTCAAATCCCAATCCGGCTCTGGTTTTATTTTCTCCCAGGTAATTAGCTAAACAATTAGTGCTATTGATAGTGCCAGACTGTCTTCACCTGGCACCCTGGTAAAAGAAGGGTGGAAAACCAGCAGTTCTTGGCCCTCGAGGACCGAGATTTGAGTAACCGGGGTCTAGAGCAATAGATCAGCTGTCTACATCTTTTTTGCTAGCATTAGTCATCATGCTCGTATATATAAATGAATGGTAGCAACAATTATCAAATCTTGCATTAATTGTGAACAGCCGCACTATGGATTGTGGGTAATTTTACTGCAAAGTAGTGTTCAGCCCATCACCCGCCAAAGAAAATGAATGGAAGTCAATTGGGAAGTTTATTAACCCCTTCGCACAGATGGCGCCGGCGCCAAGATTTTGATCAACTCAGATATTAAATTCTCCTGCAACCAAACTAAGAGTGGAAACAACAAACTCTGTGTTTTATCTTTATTAGTATACAATTCCTGACAAGCAAGAGTTTCTAAGTGTAAGTACTGTCCTGTAGCTAGTCCATTTAACAAGCAACCCCCCACCCAGTCACTATATGACACAGTGGACAATAGCGTCTATGTGTGAGTTCATAAATAGTTTTTTTACCACCAAAAATTTGTATTCTGTCATAGCAACAAGGTAAAGCCAACAATAGCCTTCTCACTCTTTCACACTTCAGCAGGGAATATTAAGTTTCAGATCTCAAACCATACCACCAAAAGTTAGCAGTACTACATTAAAATCATTAGTGTAAAAACTAACCAGAGTTCACAAATTTAGCTAACATTACATAGTCATATTTATATTCAGGTATCAAACCTTCCTTTAAACTGATCATTGGTCTCAACTTGTTTTCAAACATTTTCCTTGATTAACAAGTGTGCCAATGATCTGAGTAATCCATTGACAGGTAAAGACACAGCTTCTTAGGGAGATTAACCCCTCTGCACAGATGGCAAATTTGGTCAATTCTGTCAGGACAACTCATGTATTTAAATTACATATTTTAATGAATGTGCTGTATAATTATTTTGGTGCTGAAAGGATCTGCTTTAGGTACTACTCTGGAGCACAGCATCTCCCCGCTAAACAGGAGATGACCAGAAACCCCCCCGCACCAAAAGCACTGGATGCAGACACTTGTTCAAACATACAGTCTAGTCATTTTTAACATTTTTAAGGGTAACACAGCTGAATTGCAGATTATTTCCACTATAAATGATTGCCATCTGACACTTTGATGTGACACACAAAGTTTGAATGACCACATTCTCTTCAGATATTGTTTATAACTTGTTTATAACTTGACGACGAGTTAACATTAGCACATAGCAAGAAGGCAAACATGTTGACAGATGAGGTAAGTGCCATACTTTTATATTTACATAAAACATAAATATTTCTTGCACACTAATGAAAACAAGTAATGTAACGTTGATAACGAGTAACATTAACGTTAGGGCTAGCCCCGTCAATGGCCCCATCCCGGGTGGAGGGAGAGTAAGCTGAGTACATTTAGCCAACCATGTGGTTATAGTATCCCTTGTAAGAGTACCTGAAAATAAGATAAAAAGTCTTTTGATGTTGTTGGGTCACAGACTTCAGGAAGTCATGGCATGCCAAAGAATATGCAACCATACATTAAATATGATGACTTTATTAAAGTTTATGTTAATTTGTCCAATTACTTTTGGTCCCCTAAAATGGGGGGTCTATGTATAATAATGGCTACAATTGCTACACGGTTCACCCGATTTGGATGTAAAAACCCTCAAATTAAAGCTGAAAGTCTGCACTTTAACCTCATAGTCACTGTTCCATTTCAAATCCTATGTGCTGGAGTACAGAGCCAAAACAACAAAAATTGTGTCAATTTCCAAATACTTACGTATTGCACAGTATGAAATGTACCAAATGTTAGTAATATTTCCAGAGGATACTTACTGTCTGCATACTTATGTAAAATTAGCCAACAGGTCAAAAAGAAAGTTTCAAGCGGCAGGACGATCACCCGAAGATCTTCCACAGTTCGCTCCCCTTTTTCTGAAAATAAATACATATTTACAAACATCCTTACAGAGAATCCCACAGTTTGGCCTTGTGATTTCCAGAGTTAGCATATGTGCAGTCACATTTCTCAATTTTCTGAATGTACTGTTACTACAAAATACTACATGAATTAGGCAGGCTTAAATCTCAGTTCTGAATACTTAACTTTTCACATAAAGGGAACAATAACCACAGATGTTTTATTGAGATGTAAAATGTTTTTTACTGTACTCACCTGCATTCAGAAAGACTTCTGTTGCCAGGGCAACTGAATTAACAACACTTAGGACAGCAGTACCAAAGACGTATGCTAGTCTATGAGGTACAGCTGAAAAGCAATAGGTTTTGTTTCAGTAAGAATGCAAGATTAAGGCAAAAATACTTGATTTAAAGAGGAAAAATGTTTTTTTTTTTAAGTTAGTTTTTTTAACTTGAAAATAATGAATAACACAGACTGATTTATTAAACGTAGATGTCATTTTGATTTATTTATCATTTACCAAGCTTCCCTTCTTTTTTTATAAAAACAATTTACTCCTGATCCAGAAAAAGTTACTCCTTTTTATTAAATTATATTGCTTAATCTAAGTTAAATTATAAGAACTAAGGGAAAGATTGTGAAAAAACTAAGGGAAAGAAGTGAAAAATATTTCAAACTGGTTGTTTGGACAAAATATTAATCGAAACTAGTTCAAAGTTTCATAAGCTCCATAATCATTGAGTAAAATGCATTGATTAAATTATACTGTACCAGGAAAATCACTGTTGTGCTTAAAATCCACTGCTTTATTCAGGATGTAGAGCAATGCACAGAAACACATCAATGCAGGGCGTTCTGCAGTAAAACACATATCAGTTAATTAATGTTGTGAACAAAATATTTTTGGCAAAAAGCAAAAATCTTTGACAAGATTTCTGTACCCTTCTCTGCTTTCCCCCTGTCTGAATACTTTCACAAATATGAAAGGAGGGCAGAATGGGGTTGTTGGGTGGCTCATCCTGTTAAGGTGCTGTTCTAGTGCATGGATGGGCCCTACATGTGGGATTGAATCCTGACTGGTAGCCCAGCACAGTGATGCAAAATTGGCAGGAGCATTGCCCAAATTGTAGGGAGGGTTCAGTGAGCCAGGAACCATATTGCTCTCTATTGAGCCCTGCTGGTCTACTTGCTGTCTGCTTTCTAAAGCTGCACATGAAGTGTCTGTGCAAAGCTTACAGTATACTGCACAGTAAAAGTGTCCTCCTCTGACTCATGTCTGTGCAAAGCTTACAGTATACTGCACAGTAAAAGTGTCCTCCTCTGACTCATGTCTGTGCAAAGCTTACAGTATACTGCACAGTAAAAGTGTCCTCCTCTGACTCATGTCTGTGCAAAGCTTACAGTATACTGCACAGTAAAAGTGTCCTCCTCTGACTCATGTTTGTGCAAAGCTTACAGTATACTGCACAGTAAAAGTGTCCTCCTCTGACTCATGTCAGTGCAAACTTGGCTCGTGGGCTGCAGTGTGAAAAGAAGCAGCTGGTGACATTGCATGTGCTCCTCTACACCGTCTCGCATTGGCTGCAGAGATGTAACGTAATAGTGAAAATGTAATAATGTGTACATAATAAATTCATTATTTGCCCAGTACATCTCCCAGTCCTATATACATACGGTATGTCCATTATGCAAAACAAATTATGTTCAGCCAATCTTAAGCTATGCACAATACATTAGAGCTGACCAAGCTTCACAGAAGAAGAACAGCAAAAATGATTCAATAAATATTAATGTCAACAAATATAAAATCCCATACCTTTCTCATTTCTTAAAATGATGCCCAGAAATAGCATGACGATTGTCACACCCGAAATGAAGAGAAGCACAACAAAGACACGCTTCCATAAGTCTGAAAGAAAATGCGTTAAGTAAGAAAAATCACGTCATATTACTGTATATCTTATATTTTTCTGTATATGAATGATGTTTTCATGTAGCTATGAACTGGTTTGGAGAGAATTCTTATTTCCAACCCTCACTTGTTTATGTATATATCTCAACAAAAAACGTGCTCAATGTAAAAAAAAAGATTACTCATGCAATACTAAATTTGTGAACTCTGGTTAGTTTTTACACTAATGATTTTAATGTAGTACTGCTAACTTTAGGTGGTATGGTTTGAGATCTGAAACTTAATTTTCGCTGCTGAAGTGTGAAAGAGTGAGAAGGCTATTGTTGACTTTACCTTGTTGCTATGACAGAATACAAATTTTTGGTGGTAAAAAAACTATGTATGAACTCACACATAGACGCTATTGTCCACTGTGTCATTCACTGGTAGGTATAGTGACTGGGTGGGGGGTTGCTTGTTAAATGGACTAGCTACGGGACAATACTTACACTTAGAAACTCTTGGTTGTCAGGAATTGTATACTAATAAAGATAAAACACAGAGTTTGTTGTTTCCACTCTTAGTTTGGTTGCAGGAGAATTTAATATCTGAGTTGAGCAAAATCTTGCGAAGGGTTTAATAAACTTCCCAATTGACTTCCATTCTTTTTTTTTGGCGGGTGATGGGCTGAACACTACTTTGCAGTAAAATTACCCACAATCCATAGTGCAGCTGTTCACAATTAATGCAAGATTTGCTAACTGTTGCTACCATTCATTTCTATGAGCATGATGACTAATGCTGGCAAAAAAGATGTTGACAGCTGATCTATTGCTCTAGACTTAAACCGGAAATTACGATGAATTGACTACAAAAGTACTGTTTTGCAATGGCCTTCTCAGTCTCCAGACTTGAACCGGATGAAATAAGTAGTGGTTTCAATTGAAGAGGGCAGAATAAAGGATCTGAACTAGAGCCTGACCGATTTATCGGAAGGCCCATATTATTGGCCGATATTGGCCTATCACAGATATATTGATATCGCGTTTGCTTCCTGCAGAGACCTGGCCCTGTTGGGTTGGCATTAAAGAGGACTGAGGGGCTATGCACACAAAACACTTTTTCCTCATTCTTATTTGTTGGAATAGTTTGCTTTAATGTTGCATATAGAGAAATGCAGAGAAATAATTTCTTGCACTAAGAAACTCATTCTTACTTCTTGGAAATACTTTGTTCTTATGTAAATTTTGGCAATAAAGTCAATTGTTCAATTGAAGAATATACTGCCTTCAGTGCATCTTTCTCACCAAACTTGAGAGATCCATGCAAAAAATGTGTGTTTTTTCATAGTCATTTTTTTAAAATTATTATCGGGAGCTAAATATCGGTTCTCGGATTTCATCCGCCTCTAAATTTTGTAATCGGTATCGGGCCCGAAAATCTACGATCGGTCGGGCTCTAATCTGAAGGATTTTGAAAGATTCTGTATTGAAGAATAATCAATGATCAAAGACTGTTCCCATCACATACAATGGTGGCAAATTCTGTGGTCAAATGTAAGAAAGAAGCATATTTTCAACAAATAATCAGAAAAAATAACCGCATAACCGACTGTTTACCTGACGATATGTCAAAAGTCTGTGTGTTAGCTACAGTCGAATCAAATGTTAAGCAAAAGAAAAGAAAAAGTTTCTGGCAAATCTCCATCGTTCAGAGACCCTCCCATTTAATGGGTTAATCTGAGGTCAACACGTGAAGGCTTCCAAGCTGTTGTTGCGAGCAAGCAAGTCGTTCAAACCATAATACCAATACGACATGAACGCAGCCTTAGCTTGGGAGAGGGAATTGGGAGAACCTGGGGCCACGCCTACTGCTTCAGTGGGCACACACCTGGGCTTCATTAACCAATCAGCCCATGGTTTTCAAAGGCCCCGTTCACACTTGCATTTTAGGGCTCGTCAACCGAAGTTATTAGCTGGAGTTGCTCATGTTCTGTGTCCGTACACACGCATATTTAGAAGACCGAGAACGCTTACAAGTATGAACGAGTAACAGGACTCGCTCCTGTATTTACAATGCTGTCAGTAAGTTTGCAACACTGCACAATATTTTTCTGTGAACATAAATCTCGCATTTCAATTATCGCGCAGGTGTAAACATGATCTCCAATGTCAACAAACATGGACGCGCCCGTTCAGTTTTTGTTCATCTTCAGAGAAGCCAGAGAAGGCGTGTGTCCCACATGGAGAGCAGACAGACTGTGAAGCCCAGCTTCAAAACTGCATTTTAGTTTTGCTTTATTTTTATTGTTACTTAGTTTTTCTTAGCCAGACTCCTGTGAGGGTGAAAGGCTTGTTTATTATTCTCTCAGAGAAATTGGGATTTTATGGCATTTCCCTGTGTGTAGCTGTTTCTCTCAGGGGTGTAACGGCATGTGACAGTCATTACCTGTGTTGTTATTTGATTTATGCAGCATGTATTGGTACCTTACTACCTAACTACACCACACACACACATATAAATATATATAAATCACAATATATGAAGGTTATACTTACATCCATATTTTTTCCTGCTCAAATATGATTTCCATCGAGATATGAAATCATCAAATATGAAGCCAACAAATAATAGAATAACAATAACTGAAAAACAGAAGGGTACACAATAAAGATGTTTTGTTATAAACTGATGCTGCAGAATTCCTTTGATTTAACATAAGTAATAACATTAAGTAATACACATTAACCATTACTCAGTACACTAAGAATATCAATTCCCATACGCCAGAATTAATGTGCATGTTAAAATTTCAGCCATGAAAGAACATGGTATTGATATTAATGCAAACCACAACCCACAATGCACTACCAATCACAAATTTTTAGTTTAGATTTTCTGCAGAACAAAGTGCTTTTGATGAATGCAAGTCACAGCAACCTTCCTTTTTTCATTTACAGCATCTTATATTCTCACATCTTTGTGGACATGATCTTAACAGCTTAGAAAGTTATATTAATGAGCGGAGTGAACGTTTTTTAGTGCGCAGAGCAAAGTTCTGTCGGGAAACTCCATTTTCGGCTAACAACCATGCATCTCATACTCAACCAATCACATGCGCACACCTCTAATGGGCCTTTTAAAACCAAGAATCAGTTCTCTCTGAGGCTTTCTGATGCGCTGCTTACGGCTGCTTACGGCTGCTTACGTGTTAAAATACATTTGCTGTCACTCTGCCGCTGCTAGGCCTAGACTAACCTAGGGTTGTATACCATTGTTTAATGATAAAAAATTAATTGGTGTTAATTACACAGGAATAGTATGGAACCCATGGTTGGCTAAATGGCTGTAAGTCATCAAGGGCTTGTGGTATCAAAAGAGCCTCTAACCATCACTCTGCTGCCAGATATGCAGTAGATATGGACGGATCACTTCAAGGTTTGTCTCTCCTGACTTATTTTTTCATAGAGTTCAATAGGAAAATGTGTCATGAGAAACAACCCTTAAAGTGATTCACAACCATTTGCATCGTTTGATACCTCAGACCCTTGATGACTTACAGAAATTTAGGCAACCATGGGTTTCATACTATTCTCGTGTAATTTACAGCTTAATCTAGTCCCACCCCCCAATTCCCATAGAGATCCATTCAAATGCAGAGAGGTTATAGTATCGCTTCTAAGCGTACCTGGAAATAAGATATTAAGAGTCTTTTGATATAATTTTATACAGAGTCATGATAGCATCACCTGTTTACCTGTGGAATACCTGTTTACCACAGAAGTTGGTTAAGAAAACGGCAAGAATGTGCAAAGCCGTTATCAAGGCAAAGGGTGGCTACTTTGAAGAATGTATAAAATAATTATTTCTTTAACCCTTTTTTGGTCTTTGCATAATTTAATTTGTGTTCTCATAGTTTTGATGTCTATACTATTCTAAAATGGGAAAACAGTAAAAATACAGAAAAAAACCTTCTATGAGTGTGTCCAAACTTTGGACAGATACTGTATGTTTGCTAGCAAAGTCAAAACGTTCCTGCGAAGGGAATCCATGATGCCAAGTCCCCAGTGCAGCTCGAACGCACTGATGTCGGTAAAGACGTGTTTACCACCTCCGATATCCGACCTCCCACCATAAATGAAAGCAGGGTTAGACAGCAAACTTTTTACCGTAATTACTCAAAATTTTACGTGTGTGCTTTTCACCTTTTTCCAGTAATTACGCGAAATGTACACATGCGCTTTTCAACACTCGCAATTTATGCATGCACTTTTCAACAATGGGGGCCAGCCAGTCAGTCAGTTACCCACATTCAGTCCTTTAGGCTGCTCTGCGTCCGGGCAAAAAAAATTTAACTTGCCGCCTTTTTACAAAATAAATAAATTAAAATATGATCAATTTCACATTTGATATGTAAGATTTATGAACAATAAAGGAGCTTGCATTTTGTTTTCAACATGCGATTTATTCAAATGAGCATGGCCAGTGTGTAAGACCTTAAGCTTATGTGCTCTCTGCAGCTAACTAAAAGAAATGCTAGCGTGTGCACTATCCGCTCTGAAGCTAAAAAGCGGCATTCGTGTGCGTGTCCCGTGTTGTATGCATTTGGAGGCTGCATTGGTGTATGCCAGGGGTGGGCAATTCCAGTCCTGGAGGGCCGGTGTGTATGCTGGTTTTTGTTCCCACCAATTACCCCAGCTAAATGAGCTAATTGGCTGTTTACACCAACACTGGTAGATTAGATCACATTAAAATGTTTCATATAGGGACACAAGAAGTCTTCGGCTGTCATTCATGCGCCTATTAAGAATTGTAGATAAAATGTCAGATGGCGTAAATATTAGGGCTAATTAGGTAATTGAGGCCAGAAGTTAGCATGAAAACCAGAAACGGATACGGCCCTCGTTGCCCACCTCTGGTGTGTGCGGTGTCTGCAGCTGGTGCTGGCGGGGCACCGTTGGTGCGTAGCTTACACTCTAAAAGCAAGGGGCAAAGACCGGACTTCATTTTGACGCTCACTTTTAGGTGCCAGCGCAGTTTGCTCCAGTATAAGTCTTTCAGGCTATTTCAAGGCAAGTCAATGCTACCATGGGTCTGGTAGTCTCTCTGCATAGGTGCTACTACAACTGCTGCTCTGATTTATTGTTTGGAAGTAGAGTTGGTGGCGTTTGGAAAGTACGGAGGAGGATAGCATTGTGCTTCTGTTAGGATCCTGTAATTCTGTCTGTTTATTTCTTTATTTGTTATTATTTTTCCTGTTTTCTTTCCCTCGCGATTGTCAGTCCGCGTTCCATGTTTCTGAGATTCCACCCCGTCTTTGTCATTGCACTATTCGGGTGATTTTGGGAACATTCAGGTTTCTTCTGTATTTCGTATATCTCGTTTTCTTCCTTCTGGCTTTATTTATATTTGTATATAATACTAATGTACTAATCATACTAACTGTTAGATTAGATTTGTCTGTCTCCCTCTGTGTATATATACCTTGTCATTTCAGTGTTCTTCGCGAGTTCCTCATATGATATTTTGCTTCTGTGTTACCTTCTGTTTTTCCGAGTTTCTGCCCGAGCTGTTTTGTTTATTCTGTAGTTTCTGTTTTCTAGTTTTTGTTTCCCAAGTTCTTTGCCTGTTGTTGTTTTGTTTTGTTTCCAGTCTGTTTTGTTTTCTTTGTGTTCCTCTGACTCCCTGGTTTGGACCCCTGCCTGTGTTCTCGCGACCCTGTTTTTGGATTCCCCTTTTGTACCTTTGCTGTGCCTTCCCGGTTACGACCCCTGCCTGTTCTACTACGGATTTCTGCCTTGCCCTGATTAAACTTCGGTTTTTTCATACTCCTGCCTGCGTTTGGGTCCTTCCCCCACCAGCACCTAACAGCTTCAGTGTGTAATCGATATTAGTTTGAGTTTTAAAATACATATCAAACCGGTAAGACGGATTCGCTCCTAAGGTAAAAATCTTTGTTGCAGCTAGGGGGAAGTTTGGGAATTTTCCACTTTTTCCTCCGTTAAAGGGAAATTCCACCCAAAAATGATGTTTGATTTGTAGAAAAGTAGCTCTCCTCCTGATATATAGCCCCAAACTACAGCGCATGTACCAGGTACCTGCTTCACTGTGAACTACAATGGCTAAGGTGCTTACAGTTTATGGGCGGTGTCAGACAACCCCATTCACACTGAATAACGTTACGACCGCAATGGAGGGAGGGTTGCCAGATCTTGCAAGAGTGTCCATGTCTTCGAGACGTAACCACGTTACTCACTGGCAAGTGAAAAAAATAAAAATAATACCACAACCAGGCATTAGTCTCCAGAAAAACGAGGGAAATAAGGCCATTAATTTAGGAAAACACAGCCCTTCCTATATCTGCTTTTGGTATCGTGAATCATAGTAGCTAGCCTAACCAGAAGTCTGCAATACTTATTCATTTCTCATCCCTGTTCTCTAATGTTTAACCTCGGTAAAAACGAGTGGTGTAACGTTAGCCTACATGTAGTAACTACTGCAATTCCAACTGAAATGGAAATGTTTGCTACTGGGAAGTTTCATGCCGAAGCAGTCCTAATTGGCAGCGCGTTCAGTGCAAGATAGATCTAGTAATAGGCTATATTAAAAACATTGCAATTTTTGAAATGCCAAAAAGTTGATGCTTGTTTTAGCTACTTCATGGCAAACAGATTTAAAAAACCCAGATTTGAACCTTTGTTTAATACCAAGAAACCTGTGACTAACAACAGCTAACGGCACTAACTTAGCCCAGAAAATGACATCGTTAACGTTGCTTCTGTAATCATATGTTCGATTATGGTCAGCTCACTCATGACTATGTTAGTCTATTTTTCATGGTCATGGATCATAATGTAGTTGGCATGGTTCCTTACCGGGTGAATCAGTGTATCAATGTAATTTTCTGACATTATAATAAAATAGCAATGATAGCTAGCTTGATCTACCATGCGTCCCTATTCAGAAAAGTGACAGACACAACGCTGGCTCCGCCTACGTGCCTATGTAATTTACACACACTTGATGCCACTGTAATCAAGAGAAAGTGGTAGAGGTGTACGTCATTTTGACGTATACCTCTACCAAATTTGTAGCTTTAGCTGTCAATATCTCGGTTCACATATTATTTTGGCCAGCGACAAAGAGAGACTTAATTAGTTGCGCCTTGATCTATTAAAGAAGGCAAATGTTGTTTTTCGGTGGAACTACCCTTTAAGCACTTGGCCGGTTAGCTAATTTGGCCACCTTCTTGCTGAGGTGACGGGAGGTTTTTTGCTCTTGCGGGTGTAACCGTATAGAAAGAGAGAAGCTTACTCAGAAGTCCAAGGTGAGATTTGAACCCTGCTCCTCTCACACGCAAGCGAACGCGTTACCAATCAGCTAAAGACGACAGAGGGTTGTGTCGCCAGAGAGTGTTGTCACGGTAACCTGCTACAAGGCCTTCGCTTTACTGCACCTCACCGTGCTTACTGTGCTTTAAAAAAAAAAAAAGACAATATTGTAATGGGGCGTGACGTGTGAGATGGGAGGAGCCAAACGCAGCAAGGGGATTCATTAAGCCCTTAGGCCACTAAGGCGGGATACCCGCAGATAAGGGAGGAGACAAGACAAACGAACAACGAACACAACTACAGACGCTACTAACTGGATCACTGTCACACGCCAACAGAGCGCAAGGACAGGATACTGAACAGTCAGAAATAATACGCGCCCTGTCTCGGAAACGAGACACATAAGAACGGGCGAGTAGTGTAGACAAACAAAAAACACAGTCAGAAAACACTGCAAAAATAATACAATAAGAGGAGGCGAAAGGAACAGATATAACGTTCCGTGGTTAGAATTATAGGCTCGCAGTCAAACGCAAATATGTCTACAACATCGCCCAGTCTCCCTAAGAGACGAATTGCACCGAAGGGCGAGCAGAACTACCGTTCTGAACAGAATCGCCCAAATCTCCATACACGGAGAAAGAGCACAAAAGACGATGGGACAGCTGCACCGAAACTATCGGCTAACTGACTTACAAGCACAAACACAAGCCCTACCTCTCAATAAGGGAAACTGTAACGAGGCGAACAGGAATAGAGATTTAACGTTCCATGGCGATATAAAAAGGCTCGCAGTCCAATGCAGAAAACCAAGAGGGTAAACACCCGATCTCCCATAAGAGAGAAACATTTTACAGGTGAGCCGACGGAGCACCGTCGTCCCATAACTTTACTATCCACAGACTAACGCAAGCTTAAACAGGAACAACCGCCCTAGCCTCTCAGTAAATAAAAGAATGTAACGAGGCGAAATGGAACAGAGAGCTAACATTCCGAGGCTATTAAAAACACGCAGTCAAACACAAACACGTCCACAACATCGCCCAAGCTCCACATAAGGAGACAACACACCCGGAGAACGAAACAGAACAACAGTTCACAACAATCGTCTCGCAGGTAAAAAGGCGAACAGGACTGCTGTAACAAAGACCTACGCAAAATAGCACGACAGCCTCAATATAAATAAAAACCCTGAGTCACAACAAAGGGGAACGTAGTCCACGAGAAGGAGACAACAGGGAATAAACGTACCACGGCTACTTACTGGCTCACAGTAACACGGAATTGAGTAGAAGCAAAACGCCAGGTCTCTCAGTAAGAAAACCAAATAACAGGCGAAGGGGAACAAAGAACTACTCTACACTTCCACAAGCTAAGCAGCCCAGCAGAAGCGCAAACGCCCAATCTCACATGAGACGACATGCACCTAGGAGCGAACTGGACTAAAGTTCCCAACAGAACGCCCAAATCTCCATACACGGAGAAAAAGCACACTATGGCGAAAATAGAGCAGAGATTTACGGTCCCAAACTTCTACGAGATAATCTACCACTAAGCCAGTAAGAAATAAGCCCTGCCTCTACAAAGAGACGCTAAAAATGGGCGAATAGCCAAAACGGTACGAGAACACACAGCCAACAATACACCACAGTACAAACAATAAACAATCAATGTAGAAGCCCCGAACGAAGGAAACGGTAGGCTTATATACCTCTCTCCAGGTGACTAAGCACAGGTGTGGGGGCTTAACAGCAGCTCCGCAATCTAAGCAGGGCGGAGCAAGCATCCACCTAATGAGCAGCGCCCTCGCGTGGCCACCAAGGAGAACGACCGCATAGGAAAACAGGGTCAAAACCATGACAAATATTTGATGAGACCCAGCAATTAATTTTTGTCCCCTATGTGTCTCTGGTCTTAATCTCAAGAACCATATATGTTCTTCTATGCTGAAACCTACTCTACAAGGGACATTCAATAAAAATTAAATAAATAATATTTTTGAAAATATTTTCACTGCAACGTGCTTTTGTCATCCAAGACACTTGTATTATGTCAGAAAATTATAATACTTCCATTTATTTTCCTGCCGGGTCTTAAGAGGATATGATTCACGATACCAAAAGTAGAAATGAAGGGCTGTGTTTTCCTAAATGAATGGCCATATTTCCCCTGTTTTTCTGGAGACTAATGCCTGGTGGTGGTATTTTTTTTCAGTAGAACTGTTACATTAGTGGCTAATGTTACGCTTAAGGCTGCAACCATTTTGTTTTTGATCTCACAGGTTTGAGATTGTCCGGTGACTAACTGGATCTGTTAAACAGACTTTGTGCTCGGAGTAAATTGTCAGAATGGAATCCACCCCTAAAAATCCTCTGATTGCCACTTTTCTGGATAATCCCAGTTTACGCAGTTTCAACAAGTTAAAAAAAACTGATTTGTTGGCATTCGCGGAGTATATGAGTTATACTGACCTTCCTCAGCTAACTGCATTAAAGAAAGCTCAAATAAAGGAAATTGTTGCGCACTTGCTATAGAAAATGGTTTCTTCTCTCAAACAGACACTTCTTCCGATAGTGAGACTGAATCGGGGGGACGAGTGAAACTGCGACAAGCTGAATTGGCTTTTGAAATGAAAAAATTTGAAATTTTGAAATGAAGAAATAGAACAGAAAAGGGAGGAGGCTCGGCAACGTGAACGAGAATTCAAATTGGAGGAAGTAAAGTTAAACCAACAGAAAGAACGTGACGATCGCAAACTGGAATTGAAATATAAATTGGAGGAACAAAAATTAAAATTGAAAGAATACAAGTTGCAATTAGAGGAACAAAAACATCACGATCTGACAAAATTTCGTGAATCACAATTGGGTTTGGTGAGTGAAGGAAAGCTTGATGCCTCCCATCTTGGCATTGACTCTTTTTGTGTCCAGTGGGCAGGGTTCCTCTGGTTGTAACGTCACAAGAAATTAAAAATTACTCCCTAAATTCAATGAGCGTGATCCGGATATTTTTTTTACATTGTTTGAGCGGCTGGCAGTTTCTAAACAGTGGCCTGAGGCCGATCAAATTTTAATGTTGCAATGTGTGTTTACGGGGAAAGCACAGGAGGCGTATTCCGCTCTGGACCTCGAAAAGGTTACTAGTTATGCCGAGGTTAAGAAAGCGGTGCTGAAAGCTTACGACCTAGTGCCGGAAGCCTACCGTCAAAGGTTCCGAACATGGAGATGGGCTGAAAAGCAAACCCATAAGGAATTCGCCAGAGAGTTAGTAATCCATTTTTCTCGCTGGTGTACCGCGTCTAGTGTTTCAACCTTTTCAGAGTTGTCTGATTTGGTTGTGTTGGAGCAGTTTAAGAATCTTTAAGAGTCCATTGCAACTGATATCAGTGAGCGCGGCATACGTACTGCGGCAGAAGCCACCGTGTTAGCTGATGATAAATCTTTTTGTTAAACCTGGTGTCTGTTTTGATGTCGTATGAACACGAGAACTGAGTCAAACCTAATCATTAGAACGTAATACCTTCAACGCTTATGAATTATTAGTTATTAGTGCTTTGATGGTAAATTGAAGTAATAGTAATTATAATCCATAATAATCAAATGAGACTGATTTAATTTTAACCTAACTTAAGAATAATAAGGGTAAACCTCATTATTCCTTAGTTATTGCCTATATTTCTGGCATCCCATGTAAGAGTTTATATATATATATATATAGAGGCATATTCCTTACATTTATGGCGCCCCGTCAAGGATATTCTCTACATTTATGGTGCCCAGGTGAAGACTGGTAAAACGAACATGTTTTAATTGTCTATCACCATTACTGCTAAATGTATATGTAAACACCTTGCATGAGTAATACTCCACATGTAGGAATATAGAGGCATGTTCCCTACAACGGTATAGGATTTAGGCATCAAATGGTGACCATCGCCTTGCTTTGGAGTAACGCGGGACTGGCCTTTGTTGCGTTAGGGTTTCCTTTTAGGATTCTGTTTCGCTTTTGCATTCTCTGTCCCTCGGTTCTATTCGCCTGTGCTGTTCTCTCTGAGACAGTTCCTGCTTTCCCGTTTCCTTTCCACCTCTCTGTTTGCCCCTCTCTGTTTGCCCCTCTCTGTTTGCCCCTCTCTGTTTGCACTACTCTCTCGTATTGAGGGTGAGAGGTTTTTCTTTTCTTTCTTTGACTACACTCGGAGCTAAGAGTCTATTTCGGCCAGTTTTCCAGGCCGCCTTATTTTATATTCTTTTATCTCTCTATTTTTCTACTCTCCGGTATCGAGAGTGAGGTAATATTTCCTTTTTTACCTATACTCAAGCCTACGAGTTTTTTCGCCCATTATTTTCTGGGTTGCTATAATTTCTCCTCCTTTTCTGTTAGCTCTGTTTTGTCTCTTAGTGAGAGGTACTTTATTTCCTTCTTTCTTCCCTTCCTTATCGTGGATTATTTCCGTGTTTGTGGTTAATTCCTTCACAGGAATAAACTTTCATATTCCCTCTCTGTCGCGTCTGGTCCTCCGAACCAGGCTCCCCATTATAGTTTGAATCAAATACTAATTAGGCTACTCTTGTATTCTGTAACACGATTAGCTTCATGATTCTTACTGTTCATGATGTAGCCTATAGGCTATCCACAAATTCTCTTCATGTGTATTTTGAGCGTTAGCTAGAATGGGCCAGTTTAATAGCCCCCATTGTTATGCAATCATTCAGAATGTTCAGTTATGGATATTCCAAACACACCCAAACGTGTCTTGCTACAATGACAGCCGTCATCTTACCGATTCAGTGTCTTTTAATACCTGCTTTCCATTTGTACAAAAATGCCACCACAAATACCTTTCCCAAAGGGATGCCCAATTTAGCATATTCATTCAGGCTAACCCACAAAAATGAGAAATCAACGTATCTTTTCATTTTAGCACACGCAATCCTCTTACACCTCGTTAGTTATCACCTCATACTATTTTTTGCGGGTGGTAACAGTTTTACACATGTTTTTTATGCGCAAACGTTTAGTAAATCAACCCCATAGTTTATTAAGACTTAGATAAGGTTAAATAAGTGTAATTTCATTCCTGGTTTAACTTTGGTAGATTTTATTTATAATAATCTTTAGGGATGCCATTAATTGTGAAATTACGGTGGCAGAGATATACAAAGAAATGCAACATCATCACAACATGACTGCAAATTGGAAAACACAATAATAAAGAACACAAATACAAATACTAAAACACAACGACATTACAGAAACGCACGGCATTTGATGAAAACACAGCGAAATTAACAGAAGGAAGTACAAATTAACTCCAGTGTGCCAGTGCTCCAGGTTACAATGTCTCTCTCCTTCCTAGCCCCATCCTGTGACATATGCACTCAAAAAAGAAATCCTTTAACAGTGGTTGCACATAATAGGCTAACTGGTTAAGCTGAAGACGTCACATATAAGCTACTTAATAATATTGTGTTCAACCACCGTACATATTTTATTATGTATTAGGTAAATCTTTAAAAAAATTAAATCAACTATTTATTTGTTTACTTAAAGGAGAAGTTCCGTATTTAGCATGTTAAGCCCTGTTATAAGGTTACTTACAATCATATACAACGGTCCATATCAACATTTTGACAAACTGTGCTGTCTTGAAATATATTGCTCATGTCACAGCAAACTTACACAATGGATCTGGATGGGCATATAGAACATCCTTCAAAAAACACCATAAACTCTCGTTTTCAAAGACGGGAAACTCACCGAGTAGTCACTGGTGTCTTGTAATTTACGTTTACATTTAAAACATGTTTTAAATAACCATTTAAAGATTTATATAACTATTTTCAGCCACTGTACAGCCATGGATTTAATAAAATGACAAATAAAACCCGATACGAAGCATACTTTGCAATGATTTTGTGTCAGAACATCAACGGACACCAGTGACGTCAAAATGTTGTCTATGATCGTAAATAACCTTTTAACAGGGCTTAACATGTTAAACACCAAACTTCTCCTTTAATAATATTGCATGCAACCACTGTCCAACGATTATTTTTTTGATTTTGTGATGGGTATATCCCAAGGGGCCAAGACTGGGCTTTCGTTTTGCTACATTTGTGACACAACAGAGAGATGCAACTCCGATAACAAATCTACGCTAGAATTAATGGGTAGTGAGATCTTTGTCAAGGCGTCTATCTAACCATTATCAATCCACATTCACAGGAAATACCGAATCCATTAAATTGTTTAGCATGCTTGAAAATGTAGCTTCTTAGATGACACGTTTTAGGCTATTGTAGTCAGTCAGTGTTCAACACATTTGCAGCAATATTTTTATCTATCAAAATGACAGATGCCATTTGGATTTTTACGTCAAAGCTTCTAAAAGTAGGTAAATGACAGGACATTCTCGGTTAACTCAACCCCTGCACTTCCTGTAAGTTTAATAGGCTACTGCAGTGAAGTTAACATAATCAACAAACTACGTTTTATGTGAGAAATGTATTGTCGAGCTCACGTGCACACTTCTTTCTACGTTCTAATGCTCCATTTTGGCCTCCCTATAAGAACTAGGCTATAAGCCAGATATACAGTTAGGTCCATAAGTATTTGGACAGTGACACAATTTTTGTTGTTTTGTCTGTGTACTCCAACACATTGGATTTTAAATGGAACAGTAACTATGAGGTTAAAGTGCAGACTTTCAGCTTTAATTTGAGGGTTTTTAGTCCATATCGGGTGAACGGTGTGGCAATTGTAGCCATTTTTATACATAGTCCCCCCCATTTTAGGGGACCAAAAGTAATTTGACAAATTAACTTTAGTAAATTTATCATATTTAATAGTTGGTTGCATATCCTTTGCATGTCATGACTTCCTGATGTCTGCACTTTAACCTCATAGTTACTGTTTCATTTTAAAATCCAATGTGTTAGAGTACACAGCCAAAACAACACAAATTGTGTCACTGTCCAAATACTTATGGACCTAACTGTATATATATTTGGTTATAATTGTCTTCCTATCCACCACCCCCAAGTATGTATGTAATGTAGACTACAGTTTTATTTTAAATGAGTATCATAGCCTATGTGCAGCGTTATTTTTTAAATAATTTTAATTTGAGTAAATGCATCAGAAAACAACCAATATCTATTTTATTTCAATGTGCGATAAGGGGATTAACGCACGCACAGCCATCGAGAATTGAATCTTGTCGTTTGTTGAGCTTGGACGCTGCCATCTGAGAAACCTGAGCGTGACGCCTACATTTTTCAAGGACGTCTCTAAAAATAACGGGTTTTTAAGGTTTTTAAGCAGCTTTGCGTTCTTGCGTACTACGTAGTATATTATTTTTAGTGCACTTGGAAGTACATACTTACACATACTCGAGTACGCAAGTATGCAATTTGAGGCACAGCCAAAGTGACATACATACTCGGAAAAAACAATTAAAACCTAATGCATGTGGCTGACCCTGTGATAAAGTATATTTAGAATTGGTATACTTAAGTATAAGGAAAGTTTAAAGGCCATGATGGCAATATTTCTAGGCAAAGTAGATGGGCAATATTGCCTGCAAGAAGGATGGAGATAAGCAAATGGGATAAAAATCAGTGAGGAAAACATGGTGGGCTCTAATGTGGTGAAATAATATTGTTGGTCACATTTGTGGGCAAAATTGCCCATTTGCACTGCCTCAAGAAGGTGCCTGTGTATCATGACCTGAATCTTTACTGGAATTAAAGTAAGATCCTAGCCACAAATCAAGATCCCTGTTGGAAACAAATAAAGGGATGAATTAATACTGACAAACCCATGTGCCTTTTCTGGTCCTGTTAGCCATGGGAAAATTAATAGAATCGAAAAATCTAAAGAATGCATAAACTATTACAGTTTTATGTTAATCTATGCCCAAAACTGGTGTCTATCAAAGTTTAAAATTGGAATAGAAGTGAAGCGGTATAGGTGTTGAGATAGCCGCTATGACCAAGTTAGACCGGCCGCACTTAAGGCACCACCTAAGCCTATTTTTGAGCCAGGAAAAACCCTGAATACGATTCACAAAGGCAGGATTTTACAAAGGCAAATGCAGTTATTAAAGGCACTGTCACTGACACTTTGAAAATGCATACCCCCACAGACATCTTTTTTAGTAGAAAGCTGGCAACCCGGGGGGTAGGTACAAGAAACAGGTCATTAGAATATCATGCCCTGTGCAACCCACATTTTGAGATAAGCACCCCCGGATCTTGAGTTAGAATACAGTGTAGATGAACTTGCATAAAAGCCGCGCAGGAGAGGCACTTAAGCGCATGACTTAAGTTGGCCATCTCTGAATCCGGCCCTAAGGGTGTGAGTGTACTCAAGCCATGCCAGATAAATGTACCATTCATACACCATTATAGAACCACCAAAACCCTTTACTGGTGGAACTACGCACTCAGATGTACAGTTGTTTAGTTTGGCAACATTTTGCCACTGGTCTGTAGTCTACAGCCTGTCCTCTTTGCACTTTGAATAAATGCATGAACCTCACAACTCTGGAGTATGTGCTTCATCTGCTGTTACCCTTCCATGCTGACATCACATTAGACCAGGGGTGTCAAACTCCAGTCCTGGAGGGCCGCAGTGTCTGCAGGTTTAACTCCAGTCCTATGAATTCTGCTTAATTAGATGAGTAACATGGGTGTGACAGCTGTCCCTAATTGACCTAGGTGTTTATATGTTAATGCACTACCTGTATATGCTTGGTATTGTTAAGTGTGAAGTATTTTAAAGGGTAACTTACCAGATGAGACATCAAAGGCACTATGTATGAAAGACAGAAATAAAAATTCTAAAAGAAAGATGATGATAGATTGATCGATCCTCAGTAATCTGAGAAAGGTATTGAAATGAGTCCTTATCCCCAACCCTGCAAGTACAGAAAAGGACAATGTCTGAGATTACTAATGCATTTGGACACACAAATTAGACTTAGCATTTGGACATGCTTTATAAAGACACCAGTAAGGTGGTCAATTTGGACATGCTGTATAAGGACACCAGTAAGGTGGTCAATTTGGACATGCTGTATAAGGACACCAGTAAGGTGGTCCATTTGGACATGCTTTATAAGGACTCCAGTAAGGTGAAACAGTCCATTTGGACATGCTGTATAAGGACACCAGTAAGGTGCGTTTATGTGCAGTTGCCTAAACATGGGAAACAGATGGATAACAATGAGAAACATAAGATTCCACTAATAATAAGACAAAGAAAAATCTACCATGACAACTAGATCTCTTGCTATCAATTTATCAAGTTAATCTGACAAGCAAACTGAAAAAATACATTATGCAAGACAATAAGCAGTATTGTACAGAACGGAAATCATTCAGCAAAAAACTGTATGTGACTGATATTTTCCAATTTAACCTGATCTAACCTTTCCCCACAAAAGGCACTTTTCACCTAGTTCCTAATAGTCATATTTAAGTTTCAATATCTAAAAAAATATTCAGTACATCCATGGTTTAAAGTTTGAATTGAAGAGGCTGTATCATTCAGAAATATGCAAGAGAATACAGTTGTCACAATCATCACAAACAGTATTATGTATGTAATATGCCTAAAAATACATAGCCCAAAGTTTTTATATATCGGAACATGATTTTCTTCGCGTGTATAAGGGGTGCATTTAATGCTTTTTATTGTCTGTAACTATGGCAAGATGAAGGTTGTAAACATGGTTTGGGCTATTAGCATCCTGCTGTTTTATTGCCCTGCACTGCAACTTGAGAGAGGTACTGCACCTATAGTATAGACCTGGAATGTACCTACCCATTACAATTCTATGTCCGCAAAACACAAAAACATGAATGATCTACGTAGCTCTATAATATGAAAATAGTGTTCACACGTAGAGTTCCTTCACTGCATTCTTAAGGTAAGTTCTGCACAATTACACAATGATGTAGTTTGTTCCACTTCAAATCTGCAGCCAAACACTGATTGTGCATACAATCTATATGTCTGACATGTATTTTACTACATTGTAAAATATAGTCTTACCTGAAGAAAAAACATCCATTAAAGTCATCAATAGAAGAGCTGCAAACATGAGTCCAGGAAGTAGTTTTCCTGCTGCATCTGGAGCACGGTACGTCAAAAACTTATGGAAAATAACTGATGTGAAGAGAATTGAAAATTAAATTATATACAGAACACTGAAGCAAAATTAAAACAAAGAAGGACAATATAATAATGTTCAATGTCTCCAGTAGAATTCCTACATTATACACAGTGTAGCCAATTACCATTCTTACATAAACATGTAGTACACCATAATATCAATATTACCAGTTAAATACTGAGCATCAGAAAAAATAGTCAAGCTGATGATGTTGGTCACAGGTTTTTTTTTGAAGTGCATGATTTATATTAATTAATTGTAACACATTACATAAAATCACATCACTTAATACATTCACAACATTTGTAATATTCCCTAAATTATTAATGATTCATAATATTTGACATAATTTCCAGTATTCATAAGTTCACAATGTTAACTGATACAATATACAGGGGGTGGACAAAATATTGGAAACAGAAGTTTTCCAGAAAACATAAAACACCTGCCACATGTTTGCTACGCAAAACTTCTGTTCCTAACCTGATTATGCTGTTTTGTAAATCTTGTGCCACGTGTACATTTTATATGATGACTTATTTTTCTGTATAATTATGACAATCAACCATAATTGCCTGTTAGTAATATCTTTATGAAATGCTAATAAATCATAAATTACATGTCGCTGTTATATCAGTAATAAGTGAGTACACTTCAACAAATGTATAAGAATAAATCCGAAAACATTTTGGTCCCCAACAACTGGAGTTGATCTCAATGTACAAACCCCAATTCCAAAAAAGTTGGGACAGTATGTAAAAGGCACAAAATAGACTTTGATGCCTGCAACACGTTCCAAAAAAGTTGGGACAGGGGCAAAAAAAAAAAAGACTGGGAAGTTCAAAAACCCCTGTTTGGAACATTCCACAGGTAAACAGGTGATGTTCTCATGACTGCGTATAAAAGGATATAAAAAGACCCATGCCATTTCTCCTGACTCATTTTCCTATTGAACTCTATGGGAAAATAAGTCAGGAGAAACAACCCTTCAAGTTATCCATCCATATCTACTGCATATCTGGCAGCAGAGTGATGGTTAGAGGCTCGTTTTATACCTCAGACCCTTGATGACTTAGAGCCATTTAGCCAACCATAGGTTCCATACTATTCCCGTGTAAGTTACAGCTTAATCTAGTCCCACCCCTCAATTCCCATAGAGATCTATTCAAATGCAGAGAGGTAATAGTATCACTTGTCTTTACCTGAAAATAAGATGTCAAGATTCTTTTGATATCCTTTTATAGCGTATATGCCGCTCTCCATTCACTTCTATGGGGCAGCTACAACGGTCTCAAAATGACACTTCTAGCACGTATACGACCAGGAATGAAGCGGATTCTGTCAATACAAAAAATAACCAGTCCTCGTACGTTTTTTTTTTTTGTGTAATTAAAATTATTTATAAAGTACTATTTTCTTCAAATTTTGTTAGCAAGCTACCAGAAAAAACGAAAATGTTGGCAGGTCGGACCATCGATATATACTAGTACTAGGAATGTTTGCTTCTGTGTAAATTTGGACCAATGAGTGGTTTCTGATGCATCGGCGCATGAACGCTGTTTCTGGCACAAGAACATTGCCTATCTACCGGATCTATCTATCTAAAATACGTACGAGGACTGGTTATTGTTTATATTGGCAGAATCCACTTCTTTCGCGGTCGTATTCGTGCTAGAAGTGTCATTTTGAGACCGTTTTCGCAGCCCCATAGAAATTAATGGAGAGCGACAAATGCCCTATTCTGGATTATCACCCCAGGGGAGCACAGAGCAACTAACAAACATATTTTGCCACTATTTGGACTCATATCATGGCCAGGTAACTACGCAACCCAAAGTTCTACCAAAGTTCAGTTGTGCTTTAAAGTGATCCATCCATATCTACTGCATATCTGGCCGCAACTGTATGTAAATGTGATATTTCAGTTTTTTATTTTTAATATAATCCTGAAGATATCTAAATACTTTATTTAATTTGCACATTATAGAGAATTACTTCTACAGGAGTAGAAAAAAATCCCATGTAAATATGTTTTAATTTGACTTTGCAACACACCAAAATGAGAAATAATCAATAGGGTATGAATACTTTCTGAAGCCACTGTATTTAAGACTCTTTAGCCTAATCTGAGTCCCAAAATAACAAGCTTAAATGAAAACGACTGCTTTTTTTTTTTTGTAGAGCCGGTCGCCAACCTTCTTTGTGTCTGTCTTACGTGTTTGTGCATTTATATGTGCAGGGCATTCATAACACCACCAAAATAGCACAATATGGCAGCTTTTAAACCTGGTCAGGGCTGGTTTAAAACACAAACGCATTATTGAACACCACATTTGCACAGCGCTGAATGTTTCCACCATCATGCCCCTAATTTACAGCACACAATCCATGTTGAACATGAAAATACCAACCCTGAAGCAGGTAAAAATATTCAGTTTGCAGGACTAAACTACCAACCCTGATGCAGGTAAAAATATTCACTTTGCAGGACTAAACTAGCAATTCCACTTGTGTCCAGGTGCGTTTGCAATTACATTGTCACAAAAATAGGGCCCCTGATGTACTTCAGCAAAGCCGTACACAACTCTAAACAAATAATGTTTAAAATGCTGAAAGCATATCAATACGTTTTTTGTTTACTTTTTAAACCATGTGACATAGAAGGGAAATGCAACCTATGTTTAGCCATCAAAACTATTTATTGTGGTACAACGTATGTACACTTACCTGAATTCATCCCTGTTATAATGACAAAAAACTCCAAAGGCACAGCCACCTTTTTTAAAGTGTCGTATCGTGGACCTGTAATAATAATAATAAAAAAACAGCAGTCATTTTAACAGCAGTACCCAGAGCTCATGATGTTCCTGTATTTCCCTGTTTGGAGACATTCAGTGTCTGTTACAGTGCCTTCCTGACTCTACCAGAGAGCTGCAACTAGTTCAATAGAAAACAACCCATAACCCTTTCATACATTAATTATTACAAAACAGAGCAATATTTTTTTCACATCAAACTCCGCATGTGTTTCACCCGCCTAGGTCACAGAAATGTGCCCCAAATGGCCCCTTGAAAACATAGACCACACATGCAGATTACAACTCTTAATGCACGATGTCCACCTCAGTGGACAAAAGGTTTTTCGTATACAATACAAGAACTACGGTAATTTTTTGTTACAAATATAACTAATTATGCTCCTTGCATCTTCCCTAATAAGAATATATATTTTAACATGCTCTGTTCTCTAGGAATAGACGGTTTTCACAGCTACACCAGAGGGAGTTTGCATGTTTCCACCTCAACCTGCCATTTTGACCTTCACTGTATCAAAACTAGAAAAGCCAATAAAATGTAACAAGATGGAGCAAAATTTAGGCAAAGGTGCAAGGAATCTGGTCTGATTTTTGGAGATCGCAAATGTTTTTGAGTATGTTAAAATAGACTTTGAAAAGCCTGTCCACTGTAGTGGACTCCATGCATGAAAGGCTTAAAGTGATCCATCTATATCTACTGCATATCTGGCAGCACAGTGATGCTTTGAGGCTCGTTTGATACCTCAGACCCTTGATGATTTTCAGCCATTTAGCCAACCTCCTCTGCCCCTTTAGAAGTCATATTTACACCATCCTGCCTACTAATGAGACAGTGACAGATTAATGAGGGTAGCTTATTTTACTCACACCTGCCAGCAGAGCACAGCATGTGCGAAAGGATGGGGAATACGATCCTGCAGTGTGTGTGAGTTTGTGTGTGTGTGTGTGAGAGAGAGAGTGTGTATGTGTGTGTGTTTGCATGCCTCAGCATGTGTGTGTATGTGTGTGTGTGTGTGTTTGTGAGCACTCGTATCTGTGTGCTGTTGCGTGCATGTGTGTGTTTGCATGCGTGGGCGTGTGTGTGTGTGTGTGTGTGTGTTTGTGTGCGCGCGCACGTGTGTGTGTGTGTGTGTGTGTGTGTGTGTGTTGCAGCTGGGGAGGCCGTTTTGGAGGCTTCATGCAAATGAAGAGCCAAAACAACAACAAATGTGTTGCTGTCCAAATAATTACGGCCTGCACTGTATGTTCACAAAATACAGTATTATAAAATAAAAACATACCAAGTAACTTTATATATGGAGACATATTGAATATCAATAGGATCCTGAAGAGATTTATAGTACTGCAAACATAAGCCTCTCCAACAGAACCTGCGAAACAGAAAGGACATCAAAATATAAGAGAACCAAAAGAACAAGCAATATAATATTAATAATACTATCAAGCATATCAAAGGATGTATAACATTGGCATGATACACCTACAGATGCGATGTGTTCCAATGTAAAATAAAGACATATTTAAAATATAAATTCAGGGCTGCTGGGTGGTTATGGCACAGTTCTGGAGCCCCACGGTCACAGAAGGCTTCCAGGGAGCGGGCCGCTAGTTTCCCGGGGTGACGCATGATTTCCGATTGTGTCGATTAGGGGTCCCTGTTATTGGGTATCGAGAACCGGTTCTGAATTGGAACCGGTTCAAAATGGCAAAGAACCTGGGGTGGATTCCAATCGCTTATTTTATCCGTCCTCTTCTCTGTAACCTCGCCTGACCCGGAAATCGATCGAGGTTCGCCATCTTTTCATTCCAAACCGCTAAATGCTCCTCGGAGGAGCGAGGAGTGAGGAACGAGGAGGCTCCCGGAGGATGCTTCAGTGAGGAAACACAAGTGTAGCCTTTTGTGGAAGCCTTTTCTCGGAACGCGTGACGTGTATAAATTATCCACCACTCTCCACGTCTGCCAAGTCGCAGGCACACCCCTACACAAATGCAATTTTACCATTCCTTTCCATTTATTAAAAAGCGCTAATCCATAATGACACTCATTGTTTATAGCTAACAAAAGCACCGTTTATTCATGAAAAAATAAGCTAAAAAGCATTATAGTTAAGCACGTGAGCATAATATGACGCTGACGCTTGATTGAGCAAGGACGTTCCATTTGCCTTATGCATGTTGCCTCGTTTCCTCCATCCTCGTATCTGATCCTTGCATCCTTTCCTCGCGTCCTCTGTTGGGCGGAGCTAAGGAGCGAGGAAAGGACTGGAGGAAAGGACTAAAAATAAGCAATTGGAATGAACCCCTGGAATTAATTAAGAAACATGGGTTTTAAATTTTGAATCCTGAAAGCGTATTTTCAGTTGCATTTGCAGAACGGGTGAAATGCATTGAGCATTAAACAAGTCAATAAAAAAGTTTTAGTCAACTGCCAGGACCTGATGCTCTTACGTCCACATCCCGGGTTACGTCACAGATATCCTCCCTGGGGGAGGGTCTCTGGTTATGTCATCACAGCATGTAGGCTGTTGTTTACAACATGGCTGACCGGAATGAATGGTGTAAAATGTGGCTGAGCTAGAGAAAGTAGCACTGCAGATACAGCAAGATGTCTTCAATGAGGTAAATTAATTTCATGTAAGGGAGAAAGCACCTCCAGTGTGTTGAAACACCCCAGATTCAGGTAGCCTAGCACTAGTAGAACCTCGCACTCAGGAAACGTACAAAGCACAAAACAGCGTAGCCTACATCTGACTTTTACATAGAGAATGATATTCATGTTTCTCTTGGGTACGTGTTCACAGAGCAATATCATCCCACCTCCATTTAATCACCAGAGAGCTCATGATTGGGAAATGTTTCTTTATTTTGCTCTATTTTGTTTACCAAAATGAAGGACACCTTATCGTCATAATTGAAAACATAATTTATGTTTTGTAGCACACTAAATCTGCTAAGAATAAAGGTAATTTTGCTTTTGAAACATTTTGGCTTCTTTTCTTCCTCAAAAAAGAATCAGAACTGGGATTCAATAAGAACCGGATTCAATAAGTGGAATTGAATTGAAGAATCGGAATCGATAAAATCCAAACGATGCCCAACCCTACTCTTTTGACCCCACTGGTTTATTGGCTGGAGACAACATGTGTTTCGGAGGAGAACCATTTACAGCTCTCGAATCAGCCGCAGGGAAATGCAGGCTGTAAATGGCTAATTGAACAAAATTAGGTAGAGAATTGAACATGGAAAACTTCAATAAAAAACTAAATAAAACAAAGCAGGCAGACTTACCTTCTATTACACCCCATATGATGAATGCGATGGATATCATGATGCATGGAACTGAGACTTGAAGACAATACAGCAACAGAGCCCTGTTGGTTTCCACTAAGAAAGAAATGCAGTATTCACACACATATCCTTGCACACAATATTAGAGTTATGAAACTATTATTTTATTAGTCATGACATGTACAGGATCATAACAGTCCTGATACAGTCAAGCCGGAAAGTCTCCCCACCCCTTTCACTGTCTCCACGTTTTATTACGTTACAGACTTATACTACAATAGATTGAGTTCATTTTTTGCCTCAAACATCTACACACAATAGCCAATAATGACGAAGTGAAAACAGGTTTTTAGAAAATATGCAATTTTATTTTACTGACAAAAATAGGTTATTTAGGGGTTACATATCTGTACACACCCTTAGCCTAATACTTGGTTGCTGCACCTTTGGCAGCGATTACAGCTTCAAGGCATCTTGGGAAAGAAGCTACGAGCTTGGCACACTTGTTTCTGGACATTTTTGCCCATTCCTCTTGGCATATCCTTGCAAGCTCTGTCAGGTTGGATGGGGAGCGTCGGTACACAGCCATTTTCAGCTCTTTCCACAGATGTTCAATTGGATTCAGGTCTGGGCTCTGGCTGGGCCACTCAAGGACATGCACAGACTTTCTCCGAAGCCACTCCTTTGTTCTCTTGGCTGTGTGCTTCGGGTCGTTGTCATGTTGGAAGGTAAACCTTCGCCCCAGTCTGAGGTCCAGAGCGCTCTGGAGCAGGTTTTCTTCAAGGATCTCGGTGTACTTAGCAGCATTCATCTTTCCCTCTATCAGGACTAGTCGCCCCGTTCCCGCTGCTGAAAAACATCCCCACATCATGATGCTGCCACCGCCATGCTTCACTGTAGGGATGGTATTAGCCAGGTGATGAGCGGTGCCTGGTTTCCTCCAGACGTGACGCTTGGTATTCAGGCCAAAAAGTTCAATTTTGGTTTCATCAGACCAGAGAATCTTGATTCTCATGGTTTGAGAGTCCTCTAGGTGCCTTTTGGCAAACTCCAAGCGGGCTGTGATGTGCCTTTTACTAAGGAGGGGCTTCCGTCTGGCCACTCTACCATAAAGGCCTGATTGGTGGAGTGCTGCCTGGATGGTTGATCTTCTGAAAGGTTCTCCCATCTCCACAAGGATACGCTGGAGCTCTGTCAGAGTGACCCTCGGGTTCCTGCTCACCTCCCTGGCCAAGGCCCGTCTTCCCCGATTGCTCAGTTTGGCCGGGCGGCCAGGTCTAGGAAGATTCTTGGTGGTTCCAAACTTCTTCCATTTACGAATGATGGTGGCCACTGTGCTCTTTGGGACCTGTAAAGCTGCAGAGATTTTTCCGTACCCTTCTCCAGATCTATGCCTTGACACAATCCTGTTTCTGAGGTCTGCAGATAATTCCTTTGACCCCATGGCTTGGAGTTTGCTCTGACATGCACTGTCAACTGTGGGACCTTATATAGGCAGGTGTTGGCAATCCCCAATCATGTCCAATCAATTGAATTTATCACAGGTAGACTCCAATTAAGTTGTAGAAACATCTCAAGCAGTATCAGTGGAAACAAAGTCCACCTCAGCTCACTTTTGGGTGTCATATCAAAGGGTGTGCACACTTGTGTACATATGATATTTTACATTTTGATTTTTTATAAATTAGTACAAATGTCTAAAAACCTGTTTTCACTTTGTCATTATGGGCTATTTTGTGTAGAATTTTGAGACAAAAAATTAACTCAATCTATTGTAGAGTATGTCTGTAACGTAATAAAACGTGGAGAAGGTGAAAGGGGTGGGGAGACTTTCCGGCTTGACTGTATGTGTCTGAGGTATTCCCTAAAATATAAAATCTATTTTATAGCCCAAAATGCCTCATAGTTTACATTCTGATCCAATACCCTGGATGATCTTCTCACTGAAGAATGTTTCAAGCACTTGCAAAAGCTTGGGATCATAATTCACAGTAGAACTTAAAATAAAAAATTCCCCCAAATCATAAAAACTGTATTTTATTCAGAATATAATGTCTTGTTTGAGAAGATCGTGCTCCTAAGATTTACACAAATTACTCCTGTGTCAATAAAACATTCCTATCTTTTAAACACAAATGTGAGTGTACCGAGTCAGTCCCACGATTCCTGGACTCAAGCTCCCAGAATTCATTACAATGTCTGATATCAATTAAATGCTTGATGGGCAATGTATGAAAGTACATATAAACTTATTGAAATGAATTTCGGATTTTATTTGATTGCTACCACAATAAAGGTAAAAATTAAAAAAAGTAAAAATATATGGATTTAACTCCTTCCCAGTCAATTTGTGCATATTTAAAAAGTAAAATATTGTTCATGAATGCTGAGTCCCTAGTTATTTTTGGTGTTTATCGTCCTCCATCGGCAACGCAAAATGCCGTAATCTGATAATCTAGTTAATTCTTTGATGATAATCTAGTTAATTCTTTGATGATAATCTAGTTAATTCTTTGATGATAATCTAGTTAATTCTTTGATGTTACATGAGACCTCTGAAATGGTTGTTATAGGCAGAGCCAGCCCTAGACCGTTGGGGGCCTTAATCAAATCCCGGCGGGGGGCCCTAGTATTTTGTGCACTCGCTCACAAAGCGCGCCCTGCCGGGAGGTTTCTATGTGTCTGCCGGCACCAGAAGGGCTCTCGAGGCCTAAGTACATACATTTGAAACACTCACTGAAACACTCAAAGTAAAGCTGATTGACTGCACTTGCCATTTTTACTTCAACTTTGTTTTGTCTAAATGCTAAATGTGTTACACAGTGAATTGTGATTTTAAAACTTATTTTTTTATTGGCTGGAGTACAAGTAGCTATCAGTGTACAGGTTGCACACAAAACTATTCAAAGAGAAGGCTCTGCTGCAGCTCCACCACCACCAAAATACTTCAGTATTGCTCCTGAGAAAGTGAATATTTTTTTTACAATTGTGAACAGAAAATAATGCTAAGTGTAAATGAATGTAAATCCAGGGGTAAATTACATTATGTACCTATACAGCTTTAGGTTAGTATGGATTTGTTTAATTTGCTAATCTAACTAAATGTAATTTTTGTTGTTTACATGGACATGCGATGAAGATTACGTTAATTTTCACTCTGAAAAGGCCTTAGGGACAGCCGGGATGTGGCGACGCTGATAAAGCCTGCTGCAGTCTACACCAACTAGCTAGCACCCACACCGTGTTTACAACTTTTTTAAAAGTGTCTTATTAAAAAACAGAAGTGTTTTGTCACTAAACGTTCATCATCTGGTAAATAATACATTACTTAACATTACCTAGTTGTGCTTGTTGTCTCTTTCCTTCATCAACATTTTAACGAACCGTCATTCACTCACTGAGGGAGGGGAGGGGCCCCCGCCCGGCCACATGCTGTGTTACGCACGCACGCACGTCATTGGTTGCCAGTCAAACAAACGTGATGATCCTCGCTTGTCAGCCTATCATAGACTGTCAGTAGCTAGCAGTACATTAGCAACAACAAGTACCAATTCATTGTAGATATGAGGGTTGCCAGGACAGACGATCAGTTAAGCATTTTGTTGATCAAGCATTTCTGCATGACCTTTTCCACAGTGATATTGGAAGAGTATGTAGCATTCCGGAGCCCGAATTAGCTCTTAGACATTTTATTGATGTTTTTGATTCTCTTACAAATAAGCATGCTGCCTTTACGAAGTTCAGGGTAAAAAATAGAAACAATCCATGGCTCTTTGATTTATTAAGGGAAAGAGATGTTGCATGGGCCATAGCACGCACATCAAAATCGCCGAAGGATTGGCAAGCTTTTCGTCAACTTTGAAATAAGTCCATTCGGAAAATCAGAGAGGCCAAATCATCATATTTTGTTAACAAATTGTCAGATTGTTATGGCAATCCTGGTAAATTTTGGAAAACTGTTAAGGCACTAAATAATGTACAGGTCTCTGCTCTACCAAATCATCTTATTTATGATTATAAAACTATCAGATAAAGAGCAAATATGTAATGTGTTTAATGAACATTTCATTTCTTCTGGTAATCTATTTGAAAGAAAATCTCTGCCCTGCAACACTCACACACCCAGTATGAAAAGGTTTATTGGGTTGGATTTTTCACTGAAGTATTTCTCTGTACATAAGGTACTTCATGAGTTAATGACCATTGATCTGGTGCTGATTCTCTTGATCCAAGATCAAGGCCGGCGGTAGCTATGGGCAGGGGTGGGCTCAGCCCACCCAAACGTGCGTCTTGCCCACCCAATCAAAAGTTAAGAAAAAAAATACATTTTGTACAGCCAATGGAAAAATAGCACAGAAAATACCAGTACCGTTTCTAACTTCTGATTGGGTGGGCAGCCTACAGCCCGCCTCCAAAGTCTCCCACTGCTCACCCCCTCTTCTCGTCGTGTTCAGGCACAAACACACAGAGCTCTGAAGCAGACCCGTCCGCTGCACAGAGTGTCTCTCGGAGTCTCAGGGCCCTATCTTGGCGATCTTGGCGCTTAGTCTAAGCGCATGGCGTAAAGTCAATTCTGGGCGTGTCCAAGTCCACTTTTGCTATTTTAACGGCGTGTTTTTTGGGCGCTAAGCACAGCGCAAGGTGCAACTGGGCTGAACCTAGTCTCTTCATTAATTATAGGTGTGTCTTGGGCGTGGCATGCAATAAACCAATCAAAATGTTTATCCCATTCCCTTTAAAAGCCTGCTTTTCCACCTTGGCGGATTGCTTATGATGGCGAAACAGACATGCTCGTGCGTGTTTAGTGCGATCAAGGAATAGGCTATATGGATCAATAGTAGCCTATGATCAATATTATTCGGGCTAACCATTATGACTTCCCGGTAATTCCTGACAGTGCTGTTTACAAAATATATGCGGTTAAATTTCGTTAAAAGCACCTGCAACAGCTGAGAATAAGCGACCAATTGCTTCCGTCTCACCTTAGAAAACGCCAAATTAGCCTGCTTGTTTAACGAATTTCGTTTGATTATGCAATGAACTCATGTTCAAGCTTCATCCGAAGTTCATTAGGCTACCTGCATTCTAATTTTGATTACTAACATAAATAATGTTATTTTGCCTTAATGATGACACTAAATATAATAAATCTGTCAGGTTGGCAACCCATAGGTTCAGCATATTTTCCCTTATTTTATAATGTATAAAGGTTCAATTCCCAGGTAGGACACTGCCGTTGTACCCTTGAGCAAGGTACTTAACCTGAATTGCTTCAGTATATATCCAGCTGTATGAATGGATAAATGTAATAATAAGTTGTGTAAGTCGCTCTGGATAAGAGCGTCTGCTAAATGCCGTAATGCATAACAATAACAATAACAATATTTCAGTTGGCCAGTACACTCAAACAATACTGATGTATTGATGTAACTATATAATGGTAATAGTGTCTTTCATTTTTTACAACAGTGTGTAATTAGCATTTGTAATTTGTATCCATTTGTTGACTAGTGTTTATTATTAAGGAAACATGTCATTTTGGGGTGAGAGTGTATGGTTTTTAACATAGTGTTTGATTTTGACAAGAGATATATGAAGTTTTGCAGAAAGAGTTGACCGTGTGGGTTTTGTGTTTATAGTTTTGAGAAATTAGTTATAGTTTCAGAAAATGTGTTTAAACAATTGCAGGTGCGTCGGTCACACGGCAAAATTATTTAAGGTGGCAAGAGGAACAGTGTCAAAAACTGATGACAACATTATGCCCAACACCAAAAAAAAAGAATCAGCAAAAACTGGCCGGAAGTCAAAGCCAGACGGACACTTGGTAGGATAGTTGCTACTAACCACAGAACTACTGCTCTAAAAATCACCACAGAATTGAATCAATCTATATCTGAACCATTATGAAACTTGGTAGGTCTATTAACAGTCACATAAAGACTTCAGCCCTACGGTTTTACCCCAATCGAGCCACATGGTGGTGCTATTGAGGTCCAAGTATAAAAAAAATATTAAAACATTCACGAAAAATCACTGCAGGGATTTCAAACTTGTTACAGCGACAAAATCCCTCATGAGGAACATATGCTGCCTTTAAGTGCTGTCGGAATTATCGTAAAAATACGAGTTTCCCACATGGAAGTTGCATTTGAACGAACCTCCAAGTCGTAAGTGGGAAAGACGGAGATAATTTTGCTACCGGAATTCCCGATTTATGACGTTTCACCACTGACCTTTCACCTCTCTATCCTTCAAGTGCTGCTTGGAATCTCCTATTTCCCAGTTGCCAAGTCGAAATGGCAGAAAATACGATGGGTTGACAGGTAGGCCTATGACAATGCAGGCAGCGCAGCAGAGCAGATTATCATCTTGATGGTCACGCACACACAGCACACAACCATCTAGCAAAATATAGCCTACTTTAATATATCATTAATTACTCTCGTCAAGCGTTTCCTTTCCTCTTCTTTCTCATGCAGAAAGTGATAGCAGCCCCATGTGTTTTTTTTATTCGTAAAGGATCAAAAGAAACATTTACATTCTAGACCTCCATGTTTGCTGGTAATTCCAACTTTGGAGCACGTGAATGCGTCAACCTCTTAATTACGATTTGGCAACTGGGAAATAGGAGCTAACGAGGAGCTACATGGGTCTGCCATCTTGAATTGGCCGCCATTCTGCATTCTTCCTTAACCACTTGGCTGATTCTTATTAAGCTTAGCTGGTAGTTGCAAGGTATCACCCCACAAACCCTCACCAAATTTGGTGCCGATAGGCCACTTAGTGGTGCTGTAACAGCCAGTTGAATTTGCAACAATTAACCAATCATAACGCCTGCACTGTTTGACCTAGAGAATTTAAATTGTCAGTAGATGTACCCCCTCACACTGAACAAATTTCCATATAGAATTTTCTGAAATTTTGAATAGTCTTACAAACACTTAAAATGCTACTACTCCTAGAAAATTGTACAAATTTACACAAAATGTGGTATTCAGAGGGGCATTACTTTTCTATGGCCTAAAAATGGCTGAATGACAATACAATGAATTTTCAGTGGTCATGGCTTATCACAAAAATGATCTCCCGTACTGTTTAACCTAGAGAGTTGAAACTGTCAGTAGACGCTTATCTCCTGCACTGTTTGACCGAGAGAGTTGAAACTGTCAGTAGATGCTTATCTCCTGCACTGTTTGAGTGAGAAAGTTGAAACTGTCAGTAGATGCCCCCCCTCACACTGAAGAAATTTCCATCAAGGAACCATGGACCAATATATAAAATATAAAACACTTAAATTGCTACTCCTCCTAAAAAATTTGACAAATATCCACAAAATTTTGTATTCTGACTCACATGGGCATTACTTTTCTAAGGCCTATGTGAAAGAATGGCCGAATGACGATCCAATGAATTTGCAGTGGGCGTGGCTTATCACATAAATGCTAATAATTACGAAGCCTTTTGACATAACGTTATGAAACTTATTGGGTGATTGAGAGTTAGATCAAGACTCCAGTTGCACAGGCTTAGCCCAATCAAACCACATGGTAGCGCTATAGAGATAGAAAAAAAAAATGTTCCTTTGCAGAGATTTCAAACTTGCAACAATGACAAAAGCCATGATTAGAAACATAGATATTTCCTTTTTAGGTCAACTCTATCTTGAATTGTCCCCCATTTTGGATTCTATGTGTTTGACAAATGCTGCTTATACTGCTTGGTCCCCGGGAATCGCTGCTCGCAGATATATTTATATTTATTATTAATGTCTGTATATTTATATTTATCCTTGTAATTAATGTCTGGAGTAGCCTTTATTCACATGGGACATAATCACTTTCTTTATATCAAAATATTAGATATCCTACACCACCCAGTTAATGTGCAGTCTGGTGGGAAATGAGACTCCACCTGCTGGGGTGCATAGACCTCTCTACCTGGCAGGGCTGATGGGCCTATAGAAGCCGGTTCTGCGTCCTGCGGTTCAACGGTCTCCTCACCAGGCTGGGCTGCTGTGTCTGCAGTAGCAGGTTCTGCCTCCAGGGGTTTGACGGTCTCCTCACCAGGCTGGGCTGCTGTGTCTGCAGTAGCAGGTTCTGCCTCCAGGGGTTTGACGGTCTCCTCACCAGGCTGGGCTGCTGTGTTTGCAGTAGCAGGTTTTGCCTCCAGGAGTTTGACGGTCTCCTCACCTGGCTCAGTTGAGAGGGCTGCAGCAGCGGATTCCACATCCTCTCTGGTGGCTGCTGTGATACAAGTCAAATAAATGGTACAAATAAAACACACAGCCAACAAACCCTGCAAAATAATACGAGATAGTATACGAGGAGGCGAAAGGAACAGAGATCTAACGTTACAAGGCTACTTTCAGACTTGCAGTCACACACAAACATGTCCACAATATCGCCCAGTCTTCCCTATAGGAGTTTATCAGGTTACTGATGTTGTACTGCTATTTTTTTGAACACCACTGTACTAGTTTATGTACAGTGCCCTCCACTATTATTGGCACCCCTGGTAAAGATGAGTAAAAAGGGTTATAAAAAATTCACCGTTTCATGAATTAGAAAAATGAGAAATCATCAAGAAATAATTATTTTTAACAAAACCACGTGTGCCACAATTATTGGCACCCCTGAATTTATATATAGAATGAAGTAATCATTTTAAATATTTGGTCGCATATCCTTTGCATGCCATGACTTCCTGATGTCTGTGACCAAACAACATCAAAAGACTCTTGGGGCTCTATCTTGGCGATCTTGGCGCTTGGTCTAAGCGCATTGGCCATTTAGGGCGTGTCCAAGTCCACTTTTGCTATTTTAACGGCGTTTTTTTGGGCGCTAAGCACGGCGCAGCGTGCAAGTGGGCTGAACCTAGTCTCTTCATTAATTATAGGTGTGTCTTGGGCGTGACATGCAATAAACCAATCAAAATGTCATATTCCATTCCCTTTAAAAGCCTGCTTTTCCACCTCGGCGGATTGCTTATATGATGGCGAAACAGACATGCGCGTGCGTGTTTAGTGCGATCAAGGAATAGGCTGTATGGATCACTAGTAGCCTATGATAAATATTATTCGGACAAACCATTATGAGTTCCCGGTAATTTCCAACAGTGCTGTTATTTTACAAAATATATGCAGTTAAATTTCGTTAACGGCACCTGCAACAGCTGAGAATAAACTACCAATGGCTTCCGTCTCACCTTAGAAAACGCCAAATTAGCCTGCTTGTTTAATTTCGTTTGATTATGCAATGAAGCAATGAACTCACGTTCAAGCTTCATCCGAAGTTCATTACCTGCATTCTAATTTTGATTAATAAAATAAATAACGTTATTTTGCCTTAATGACGACAATAAATACAATAAAGCTGTCAGGTTGGCAACCCATAGGTTCACGCATATTTTCCCTTGTTTTATAATGTCCTGCTTATGGAAATGTGACCAACCTGTTTTACTGGTATAGCGTAATGCTTTAAAACAATCCACTTTCCCAGGAAGACCGTTAAAAGTGCGATTTACAGTAGGGGAAATAGACCTGCTCCTATAAAGCGCACATGCAGATAATGGTATTAAAATTAATTGTGAATTAATTGTAACGTGCTGCAAATTTGTTATTGTAATTAGACGCAAATATTTTGTTCAGTTATGGAATAACAGGTGAAATCAGCGGGGTTTCAATAAGCTGAGGGTATGGAAACCTTGTCACTGTAATTAAAAAAATATGAAGGACGAAGAATAGTTAAGGTTACAATTCAGTTAACATGGTGACATTTATCTCCATTTTTTAACCATAGGCTATCGAAAGAAACTTTTTTCAGTCACAAACCATTCTATTTACTTACACGCTGTATTCCTAGATAAACAGAGCTGTATTGTAATGACATCTGAAGCACATTTTCAAAACTCAAATGTCCATCTATTGCAGTGCGCGAGTTCTCCATTGAATGACAATTCACGCATTAGGCTTGATATAGGTGTTATCAGCTCCTTTTTAATGGAAAGCCATTGTCCCGTACCATCGCACATCGCCTGGATGTTGATGGAGTGGGCTGAGAGCAATGTAATGTGGCATCGTTTCCCTTCGCTAAGGGAAAGGTATGTGGACCTATAGAACATTTTATTATTATGCATTTTTGATATAGCCTACACAATAATAATATCTCACATTGTGATCTAGATATTTTAGTCATGCTTGTGCGCGCCCCTGTGTGTAACAGACAGGAGGGTATGCGCGTTGTGCACACGCCTATGTAGACGCACTTATATGCGCCGTTAAAATAACATGTAAACAACTGCGACATGACTTTAGACCACGTTTGTGGTGGTTCTAGCGCAAGCGCTTTCTGCTGGCTCAAGATAGCAATACGCCTGGCCACTCCTCATCTTAAGACCAACACGCCCAGTTCACTTGTCATGGGCGCAAGGATACATGCTAGTTAAACGACGTCAACGCAAGGCGTTATTATGAACCATGCGCCGGGTGTAAGATAGCAAAGACACTTGCGTTTGAGTTAGCGCCGCTTAGTGCCGGGTGTAAGATAGGGCCCTCAGTGTCATGCCGAGGGGGAGGGGTGTTGCCATGACAACTATGAACTCTGATGGCTCAGATTGCACACACATAGGGCAAAGCAAATTAGTGTTCTAAATGTTAGTTTAACTTTAGTTAAGTTTTTGTTTATTGCGCTTATTTTTGTCAGGGATTATGTACAAAAACAGTAATCTCAGCGAGAGGAGAAAATGTGCATGTGACCGTTTGAAAATTGGATATTATCGGTTTCATCTGCAACAAGTTATTTCTCCAAGTTATCTTGCATCTTTAACCCCTTCCACCATACCATGCTGCATGGGCGAAAGCAAAACCTGGTTATTCTTGCTCATGAGAAGGCCATTACATCGGCTCTTGATATGGATTAAAGTAGGCTAGCCTACGTGTTTTAAAAAAAAAATTTGTCTCAGATTTCCCCCCCCCAATTGAAACCCTATTCTAATTCAATTCCCCCGTGTAGCAACCGCTAGAGAATCACCGCTGCACAACCCCGTCAGCCGGTGGTAGACAGAGGTCATCATGTCCTTATTCAGGGCGCAACTCCTCCAAGCCCGACCGTGATTCCAACTCGCCCAGGGCAGCTATATGCGCAGCGATTCTCTCCGATAGATTCAATATTTTATTTTAGAAAATACCCTGTGTGAGGTTGTGTAGAAATGCAGGAAATAAGTTTTAAAAGGCTCAAAATTTTCTGGGGGAGGACCCCCAGACCCCCCGCCACTTCCTTCCCCTTTGCGCCCCACCAACATCTCTTCATGTCCACCCAATCAAAACAGTCTAGAACTGGGCCTGTCCAAGATTGCTTTTTCTGGCAGCTCCCATTTTGGTTTTACCGTTGACTCAAATTTTGAACCTGTCAATTGCTGGGGGAAGTATTCCTAAAGTTTGGAAAGTAGCTCACGTCTCTCCTTTATTTAAAAGTGGAGAGGTTAATGACCCAAATAAATGTCACCCAATCTCCAAACTTCCTTGCTTAGCCAAAATTTTAGAAAAATTGGTGAATAAACAACTTCGTTCTTATTTATCTACAAATAGTATTTTAAACTCATATCAGTCTGGTTTTAGGCCTGGACACAGTACTGTGACTGCAGCTTGCGAGGTGGTAAATGGTATAATCTGTTCACTGGATAAGAGAGAGCATTGCTTTGCCCTATTTATCGATTTATCACAAGCTTTTGATAGGGTAAATCACACTATTCTTCTAGATAAGCTTAAATAAATTGGCTTTTATGGTAACACCTGTAAGTGGTTTGAGTGTTACCTTAATGGCAGAACTCAAGCAATAGTGGTGGATGGGCATCAGTCTATTTTTCTTGAGGTTTCCATAAGGGTGCCCCAGGGCTGCATATTAGGTCCTTTGCTTTTTACTTTATACATAAATGATCTTGGCTCACTGATTACGAATAGTTATGTACATTTTTATGCGGATGATACCATAATTTATACTTCAACACCCTCAGTTGATAAAGCTTTCACAAATTTACAGGCTGCCTTTCAAGCCATTGAAAATGCTCTATTGGATCTTAAACTTGTGCTAAACCCAACTAAGACAAGCTATATGCTCTTCAGTAGATCAAAAACGAAACATCTTTAAATTTTTCATTTGTATACTATGGATGGTCTTGAAATTCAGAGAGCCCAAGATTGTAAGTACTTAGGCATCTGGTTAGATGAAGAATTGTCTTTTAAAAGACGTGGAAGAACTGGTGAAAAAACTAAAATATAAATAGTTTTTTCTGCAGGAACAAAAACTGTTTTACTAGAGCATCAAGATTGGAAGTCATACAGAAAACATTTTTAACTGTGTTGTATTATGCGGATATAATCTACATGCATACATCTGCCAGTACCCTCAAACCACTTAATGCAGTGTATCATAGTGCACTCAGGTTTATCACTGGTGCTAATTTCAAAACACATCACTGCACATTATATGAGAATGTCGGCTTGACCTCTCTTAGTGCCAGAAGGGAATACCACTGCCTTATGTTCATTTTTAAAGCAGTGTTAAATAAGTTGCCATTTTATATCTGTTCCCTTTTAGAGTTTAGATCTATTGCGCAGTATACTCGTTCTCAAGAATATTTCACTCTCTGTAACCCAGGTATGAATACTGAAACTGGAAAGGCTGATTTTGCCTTCTATGCACCTTTTAAATTGAATCAGTTACAGGTTACCGTCAAATTGGACAGACTGACTAGCATTGAGGGTTTCAGGTTTATTTTGAATGAGTTTTTTCAGGAATCTTGTACTTGCTTTTCATAATGTATTTGTTATTTTTTAATTGTTCATATTACTCTTGTAATATTTTAATTTATTGTTGTGTTTTATGATTGCATTGTTGTATTCTCAGGGCGCCATTCTAAAAGAGAGCTTTGCTCTCAATTGGAATATCCCCGGTTAAATAAAAGAAATCAATCAATCAATCAATCAATCAAAAAAAAAAAAATAGTAACAGCTGTATTTTATCATGCGTTCAGTGTAAAATGTGTGCAGTGAGTGATCATTGCTGTATAAGGAAAATACCACAGAAATGTACCTTGGTGTGAAACAAAGTGCAAAATATTTGTAAAATGAAACGGGAGAAAAAATGTAAACACACCTACCTTTCTTGATTATACAGCAGAGAGCAGGAATGCAGCTTACAACTGCAAACACTGCAGCAGCAGCAGTTAAACCCAGGACCCATAAATGTAAGGTGGAATAACCTAGGACAGAGATTTCAATTAATCAAAGGCTGAATACAAGAATGTGGTAGCACTGCTGGAACAGGCATGATTTGGTCCCAATACTTACAACTAGTGAGTAACTATAACTGTTTGGGAAATGATACGTTAATTTATAACGGGTTAAATCTGGCAGCGCACCGTACAACTTGTTTCTATGGGCCAGTGTGTTTATGATATAACTATGCTGGTAGCTATCGAATCAATGCAAGAAGCTTCAAGTTTCAAAAGCTAGCAATGAAGCCAATCAGAACGTTTCACGTCTTGGCGCATGGTAGCTCAGCCATTTCTTGATGGCTAAAGAAAATAAATTACTTACAGGTATCTGCTAGATGTGTAACTGAAACTCAGAAGTGAAAACAGTTCCTGCTAGATAGAGGTTTAACCCAGACTGAGCTACAGTGGGGTGCAAAAAATTTGGGCACCCCTGGTCAAAATGCCTTTTACAATTAATATCTAAGTGAAGAGAAGTTAACCTGACCTCTAAATGCTACAAAGTTAAACATGACACATTTCTTCAAATTTTAAAGCAAGATTACTTTTTATTAAAATTTTTTAGTTTCAAAATAATAAAAAAGGAAAACGGCCCTGTGCAAAAGTTTGGGAACCCTGTCAGTTAGTACTTTGTAACTCTTCATCGGGCAACTATAACAGCTCGCAAACGCTCCCTGTAGCCAGCAAAGAGTCTTTCAATTCTTGCTTTTGGAATTTTTCCCCATTCTTCCTGGCAGAACACCTCTAGCTCAGAAATATTCTTTGGCCTCCTTGCATACACGTAGGGCTGTGCGATACATCGGATATTATTTGAATATTCAATATAATTTTGTTGGGGATACAAAATTAAGCAGTCAATTCCCCAGTCATTTATGATATGGGGTTGCATGTCAGGTAAAGGGCCGGGGAGATGGCAATCATTACCTCAACAGTCAATGCACAGGTGTACATTGAAATTTTGGACACTTTTCTCATTCCATCGATAGAAAATAGGTTTGGTGATGATTAAAGTCATTTTTCAGGATGATAATGCATCTTGCCACAGAGCAAAGAGTGTTAAAGCTTTTCTTCAGGAAAGGCATATCAACCCAATGACATGGCCAGCAAACAGTCCGGATCTCAATTCGATTAAAAATTTATGGTGGAAATTAAAAAAATTGGTCCATGACAAGGCTCCATCCTGCAAAGCTGATCTGTCAACCGCTATTCGAGAAACTTGGAACCAGCTTGATGGAGAATATTGTTTTTCATTAATAAAGTCCATGCCTCAAAGAAGTAGAGGAGGAGCAACAAAGTACTAATTGTGATTTTTTTTGTTGATGATTCCATAATTTTTTCCTCAACATTGAGTGATTCCATAATTTTTTCCTCTACTTCATCTGGAAAACAATATGCCATTGATTCAAATAATTTAATTGAATTTGTTTGAGGTATGTTTCACGAAGCCAGAATGTTCAGCTATTAAACAAAAATTGTTTTGTGTCATATCTGTGATTTGTTTATTTGCTACGAAGTAAAAAAGCTGGGTGAACATCCTCTAAGTGTGGTGATTCCATAATTTTTGTCAGGGGTTGTAATTTACCAAGTCGGAAATAATTTTTTGAGGAAGCGCTCCCAAAGCTATAGCTTCAGGTTCGAGAACAGCTTTAAACAAGATTATCCAAAGCCACGCACAGAGTTAGTTTGAGCATTGTTATTGAGTCCGATTGTAAAAGAAGCAGGGACATAGGGGGCTTAGCCCCAAGGGGAGGGCAAGAGATGCGAGCGCAAATCTTTTTGGTATAAACTGTATTAGAACTACAGTAAGTTACATACAGTTCACGATAGCGTAATCCACTTGTGTGTGTAGCTAACGTTATAGCATACGGTTATGGAAAAGCGCCTAATGTTCCATTGAAAAACTTTGCGTGTGTGTTCGCTGCACATATGGAAGTAACTGCTTTTAATTTTAATGATGACTGGACCAAGTTAAACATTAACAAAACAAAAGCTTATGCATCAATTTGAAGCTGTTTGCTGACGTTGATTGTGGGATTTTAGCTACGTTAGCCAACTTGACAGTCAACAATAGCTTAATTTAGTGTTAACATCATAGCCTACTACAATATCCCCTTTCCTTCACCTCAAGTAAACCTAGCTAAAGTTAAGCAGGTAACAATCGTTCACAACTACTTACAATTTCACTCTGTGCATCATTCACTTTGAATCTTCACATCACGGCTAAACTCCTTCGCCTCTAGGCTCTAACGTTATCCTGTCACAAGCCGTTGCCAATGCCGATCGTTACTTGGCAGAGCGAGAAGCTGAGAGAACCAATGGAATGCAGCCTCCCCAAGGTCCTCGCGATTTACATTGTGAAGTAGGCTACGACAGGCTAGTATTGGATGGGGAGACAACAACATACAAACCAGAACGATAATTTTAAGCCAATAATGCCAAATTATTTGGGGGGGCTTGAGAACATTTTAGGGTCGCTGCAGCCACCCTAAAATAGGCCTAACGACGTCCCTGAAAAGAAGTCAGGCACAAGTTCTTTACCATCGGATTGCAATAAATGGGCATAAATGCTTTTTTACTTTAGGTATACCTTTCTGATTATTCTGCCTTGTGATCATTTAGTGAGCACTAGTTTTGTTTGTGTATCCCACTGAAAAACGGACCTGACTCAATATTCTCAATTTATTTAAAAAATCATTTTTGTTGCCTTTTCATGCCATTGAGAAAGAGTGAAACTATTTATTTTTATTTCAACTGTTAACAAGTTGTATACATTTTTTATTGCATTTCATTACTTTTTTGCGCACACGCACACACACACACACACACACACACACACACACACACACACACACACACACACACACGCGGTGTTGAAACAATGTAGCCATTTGGGCATTGTTCAGTGCAAGCATGAGTTTATCCAGGCACAGAGGTTGTGTACGAGATGTGCACATATAATTGCACTAAATGAAGGCTGCTTACATTAAGTATATGACTCTGATTGAAAACCACTCTGTTAAGCTATTTCATAGGGAAGCTTTAATATCGAGATATGTATCGTATATCGCCAAAAGGCTTAAACAATATCGAAATATAATTTTTTAGCCATATCGCCCAGCCCTACATGCGCGACATGTTTGAGATCTCTCCACAGATTTTCAATAATATTCAAGTCTGGGGGCTGTGGTGGCCATTCCAAACCCTTCATCCATCTTTCCTGGAGGTACTTCATGGTTGATTTCGAGGTATGCTTTGGATCATTGTCTTGCTGGAATACCCAACCTCTCTTCAACTTCAATGTCTGGACTGACCATCGAACATTAGCCTCTAGAATTTCTTGATATTTGGTGGAATCCATTCTTAGTTCCACCTGCACAATATTTCCTGTGCCCCCAACTGCCACACAACCCCAAAGCATCATGGATCCACCTCCATGCTTAACAGCTGGCAAGGTGTTCTTCTCTACAAATGTGTCAGGCTTTTTTCTCCAAACATACCTTCTCTGGTTGTGGCTTCGTCAGTCCAAAGCACATTGTTCCAAAAGGCTTCAGGCTTCTCATGGTTTTCTTTTGCATACTTCAGATGCTTTAAGGCTTATTCTTGGCAACTCTGCCATGTAGGTCTTTGTTGTTGTTTAAAGTACATTGTATTGTTGTCCTGTGAACAACTAGACCTGCATCTGCTACACTTTTTTGCAGCTCTTTTGCAGTGATGTGTGGGTTCTTCTGAGCATTTCTTACCAGGTCTCAGGCTATTCTATCTGAAAATGTTCTTGGTCTCCAGATCTTGCCTTGACTTCAATTGTTCCATTTATCTTCCATTTTCTGATAATGTTTCTGATAGTGGAAATAGGTAGTTTTAAACATTGAGAGTTTTTGTAGCCTTCTCCTTGTTGGTGGAAGTGAACTCTCTTGATTGTGACATCCTTGGACAACTGTTTAGAGGAACCCATAGTTGTTAACACCAGGCAGAACAGCCACCACAGTCGGATGCTTTAGAAGGTATGGAGTTACTTCAGAATAAATAGTTCAGCCCTGGAATCATTGCCTTGATTTATTGAAGCCCTAATGAGTAAATCACCTGGGCCTGATTAGTAATCATCTTTTAAAAAAGTAACAAAGAATAATCCAAAAGGGTTCGCAAACTTTTCCTTTTTTTATTATTTTGAAACTGTACAAAAATTAGTAATTTTGCTTTAAAATTTGAAGAAATGTGTCATGTTTAACTTTTAGAGGTCAGGCTAGCTTCTGTTCATGTATTAATTGTAAAAGGCATTTTGATGAGGCAAATTTTTGCACCCCACTATAACTTGTTGTTTGATTGACAGCTCTAGTTTATAATGCATTCGTTGCCACCTTGTGGCAGAGACATAATATTACAGTGTGACGAACGAGCAAACTGTCGGAGTCAATCAATACCCCCCCCCCCCCCACCCCCGAATTAATGGGGGGACAATTACAAAAATACAAATAAGCTTATAATACAAAATAATACAAAAGCTGAGCTCTGAGCTGGAACTAATTTCCCCAGTAACATTAAACCATAAGGTAGGGGGTGTTTCGGTGGTGTAGCCTGTAAGAGCACCGTCCACATGCTCATCGCGGGCCGCGACATCGAATTAAATTAAAACTGAACATAAGAACTAATAGCGCTGCCTAAATTTAAATAACTTTGGGCCTGATTGGTGTACAGGGGGCATTTCAAAGACCTTCATTAGACCTGAGGCCAGAACTTAATCACACATTAAAGAATTATGAAATCTAACAGAAAAATAAAACATCTTTAGTGGGGGAGTCTTTAGTGACACATCTGATGAAAGTATCCACACACGGTGAAGAGTCCTTAAGCATGAATAAAATACAATAATGATCTTATAAGACACACTGTATAGATCTTATAACAGATTTCAGACGGAAACATGGATGTATAACTTGAAGATTTGCATACATATGCACCAAAACATTAGGCTACTTTGTGATGATTTTACATTCAAAGCAATGCTCACTAAGACATATTGTACTATCGCTGTAGTTTTCTGATTCAAAAAAAGTTACATTAATTACAGAAATTTAACTCCTAACTCAAATGTTTTAATGACAGCATAGTACAGTGGAAAGTATTCATACCCCTTCACTGTTTGCACACTTTATTGTGTTGTAGATTTAATTTAAAATTGATAAAATTGCCCATTAATCTACACTCAATAACCCATAATAACAAAGTGAAAACATGTTTTTAGAAATTTTAGCAAATTTATAAAAAATCAAAAACTGAATTTTTTCCCCATAAAGTTCTAAAGGAAAATGAGTCAGGAGAAATAACCCTTAAAGTGATCCATCCACATCTTCTCCATATCTCGCTGCAGAGTGATGGTTTGGGACTCAGTTTTTGATTTTTAATAAATTTGCAAAAATTTCTAAAAACATGTTTTCACTTTGTCATTATGGGTTATTGAGTGTAGATTGATGGGCAAAAATGGCAATTTTATCCATTTAAAATTAAATCTACAACACAATAAAGTGTGCAAAAAATGAAGGGGTATGAATACTTTCCGTCTCCATTGTATTTAACTGTTAGACATTAATTACAAATCATAGTGGATGATAAAATGTTGTTCACAGCATAAATATGTTATTTAAAAAAAAATCTTTATTTCACTACTAAAACACTGTTTTCTCCATGTTTTCACCTTGTCTGGTAAATTTATATACCAGAGTGAATTTGTGCAAAACAGCACCAGACCATTTATTTTAAGAAAATCGTGTACAGTATGTCATATTGCTACTTCGTACTTACCCAGTTCCTGTATCCAGGCCGTTGCATTGAATGATTCTCTGTCTGTATGGACTTTGCACATGAATTCCCCTTTGTCTTCTGTTTTTACATTCTTGAGTTTCATAGAGAAGTTGCCTTTGGGTATCTCCTCACTGAAGAACTCAGCGCGCCCAATGAATCTCTCATTCTGTGACTCTGGTCTGTTCAGCCCCTCAGCAAACAGCAGCACAAGGATTTCTCCGTTAGTCTTGAACCACTCTACTTGTAACTCTTTGAGGGGAACATGGGTGTCCACTGAGCAGTTCAGAATCACATCCTCTCCCGCATGTGCAAATATGGGCACGTCTGCACCAGTCACAACCAGCCGTTCTGAAAAATACAATCTGAAAGCTCAGATATAGTTACTTTTTCATTTGTATTTCATTTTATATGTGGGTGTGGCATATTTTACCCTCATGCTCCTCTCTGCAAAGTAATATTACCTGTTAAATGTATTATCATAAACCATTATTTTACAGTAAAATGGCAAATTCAACAAATTTGATGCAAAAAAAAGAGAATACCTTCTCAAAATTTCAGACTCCATTTAAAAACAAAAAACAAAGCTGTCTGTGTCTGTATTAGTATTTGCAGAAGAGGGGGGTGGGGTTATACTTACCAATATCTATTACCACATTTATTTCATTGGACTCGTGTTCAGTGTGAACGACACACTTGTACAGCCCTCCGTCTTCAGTAGTTACATTCCTAAGCAGCAGAGAGAAGTTCCCTTTGGAGATTTCTTTAGTGAAAAACTCAGCCCTGCCACTGTAAGCTGGATTCTGTGATTCTGGCCTACTCTCTCTATCCTGGAACAGATGCACCAGGGTTCCAGAATCTCCCCTCATCCACTGCACCTCCAGCTCATGCAGAGGTATTGGGGTATCCACAGAGCAGGGCAACATCACAGACACCCCCGAATGGACAACCAGGGGCATCGCAGGACCCCGCACTGAAAAACCTGGAACAGACCAAATCGCTTTGAAATTCCTTCAGAATATCTACCAAAACCTACAAATCCCTTGATACCGGTATTATCTAATAAACAAGTTTTAATACCCCAGTGACCAATAGACACCATGTCAACATCCAGTCTATGATTTAGCTCCCATATTGCTCTAAGCTTTATGTATTATTTTGCATAAACCACCACAGACATTGATCAGATGCATTGGAGAACTCTTACAAAGTTGAATTAGATTTTTTAAGATTCCATAAGGAACACGCTGCGTACGGTGCATTGGCGTGCCTCAGCCCTGGCTATTGGGCTATAGCACCGAGTCTTTTTCCATTAGCCCCGGGTCTCAAGAAGGCGAGTCGCCATGCGTAAAAAGCAACTATCTGGCTGCGTCCCAATATTCTTCACTCCACACCTCCTTTCCTCCACTCCCCCACTCCTCTCCTCCTTTCCTCCACTACCACTCCTCTCCTACCTGGAAGTATGCAAAACTGAAAGAGTACAAGAATTTGCATGTACAGTATACAATGTACCTGACATTGTGGTTTGCGTCGAGATATTAATTATAATATTAGCACTGAAGTGTCCCCCACAGATGGCAAACCACTCCTACGCCATTGGCCCTTTTCATTTGATTTAAAAAATTTACATTTGTACTGTTACTGTAGCATTAATTTGAATAATTTATCTTGGGTGTCGTCAAATAGTTTTTATAGGTTGATGTGTCCTTTTCTCACTCTGAGCAAAAGAAAATTAACATTATGTCCTGGGCTGAGCCCGGGGTCTTTACAATGTCTACTGTCTAGACACGCCCCTGGTACGGTGTATGCAGTTGTGCAATAATTGTCCGCACTGGTGTGATTGGAGGGGCTGGTGTATGTAGTTGTTGCAGTGGTCCTCCACTAGAGGGCGGAAATACACCATGAAGCTGAAGAGCACCATGAAGAGGAAGCTGAACACATTTTGCGCACCAGTTGAACTGGAGCAATTCATAGTTATTATTGTCTAAACCAATTTGTATGATTAAGAAGATGCTCTAGAGAAATAAATATTGAAACGATTGCACTATATCTCAGTAAAATAATTAATCTGATTAGCTGTTTCATATTGCACATGCGCAAGACGAAAGCAGTTTGATAAGGGGACCGTGGAGAATACCTGTAGTGAAGATTACACGCCACGGAACACTCATCGTTCTGGGTAAATATTCATGCTTTTTATTTATTAGTCATTTTTTTCTTTGGAGCAAGTAGAGCGACTCGATTTAAAAACCATATTTCATTTAACGTCGCCAGCATGAGCAGAGGAACATTATCTATAAACTCTAAAATTAACCATTATGACTGGATATAGAATGAACTATGTATTCAGTTAGTTTAGACCTTTCCTACAATTGACAAGCTGAAGAATAGGCTATTGGTCGTTGTTATCCTTCGCCTTCGGCTATATTGACTTATGGACAGTTTATTCATGTCTGTTACTCCATCTGCAGCTTCACTATATAGCACGGTTACGCCGTTTGGCTGATTGTTTCGATTATTTGGAAATATTCCTGTGGCATGTCGACCTACTGATCTTGATGCAGTCTTAACTTACTACAAGTTGGAGAGATCACGAGCACTGCTTTTTCTATTTTTCCTCGGAATTGTTTCAATAAAGGGGATTCTTTTCCTTAAAAAGATTTGTGTGTCCTTCATGATTTGATGTAACCGTTTTTCTCGGCAGAAGATAAGATAAAAAACCCATGCAGCTGGATGTCATCGTTTAATTTCCTTTCAGCTTTAGAAATGAAAAAAAAATGCAATAGCAACTTGATAGCAGTGGTAATTTAAGGTTCACACATTTAAATATAGGCGTCGAGACAAAGTTTAGGTTTAAACTTGGCAAATTTCGGCTGAAAAGTGAAAGTTTAGTAGACATCTATATCATAGCTTAAGCAACGTCATTACATTTTCAGTGTATACACTAGTATGCAGTGCCTTCCATAATGTTTAGGACAGACTTTTTTTTGGCTCTGTAGCCTACTCCACATTTTTACATTTGTAATAAAATAATTCGCATGTGGCCGTTGAAATGACATTGAAACAATGGCTACGCTATGACATTCACTAAACTTCCGCTTTTCAATCAAAAGGAGCCAGGGTTGAGCCTAAAAGCTGGAAGCACCATTTAAAGACGTCTATTAAACGGCAAATCAAAGGGAAATTGTTAAATGGAACCAGACCTAAACTATAATACAAGGGGGTCTAAATCATAGCAATACAATTATATTATGTCTGTTTATTGGGGGAAAAAACGGAACATAATGAAAAAACGAAACTGAGTTACTTCGATAGGCTCATCATTATGTAGCACTCAAAATGTTTTTAGTTCCATACCGTAACTACATGCAGAAATGCTTCATTTCAGAAAATCGCGTTTAAATATTATAGACCTTAATAAATATATAAAATATTAGGCCACATGCACATGTATTTTTCGTTGAAAACACCAGTTATCGCCGTACTACTGAGGAAAGAGAATTTACCTTCAGTCCTGAGAACGCAGAACACCGTCAGAAACCAACAGAAAACTCTCATCCTGATCCTCATCAGTAGATCTATGAAAGCCGGGACAAAATCTGTCTGAGTAGCCCTACGTTAAAACTCGAAAAACTGTTAAGGTAGGCTACTGCAAAGGAATCATGAAAACCATGCTTACTCATACACCTTCTAACAACGCAAGTAAAAAAATATCAATTTTAACTTTTACTTTCACTTATAGCTACCGCGCCTTTACCACATTTAGCGCAACAGCGCCCTCTAAAGTACAGAAATATTCTTGCGTGTACAATGTTCAACTCATAGCCTGTAGAAACAGCAAGATATAAAATAAATATATTAACTAGAATGCAAAGTTAAGAACAAACTTTAGTGTGGTTCCTTCAGCAGTTGTTTAGCTGTTACCAGATGAAAGATAGAGAGCTCTATCGCATCTTAAAACTTTACCAGTGTAACCTTACAGCACTATAGGTACACTCACTTCCTGCTCATCCTCCTGTGTAGGCATACAAGTAGTGTGTGTGTGTGTGTGTGTGTGTGTGTGTGTGTGTGTGTGTGTGTGTGTGTGTGTGTGTGTGTGTGTGTGTGTGTGTGCGTGTGATCGAATGTATGTGTTAGTGTGTGTACACGTGTGCATGTGTGAGTGTTGCGTGTGTGGGTAATTTGTATGTTTTTTTTTAACCTTTATTTTACCAGATAAACAATTGAGATTAAAAATCTCTTTTACAATTGCGACCTGGCCAAGAAGGCAGCAAAGTTACACGTCGAATTATACATGAATACATGTAAAAAACAAACGATACAATACAAATACAACAAAACAAGAGACTACCATTCATACATCAAGAATGTATATCCTACTAAAATAAAAATAAAAACTAGAAAATCACCATGGCCTACTGCGAATAGTACAAATCGCAGAAAGCATGACGTACACAGCTAGCATGCCACAACAATCACAATACAAGAAATATCAATCATCAAAAGACATATCAAGATCCACAAAACATACAGAGAAGAGACAACAAAAGCATGACAAGAGCAGCTAGTGGTAAGGATTTCTGTAATTTTTTGCTTAAAACTAGTTAGATAAATGAGAGAGACTAACTTGAGCTGAGATTACAGATCATTCCATGACCAAGGACCAAAATAAGAAAGACTCTTTTTTTCCAGCCTCAGTCCGTACAGGTGGCACCTTAAAATGAAGCCAACTGCTGGATCTGAGACTGTAGGAACTATGAACAGACACAAACTTGGAACAGATGTACGAGGGTAACCTACCTAGAATGGCCTTATACAATAAAATATACCAAATATACCAAATATACCAATGCTGCATCCTGTGCACAGTGAGTGAGGACCATCCGACCAGATTATACAAAGTACAATGATGATTCCTAAAGCCTGAGTTTGAGATATATCTCAGGGCAGCATGGTAAAGAGGGTCAAGTTTAGCCAAGGTGGTGGGACAAGCAAATCTATACATAGTATCACCATAGTCTAGTTGGGACAGGAAAAGGCCTTTTACCAGACGTTTACGTGAAGAAGTTGAAAAACAAGATTTTAATCTATATAAGAAACCCAATGTAAACTTCAGTTTCTTATTCAGATTCGCAATATGAAGTTTAAAATGAAGATTTTTGTCCAGCCAAAAGCTTAAATATTTATATGAATCAACAAACTCAATAGAAACACCTTCAAGGGTTTTAATAGAAAGCAAGGAAGCCACAGAGTTACTGTGTGCAAACAGAGAGGTAAAATGCTGCAGAGAGGTCAAATCAGCCTGTAAGTTGGTAATTGCTGCCTCCAAAGAAGGAGCAAAGGAATACAAGATCGTATCATCCGCATACATATGATACAGAGAGCATTTTGACTGATCACAAATACTGTTTACATATAACAAAAAGAATAAAGGCCCCAAAATGGAGGCTTGGGGAACCCCCTTGTCCAAAATAACAGGATTGGAAACAACAGTGCCAAACCTAACAAATTGCATACGGTCTGACAAGTAACTTTGGAACCAACCGATCACATTACAGCCAATACCAACCTTTTGTAGGATGTTAATTAAGATGTGATGATCCACTGTATCAAATGCCTTAGTTATATCAATAAACAAGGCTACACAAAAAGATTTACTATCAATGGCAACTTTTATGTCATTCAGGACTTTCAAGCTAGCAGTAACAGTACTGTGCTTAGATCTGAATCCAGATTGCATAGGATTAAGGATATTATATGAGTCAAGGAATAATTTGAGCTGGTCAGACACTAAAGATTCCAATATCTTTGCTAAAGCAGAGATTAGAAATGGGTCTATAATTATTCAAATCAGTAGGGTCACCAGCTTTCAATAATGGTGTGACATAGGCTTGTTTCCATAAGACAGGCATTTTTTGCGAAGCAATAGAAAGATTAAAAATATCAGTAACTGGTTGAGCTACAATCAATGAATCCAGATTGCATAGGATTAAGGATATTATATGAGTCAAGGAATAATTTGAGCTGGTCAGACACTAAAGATTCCAATATCTTTGCTAAAGCAGAGAGATTAGAAATGGGTCTATAATTATTCAAATCAGTAGGGTCACCAGCTTTCAATAATGGTGTGACATAGGCTTGTTTCCATAAGACAGGCATTTTTTGCGAAGCAATAGAAAGATTAAAAATATCAGTAACTGGTTGAGCTACAATCAATACTGCAGTTTTTAAAAGAAATGGATCAAGGCCATCAGGCCCGGCGGCCTTCTTAGGATCAATTGTCTGAAGGGCCTGCAAGACATCTGAGACCAAAAAGGTCGACAAATCAAAGTCAACAATAGGGGCTGAATGAGTTGAATTAGCTGGTACAGTACTATAAGTACTGTTAGCACCTAGCTGAGGATTATGACTTGATTCATCAAAGATGTGACCAGCCTTTTTAAAATGGACGTTAAATGAATTGGACATATCCTTTTTGTCAAAGACAAAAGAATCGTTAACTTTCAATTTTTGAGGAAGACTGGCAGCCTTCTTATTCTGCAGCCCTTTAATTGTTTTCCAGAACTTGGAATGGTCATTAGAACAATCAGTGGTTAAGGACAGATAGTAATCTGCTTTAGATTTTCTAATAAGAGCTGTACATTTATTTCTAAGTGAACGAAAAAGCAGTCAGTCACCAGGAGCATTAGATGTTCTGGCTAAGGACCATTGCTTATTACGAGCATGGATTGTATCAGCAACTTCCCTAGAAAACCAAGGATTATCCCTGTTTTTAATCCTGAATTTTCTAAGGGGGGCATGCTTGTTAACAGTAAAAAGAAAATGATGTTGAAAAAAGGCAACAGCATCATCAACACTGGTAATCAAAGCAATTTGCTGCCATTTCACTTCAGCTAAATCAAGGAGAAAGGCCTGCTCAGAAAAGTGTTTAAAACAGCGCCTAACGACAAACAAACCCTTGGATTTGGGCAGCTTGGTGCTCCTAACGCATGCAATGGTGCAATGATCGCTAATATTAGGAAAAACACCAATTGACACATATTTATGGGCAGCATTAGTTAAGATGATGTCAATAAGAGTATCATCGCCAGGTTTAGCAGAGTTTATTCTGGTGGGGCTGTCGATAAGCTGGGAGAGGTTCATAGAGTCACAAACCTTCTTAAATGAATCAGATTTGTCACTCAGCCAATCCAAGTTCAAATCACCAATTAAAATCAATTCACAAGTAATTAAATTAGACAATAAATCAGACAAGCTAGTAATGGATTCAGCTATGGCTGAAGGAGGCCTATAACAGCCGATAATGCTAAGAGGAGCGTTTGCTACCATTATCTGGACAGCTAAAAACTCGAACAGCCTAGGAATTGATATGGTATGGAGAACAGCTCCCTGAAAACGGTCCGAAATATACATCGCCACCCCACCAGCCCTGCCCTTGCGATCAACTCTGAACATATTATATCCCGCAATATGAATAACAGTGTCAGGAATAGATGGATTTAACCACGTTTCAGAGACGAATACAATATCTGGCTTGGAAGTCATGAACCAGGTCTTAAAAACATCTAGTTTAGGTACAAGACTCCTGGCGTTGATATGCAAGAAACCTAAGCCATGCCTAGAGCTAAACTCACTAGGAGTTGATAGCTGATGCAGGTTATCACTAAAAGGCTCAGGGCCAGGATTGCTATTTATATTGCCAGAAACAAGCAGCAACAAAATAAGCAATCTAGAGATACATTTTTTAACTTTAATATTAACGTTAGATTGGTCATTTTTAAGAATAACAGAACCATACATGTCCTTTGAAAGGAGTGAGTCCAAAATCAAAAGCGCATAAGGAAAATAACTTTTCATACCGTCAAATAGCAGCGTAATACAGGGGCAGCCAACAGGTTCCAGATGGTTAGTTCCACGATTTGAGAAGCAAAAATGGTCAAAAAGACCACAGGAAGGCAGCATTAGCATTGCTGTAATGCAATCTGACAATAAAGCCAAAGAAAAACACAAGTAAAAAATGGCTTTAGGCATTGTCCTAGATCCTAAGCGGCTAGCCACCTGGCTAAAAACGAGCCAAGCTAACCGCTGCTGTGGACCAGGCCTGGGCCTCTGCTGGTGGAAGGGCTGCTGTAGCCTGGGCCTGGGCCTCTACTGGTGGATGGGCTGCTGTAGACTGGGCCTGGGCCTCTGCTGGTGGATGGGCTGCTGTAGCCTGGGCCTCTGCTGGTGGATGGGCTGCTGTAGCCTGGGCCTCTGCTGGTGGATGGGCTGCTGTAGCCTGGGCCTGGGCCTCTACTGGTGGATGGGCTGCTGTAGCCTGGGCCTCTGCTGGTGGATGGGCTGCTGTAGCCTGGGCCTCTGCTGGTGGATGGGCTGCTGTAGCCTGGGCCTGGGCCTCTGCTGGTGGATGAGCTGCTATAGCCTGGGCCTGGGCCTCTACTGGTGGATGGGCTGCTGTAGCCTGGGCCTCTGCTGGTGGATGGGCTGCTGTAGCCTGGGCCTGGGCCTCTACTGGTGGATGGGCTGCTGTAGCCTGGGCCTCTGCTGGTGGATGGGCTGCTATAGCCTGGGCCTGGGCCTCTACTGGTGGATGGGCTGCTGTAGCCTGGGCCTCTGCTGGTGGATGGGCTGCTGTAGCCTGGGCCTGGGCCTCTACTGGTGGATGGGCTGCAGTAGCCTGGGCCTCTGCTGGTGGATGAGCTGCTATAGCCGGGCCTGGGCCTCTACTGGTGGAAGGGCTGCTGTAGCCTGTGCCTGGGCCTCTGCTGGTGGAAGGGCTGCTGTAGCCTGTGCCTGGGCCTCTGCTGGTGGAAGGGCTGCTGTAGCCTGTGCCTGCGCCTCTGCTGGTGGATGGGCTGCTGTAGCCTGGGCCTGGGCCTCTGCTGGTGGATGGGCTACAGTTTGCAGAGCAAGACAAGTACTTCCAACAATATATAAATCAGCAACTAAAAACCTTAGTAAAAAGTGAAAAAATGATGCTAAAATCCAATAAAAAATACTAATAACAAACAAGCACTGAACAGAGACAATAGACATGCTGCCATCTTGGTAAGTCGTATGTTAAAGGAATCCAAAATGTAATCACTTAATCTCTAAAAAAAAATGGCAATCCGATTATGTATATTTTTAAAAGTATGATTGGTTGATAGTCATTTAATTTCTGTAATATTACATGATCCAGATTAATATGTAATCCGTTACTGCCCAACACCGGAGTTAGGGCTCTGAAATTTATCAACGTTTTTGTGAGATTTGTTCGTATGTACGAACAAACTTTACACCTGCTCTGGACCACACGTACCTGTCATTTACTCGTATGAACATACGTATATGAAAACGGAAAAATCTGTCTTTCCCACACGGTTTGATGAATCCGGCGTAAATTTTTCGTACCAACTCGTTTCATACATAAATGTACGCGCATATTTAGGAACGCTTCATGAATGAAGCCCATAGTGTGGAGCAGATTATGATCAGAAATATTTCCTTTTTATTTAGGTTTTTCCAAAATGACATTCATTTCATATGAATTTTATATACACCCCCCCCCCCCCCCCCATTACCTGGGATCTCACCCCCCACCCCCACACACATCTCCTTCAATCGGTTTGACCAAATAGACCACTGCACTAAGGTGTATAATGACATCTGCTTTAACTTTCTTACATGTACAACAGGTGAGACCTGTTTGCCCAGTCATATCTATTTATTGCCAGGCACATATCATACTAACATTACTTGGAAACACGTATTTCTAGCGAAAGCCTGCATTTTCTTATTTGTCGGGTGCACAAACACAGTCAAGCCGTTCATTTAGTTTGAATGTTTGAGACTCTTTCAATCCTTCTCGTCCAAGGTAACATCGCAATGGTCAGAGATTGAGTTTCCTGCCCAAAGTAAAATGTTGTTGATTGTAAGGTAAGCCATTTGGATGGGAATACAAACACTTATCAACCAATCAATCACATGACTTGGCTCTTCACCTTGATGCAGAATCCATTTTCATTTCAGTTTTAATCAAAATAGCTTGTAATTAGCTCATTACACTTGAGATTTAAAACTCAGCACCCTTAACACTGTAATGGCGTGCAAATGAGGCTACCCTAAAAACGTTTGTTAAATGTAATCTAAATATACATGTAATGTATAGTCTTGAGGCATATGACTTTAGGTACAATTTGTTTAACTAAACTGATTTTGTTTGTTTATTGAATAAATAGACTGTGTATAATGCTGGGGCATTTTCCCATACATGTTCCCCAAAGGTACACTGCCTGGCCAAAAAAAAAGTCACACTCTAATATTTCATTGGACCGCCTTTAGCTTTGATTACGGTGCGCATTCGTCATGGCATTGTTTCAACAGCCTTATGCAATGTCACAACATTTATTTCCGTCCAGAGTTGCATTCATTTTTGGCCGAGATCTTGTATTGACGACGAGAGAGTCTAACCACTCCATAAAGTCTTCTCCAGCACATCCCAAAGACTTTCAATGGGGTTAAGGTCAGGACTCTGGTGGCCAATTCATGTGTGAAAATGATTCCTCATGCTCCCTGAACCACTCTTTCACAATTTGAGCCCGATGAGTCTTGGCATTGTCGTCCTGGAATATGCCCATGCATGGGATAACCTGGTCATTCAGTACATTCAGGTACTCAGCTGACTTCATTTTATTGCTGCATAACATTGCTGAGCCTAGACCTGACCAATTGAAGCAACCCCAGATCATAACACTGCGTCCAGAGGCTTGTACAGTGGGCACTATGCATGACGGGTGCAACGGTGACTTTTTTTTTGGCCAGGCAGTGCATTTTTGGGTTCAAGTTGAGAAATAGAGAATGCCTTTATGTATATAGTTTCAGTACAAAAGTAATATATTAAAGTGAGTGAATCATCAGACCATGAACAGTGGCATGCAGATGTTTTTACACTGTTGGCTCATTAGTCAGGACAGTTTTAAACAGGAATTATTTATGATCAGATTTTAGTCTGGTGGACTTATTCCAAGCTATTAATCTTTGAGACAGTATAGGTTCTACTCTAATAAACATAAGACTTACTCTAGGATAGACTATTTGCTAGCCTCTCCTACAACTTTGTCTCAGATTCACAGTTCCAACATTCTCCCCAATCCTCTGTCTGACTACAGCATAATTACAGCAAAGCTATCACTCATGGACACCCCTATTAGGGTAACTAATAATTACAGCAAGGCTATCACTCATGGACACCCCTATTAGGGTAACTAATAATTACAGCAAGGCTATCACTCATGGACACCCCTATTAGGGTAACTAGATGGTGCTTTAATATAACTTTACTAAAAAACAAGGACTTTTGTGACTACTTTAAAACTGAGCAGGGCAACTCATTATCTGAAAGCGCTGGTTCTGTAGAAGATCCACACATGCTATGGTATGCAATCAAGAAAGAAATTCTTCTATATCATTTGCTTCCAATCTAAACAGAACCAGGCTACGGAGAATACCTGACTACCTGAGTCACAGTTAAAAGCTGCGGAACAAGAACAACAAAATCTGGGCATCAGAGTACAGGAGAAAAACAATATAATAAATCAAGACTAACCTTAATTCTCTCTTAAGGGCAGAGTTCCAGATCCACGGAGAAAGAAGGAATTAGTATTTTAATGGAGCAAGGCCTAGTCACCTACTAGCTTCTAGATTACAGGAAAATAATAAATATTCTAACATCACAGCTATCAGGTCCTTTCAAAAGATTGTATCAGACCCTAAAGAAATTAATGCTGAATTCAGGTCTTTTTATGCGTCCCTGTACTCTTCAGGAATCTCTTTAGACAATGATAGATGCAAACACTATAGCATCTATAGCTCCCTTTGCTTGGACTCAGTAGACCAGAGGTGGGCAACGAGGGCCGTATCTGTTTCTGGTTTTCGTGCCAATTTCTGGCCTTAACCCTTGTATGGTGTTCGTGTTTTTGTACTCGCCCAGTGTTCGTGGGACCCACAACATTATTGGGTTTTTAAAACAATAAAGCCATAACAATTTACGTAAAAATACTTCACAGATATTGACTTTATCTCAATTACAAGCAATATAGACAGCATATATGGTTAATATTGACCATTTACCTCTGCTAGATCACATTTATCAATAAAAGTGATATTTGTTTTTTGTGATAAAATGTGATTTTTGTGTTCTTTTACATGTTCATCACAGAAAATGAGCCAAGGCCAATGAGTCTCAGGTTGACAAAATTATGAATTGTATCATTTTTCTTTTAGTAAACATTGAATACGGGTCCCACAGACCCGAACACCACACAAGGGTTAATTACTTTATTAGCCTAACATTTTCACCATCTGACATTTTAGCCACATTTCTTGATAGGAAAATGAATGACAGCCGAAGACTGTTTTTGTTTCCGTATATGAAACATTTTACTGTGATCTAATCTATCAGGGAAGCAGTGTTTGTGTGTACAGCCAATTAGCTAATTTAGCTAGTAGACCCCTCACCTTAACAGAATTACATAAGGCCATTTCAGGGCTGAAAAAAGGTAAATCTCCTGGTTGGGATGGGGTTCCTCTTGAGTTCTGTCACACCTTTTGGAATCCAGCTATAATAGCAGTCCTACCTAAACCCAATAAGGACCCCACTCTGCAGTAATTATCAGCCTTTATCAAATTTGAATGCAGAAATCAAGGTCTATGGAGGGTCCTAGCCTCTCAGGTGGAACCGCAGATGACAAAATTGGTTAATCGCGATCAGACAGGATTCATTAAAACTCGCTTGGCCTCAGACAACATGCGTATAGACTCCTGCATGTCATGCTGCTAAAGACATAGATTAATCCTGTGCCGTTTTGTCACTAGATGCTGAAAAGGCTTTCGACCGCCTGGAATGGAGCTACCTGTGGTTGGTTCTTGAGCGCCTCGGCTTTGGATCAGGATTTATAAAAATCTATTTATAAAAATCCAAAGTGCTCAACTGAAACCCCTCAGCCGTGATTATTATGGGAAATAACACTTATACTCAGCTTCCTATCTCTCAAACCCCTATCTGAGTGAGAGGGCAAATAACCCCAATCTTTCAGTTTGTTAGAGACCTGTGGAGGAAAATCTTGCACTACCATACAGACAAGACTAGGTTCACTCCTATATACCATTAAAACGCCCCAAGATACACCTAGGCCCGAGATACACCTAGGCCAGAGATACACCTAGGCCAGAGATACACCTAGGCCCGAGATACACCTAGGCCAGAGATACACCTAGGCCCGAGATACACCTAGGCCCAAGATACACCTAGGCCAGAGATACACCGAGGCCAGAGATACACCTAAGCTAGGCCCGAGATACACCTAGGCCAGAGATACACCTAGGCCAGAGATACACCTAGGCCCGAGATACACCGAGGCCCGAGATACACCTAGGCCAGAGATACACCTAGGCCCGAGATACACCTAGGCCAGAGATACACCTAGGCCAGAGATACACCTAGGCCAGAGATACACCTAGGCCCGAGATACACCGAGGCCCGAGATACACCTAGGCCAGAGATACACCTAGGCCAGAGATACACCTAGGCCAGAGATACACCTAGGCCAGAGATACACCGAGGCCAGAGATACACCGAGGCCAGAGATACACCGAGGCCAGAGATACACCTAGGCTAGGCCTGAGATACACCTAGGCCAGAGATACACCTAGGCCCGATTATTTCCTACCTCCTTACTGTGGCGCACGGAAGAAAAAATATTCAACAACCCCTCTCTAACTGGAGGCGTCCCTTTCACATATCCTGCCCGGAGTGAAAAAGGTATACGTGTCCTTAAAGACGTTCTAGATACTGATGGTCTCCACTCGTTTCAGGACCTGCGCTCTGTTTACAACTTACCAGGATTTTCATTTTTTCCAGCTGAGGTGCTCAATGAGGGCATATGGAATACACCACTAACTATCCATGCATTACATATGGTGTCCCCTGGAATACAGCACTAACTATCCATGCATTACATATGGTGTCCCCTGGAATACAGCACTAACTATCCATGCATTACATATGGTGTCCCATGGAATACAGCACTAACTATCCATGCATTACATATGGTGTCCCATGGAATACACCACTAACTATCCATGCATTACATATGGTGTCCCCTGGAATACACCACTAACTATCCATGCATTACATATGGTGTCCCATGGAATACACCACTAACTATCCATGCATTACATATGGTGTCTCGTGGAATACACCACTAACTATCCATGCATTACATATGGTGTCCCCTGGAATACACCACTAACTATCCATGCATTACATATGGTGTCCCATGGAATACAGCACTAACTATCTATGCATTACATATGGTGTCTCGTGGAATACAGCACTAACTATCCATGCATTACATATGGTGTCTCCTGGAATACACCACTAACTATCCATGCATTACATATGGTGTCTCCTGGAATACAGCACTAACTATCCATGCATTACATATGGTGTCCCATGGAATACAGCACTAACTATCTATGCATTACATATGGTGTCTCGTGGAATACACCACTAACTATCCATGCATTACATATGGTGTCTCCTGGAATACAGCACTAACTATCCATGCATTACATATGGTGTCTCGTGGAATACACCACTAACTATCCATGCATTACATTCCAACATGCATTGTAGATGAAGGAGCCAAGGTTGTAGTAACTCTTTCTCCTCCTTTTATTGTACATAAAATGTATATGAAATTTGTGTCATTTTGTAAAAACCAAAATAAAAAATTTTATCCAAAAAAAAAAAAAAGGAATTATTTCTGATCATAATCTGCTCCACACAAGCAAACTTGTCATAATTGTCCTTGCACAGTCCAGCTAGTCTCATCTTTTAACATTTCCCAGCACATCGCAAAGGTTTGCAGTATACAGCAGGGTTCTAACAGCAGAACCTATTAGTTTTTTCTGATTGTTTAGGCACTATCTTTGAAACTATAGGCTATTTTTGCAAAACTTTACACACTAACCACAAAACCAGCAAAACATTATACATCTCTTGCAAAAGCAAACAATTCTTGCAAAACTCTCCAAACTCTTTTTTTTTAAAATTGTGTTTTTGCATCAATACAGTACACACAAACCATCATTTGAATAAGCACACGAAGCACCAACTACGCACTGATAGTATAAATGAGAAAAACTTGTGGCTTTTGCTTTTTCTGTGTGCAGGGCATAGCAGTTTGCAAAAAGGTTTGTCATCCGTGTAGTGAACACACATACACACAGGTATCCAAATGTGTAAAGTATGGATGTGTATTCCAAACACACTATCAATACAAATAAGGGGAAAGTCTCATGGGTTGCACCTGTCTTTCCTTTGTTCTACAGTCCTTTGTTTTTTTTCTGTTCGACGGGGCAATCTATCGGATTTTTCGATGTTCCACGCCGGGGTTTCCGTTCTTTCCGGCACTTAGTGAGTGCACCTGTTGCGGATTTCCTGCTTCTATTTAAGCCCAGGATTTCCTTCTTCCGGTGCTTGGTTGTCATTTGCTCATTTTGACTTTAAGCCGGTAAGGTATAGGTAGGCTCTCTAAGGAGACCTCTTTCCTTCATTGCCCTGCTTTGGAGTTACGAGGGACTTGCCTTTTTGTGCGTTAGACACACATAGGATACACATTTCCTTTGCTTTTTCTGTCCCTCTCTCCTGCTACCGCTCTGGTCTCTGAGACAGCTTTAATTTCCGTTTTCTCTGTACCTCTCGTTATTTCCTTGTTTTCTCTCTATCGGGAGTGAGAGGCATTTTTCTTTATTTTTATTTTCTCAAGCCTACGAGTCTCGCTCGCCCGATTATTTTCGGGTTGCTATTATTTCTCCCTTTTTCAGTCTCCTTTGTATTGCCCTCCAGCTTGGAGAGCAGGAGCTGATTTTTCTTTTTGTTTTATTCTCCCTTATTCGCGGATTCTGTCCGCCTCATTGGTGTACTTAATTGGACACTGAAAGAATCCCTTTAGTTGCATTTGGACCTCCGAACCATTCGCCTCCCCCTTACAAAAAGTTATTATTTTTTCTCAAAACACTCCTCAAACAACAAAAGCTACAAACAACTTGAGCTAGGCAACGTGGAAAGTATCGCCTGGAGTGCCGTATCCAGGCCAGACATGACCTCTGATCGATGTCTCCACAAGCCTCCTCCATTGCCTGGAGAAGGGGTATGTGTTGGTGCGGCTGGCGATCATACACCTTCCAACGCCATGCAGAGAAGAATTCTTCAATAGGATTCAAGAGCGGAGAGTATGGGGGGAGATTGAGTGTGATGAAAAGCAGGTGACCTGTGACCTGTGACCTGTGAACCAATTGTGGACCAAAGCAGCCTGGTGGAAACTAACATTGTCTCAGATGATAACGTACCTGGACTGCTCTGGCCCCTGGTCATTAGGAATTAGTCTGTTGTGGAGGGTGTCCAGAAATGTGATAATGTGTGCAGTGTTCAGTGTGTAATGTGTGCAGTGTTCAGTGTGTAATGTGTGCAGTGTTCTATGGGCCTAGGATTGCATGATGGTGAAGGACGCCGTTTTGACTACAGTTTTTCTCCATTGTATACACACAAAAAATGGACATATGCACACAATTCTGAAAACTTGAAGCTCATGTATCAACAAAAAGACTCCAGACTGCTAAACTCTAAGCACAATTCCACTGTTTTCACTCAAATAGAAATTCAAAATCGCATTTTTGCAAAGGTCTAAGTACTAATCTCATCATTTAGCACACTTTGTTCACCTGGAAAACACTGGCCTTCAAAATGCCACACCCTAATTACCAATTGGTCTCACTTCTCACCTGTTCAAACTCAATTGGCAAAACACTTCAATCATGTGTCAGAGCATAAAAGAGGCCTCAGGTGACCTCTACTGTGTTGGGGGGGGAAAATGGAGCAGCTTGGAGAACAGAGAGGAAGAGTGAGAGCAAGAGGAGGAGGAGGAGGTGGAGGTGGAGGTGGAGGTGGTGGTGGTGGAGGTGGTGGTGGTGGTGTCCGAAAAACTAGGAGTATGATGAGGAAGAGGAGGAAGAGGAAGGGGAAAGCGAGCCAATATTTCTAATGAAATCCGCGCAACTTTGGTTGACCATGTACTCAATCATGGCGTAACAATGACCAAAGCTGGGCAGCGAGTCCAGACGAATTTGAGCCACTTCATGGTAGCCTCAGTTATCCGGGCATTTAGAGATGAGAATAGGTAAGTAACCACTTCAGTAGTCTTCTATACTCTCTACAATAATTACAGTAATGTAACTTTATGGTTTCTATGGATATCTACAGTGCTTAGAGAAATGTATAGTGTAATGTTGTTTTGTCTTACATTTATGAAATATGTGTAGCCTATAATGTGTATATACTTTTCACAGAATAGAAAGACGGCCAGCAAGCGGTGGCAGAGGCCGGAAATTTACAGATGAGCAAGAGACCACCATGATCAACAATGGTGTTGGCTAATAATGCCATTACACTGAGGGAAAGGAAAGACTGAGTCATACAAGACAATGTCCTCTTCCCCCCAAACATTGACCAGGTCAGACTGTCCACAATAGATCATGTCCTGAAGAAACACCAGCTTTGAATGAAACAGATATATCGCGTACCGTTTGAGCGTAATGCTGACCGAGTGAAGGAGCTACGCTACCAATATGTGCAAGTGAGTACAGCAGGTTACTGTAACTGACCACATCCTCTCAGTACTCTGCATAGACAAGTCACTATGCACCTCAGTGTTCCTGTACGTAGGCCTATAGCTGGTCCTGTATGTAACACACACACACACACACACACACACACACACACACACACACACACACACACACACTACTTGTATGCCTACACAGGAGGATGAGCAGGAAGTGAGTGTACCTATAGTGCTGATCTGGTGTCTGTTTTTGACATTGAGTTGTGATATGCACATGGGAAATATGTTCCTTGATCAGTTCTCAAGTGATAACGTAGGCCTCTGCTTGCAAGCATGGATAAGTGGTAAAAAAAAGGTGCAATTTGGTAACATAATGACACTATTTGATAGTCTACAAAATCCCACTAGGTCATAATCGTTATAAAGTTATACTGGTAAAGTTTTAAGATTTCTATATACAGTATGAGTTGAACATTGAACATGCAAGTATTTTTCTGCACTTTAGAGGGCGCTGTCGCGCTACATGTGGTAAAGGCGCGGTAGCCATAAGTGAAAGTAAAAGTTAAATTTGATCTCTTTTTTTACTTGCGTTGTTAGAACGTGTATGCATCTATTTTTATACAGTCTATGTTATGAATAGGCATGGTTTAATTCCTTTGCATTAGCCTACCTTAATAGGTTTTCGAGTTTTAACGTAGGGCTACAGATTTTGAACAGGTTTAGATCGACTGATGATGATCAGGCTGAGAGTTTTCCGTTGGTTTCTGACGTTGTTCTGCGCTATCAGGACTGAAGGTAAATTGTTTTTCCGCAGTAGTACGGCGATAACTCAATTCAATGAAAAATGTATGTATGCAATATGTATATTTATGTAGGCCTATAATACTTAAACGTGATTTTCTGAAATGAAGCATCTTTGCATGTAGTTACGGTATGGAATTAAAATGTTTTGAGTGCTACATCATGATACTGAGTGAACTAAGTTTTATTTATTTATTTTTCAATAGACCGGTTTCTCACCAACGTCACAGTAGAGGTGCACACGCAACACTGGGGCAGAATATTCAATATTGCAAAAGAAATCAACATCAACTTGTGCCCATGGTGCTCTATCTTGGCGATCTTGGTGCTTGGTCTAAGCGCATGGGGTAAAGTCCATTTAGGGCGTGTCCAAGTCCACTTGGCTGTGGCTGAACCTAGTCTCTTCATTAATTATAGGTGTGTCTTGGGCGTGACATGCAATAAACCAATCAAAATGTCATATCCCATTCCCTTTAAAAGCCTGCTTTTCCACCTTGGCGGATTGCTTATATGGTGGCGAAACAGACATGCTCGTGAAGTGTTTAGTGCGATCAAGGAATAGGCTAAATGGAGTATGATCAATATTATTCGGACTAACCATTAGCCTATGAGTTCCTGGTAATTCCCGACAGGGCTGTTATTTTACAAAATATATGCGGTTAAATTTCGTTAAAAGGACCTGCAACAGCTGAAAATAAGCTATCAATGGCTTCAGTCTCACCAAAAACGCCAAATTAACCTGCTTGTTCAGTGAATTTCGTTTGATTATGCAATGAAAGTGTCAAACATCAATTCCATGAGGCTGTTCTCATGGAGTTCTCGAAGTTCAAGCTTCATCCGAAGTTCATTAGGCTACCTGCAAAGTAATATTGATTAATAACATAAATACTGTTATTTTGCCTTAATGATGACACTAAATACAATAAAGCTGTCAGGTTGGCAACCCATATGTTCACGCATATTTCCCCTTGTTTTATAATGTCCTGTTTGTGGAAATGTGACCAACCTGTTTTACTTGTAACGCTTTAAAACAATCCACTTTCCCAGGAAGACCGTGAAACGTGTGACTTACAGCAGGGGAAACAGAGAACATGCAGCACACATGCAGATAATGGCATTCAAATTTATTGTGAATTAATTGTGTAACATGCTGCAAATTTGTTTTTGTTTCTAATTAGACGCTTAGTTCTCTTTAAAATCATTTTGTTCAGTTATAGAATAACAGGTGAAATCAGCTGGGTTTTAATAAGCTGAGAGTATGGAAACCTGGTCACTGTAATTTAAAAAATATGAAGGACGAAGAATACTAAGGTTCATATTCAGTTAACATGGTGACATTTATCTCCGTTGTTTAACCGTAGGCTATGGAAAAAAACCTTATGCACAGCGAATCCGCTGTAGCCTAGGCTATTTGAAAAACAATAAATGCAATATTCACTGGACAAGGTTTTGAACTTTTTTCAGTCAAAACCATTCTATTTACTTACAGGCTGTAGGCCTAGAGAGCTGTATTGTAATGACATCTGAAGCGCATTTTCAGAACTCTAATGTCCGTCTATTGCAGTGCGTGAGTTTTCCACTGACTGACAATTCACGCATTAGGTGTAAATGACAATTTGTGCATTAGGCTTGATATAGGTGTTATCAGCAAATGGAAAGGCATTTTTAATGGATAGCCATTGTCCCGTAACAGAAGATTGTCCCCCCAGAAGATTACAGGAATTATTGGCAAATAATAGTCATAGATTGATCCAGTATAATTGTGAATAGTCTATAGCCTATATGTAACCTTACACGTACCATCGCACATCGCCTGGATCGCATTCCCCTTCACTGAGGGACAGGTAGCTATGTGGTCTTTGACCTATGGACCCTTTTATTATTATGCTTTTTTTTTTTTATATAGCCTACACAATAATAATATTTCACATTGTAATCTTTATATTATTTTTCATGCTTGTGCCCGCCCCTGTGTGTAACAGACAGGAGGGTGTACGAGCATTGTGCACACGCCTATGTAGACGCACTTATATGCACTGTTAAAATAACATGTAAACAACTGCGACATGACTTTAGACCAGGGCCGTGTCCGAATCAGCACTCTTCCACACTGTCGAGTAGCCTTGGTGAGTAGATAGGACGAGAAAGTCGTAGAGTACGCAAATTCTTTTCAAATTGCAGTATACTTCAGACACCCGGATGACACACTTACTTCCGGGGTTTCGCTGAGTACATTCGGGAGCACACTTTTCAAGAAGTACATGAACATTTTGGTCACATGAATATGACGTTTTTAAAAAATGAGGCACAGCTTCGCTGACGTTTTCCTTCAACTACAACAAAAACAACACGTGACATGGCAGCGCAAGAGTGGGGCGCAGGGTTGCCAGATCTTGTAAGACTTTCCAGCCAAATGGAGACTCAAAACTAGCCCAATTTATAGGCTATTTTAACCGAAACCAATGTATTTTAAATAGAAATCATCATGTTTTTACTTTTTAAAATAAGTGCGTGCTTTGCGACTTTTCATTTTTACCCGTGACTGCACTTTGAAAGTACCCCGATTTAGCTGTAAAACCGCGGACATGGCAACACTGGTGGGACGTCTTATGACCTGCTTACGACACTTCCACAGTACGGTTTGGAAATAGTATAGCAGATATTTTTTGCGTCCTGCTAAACAGTGCACATTAAACAGCACACTTCTGCCAGTGCACTCTTCGCAGGAGACAGGGCGCAGTAGATAGAGCTCTGATTCGGACACAGCCCTGGTTTGTGGTGGTTTTAGCGCAAGCGCTTTCTGCTGGCTCAAGATAGCAATACGCCAAAAATAATCCTGGCCACTCCTCATCTTAAGACCAAAACGCCCAGTTCGCTTGTAATGGGCACAAGAATACATGGTATTTAAACGGCGTGAACACAAGGTGTTATAATGAACCATGCGCCGGGTGTAAGATAGCAAAGACACTTGCGTTTAGGTTAGCACTGGGTGTAAGATAGGGCCCCTGGTGTCTATTGGTCACTGGGTATTAAAACTTGTTTATTAAATACAAGGGATATCAAGGGATTTGTAGGTTTTGGTACATATTCTGAAGGAATTTCAAAGCGATTTGGTCTGTTCCAGGTTTTTCAGTGCGGGGTCCTGCGATGCCCCTAGTTGTCCAGTCAGGGGTGTCTGTGATGTTGCCCTGCTCTGTGGGTACCCCAATACCTCTGCATGAGCTGGAGGTGCAGTGGATGAGGGGAGATTCTGGAACCCTGGTGCATCTGTTCCAGGATAGAGAGAGTAGGCCAGAATCACAGAATCCAGCTTATATTGGCAGGGCTGAGTTTTTCACTAAAGAAATCTCCAAAGGGAACTTCTCTCTGCTGCTTAGGAATGTAACTACTGAAGACAGAGGGCTGTACAAGTGTGTAGTTCACACTGAACACGAGTCCAATGAAACACATGTGGAAATAGATATTGGTAAGTACCCCCACCCCTCTTCTGCAAATTCTAATTCAGATAGACAGCTTTGCTTTTTTTTATTTTTACATGCAGTCTGAAATTTTGAGAAGGTATTCTCTTTTTTGTATCAAATTTGTTGAATTTGCCTTTTTCCTGTAAAATTGTGAAAATAAAAATAACAGTAAACATTAGCTTACAGAGAGAAGCATGAAGGTAAAACCACACACTATAAAATGAAATACAAATGAAAAATTAACTATATCTGAGCTTTCAGATTGTATTTTTCAGAACGGTTGGTTGTAACTGGTGCAGACGTGCCCATATTTGCATATGCGAGAGATGATGTGATTCTGAACTGCTCAGTGGACACCCATGTTCCCCTCAAAGAGTTACAAGTAGAGTGGCTCAAGACTAATGGAGAAATCCTTGTGCTGCTGTTTGCTGAGGGGCTGAACAGACCAGAGTCACAGAATGAGAGATTCATTGGGCGCGCTGAGTTCTTCAGTGAGGAGATACCCAAAGGAAACTTCTCTATGAAACTCAAGAATGTAAAAACAGAGGACAATGGGGAATTCCAGTGCAAAGTCCATACAGACAGAGAATCAGTCAATGCAACGGCCTGGCTAAAGGAACTGGGTAAGTAACATGATCACATACTGTCTGTGATTTTGATGATCTTATGCCCCCTGTACACCAATCAGGCACAAAGTAATTTTGATTTAGGCAGCGCTACTAGTTCTATGTCCATCCATTTTCTAACCATTTACTCCAAGTCAGGGTCGCAGTGGCAACAGGGCAAGCAGAGTAGCCCACACATCCCTCTCCCCAGCGACTCCCTCCAACTCCTCCCTCTCCCCAGCGACTTCCTCCAACTCCTCCCTCTCCCCAGCGACTTCCTCCAACTCCTCCCTCTCCCCAGCGACTCCCTCCAACTCCTCCCTCTCCCCAGCGACTCCCTCCAACTCCTCCCTCTCCCCAGCGACTTCCTCCAACTCCTCCCTCTCCCCAGCGACTCCCTCCAACTCCTCCCTCTCCCCAGCGACTTCCTCCAACTCCTCCCTCTCCCCAGCGACTTCTTCCAACTCCTCCCTCTCCCCAGCGACTCCCTCCAACTCCTCCCTCTCCCCAGCGACTTCCTCCAACTCCTCCCTCTCCCCAGCGACTTCCTCCAACTCCTCCCTCTCCCCAGCGACTCCCTCCAACTCCTCCCTCTCCCCAGCGACTTCCTCCAACTCCTCCCTCTCCCCAGCGACTCCCTCCAACTCCTCCCTCTCCCCAGCGACTTCCTCCAACTCCTCCCTCTCCCCAGCGACTTCTTCCAACTCCTCCCTCTCCCCAGCGACTCCCTCCAACTCCTCCCTCTCCCCAGCGACTTCCTCCAACTCCTCCCTCTCCCCAGCGACTTCCTCCAACTCCTCCCTCTCCCCAGCGACTCCCTCCAACTCCTCCCTCTCCCCAGCGACTTCCTCCAACTCCTCCCTCTCCCCAGCGACTTCTTCCAACTCCTCCCTCTCCCCAGCGACTCCCTCCAACTCCTCCCTCTCCCCAGCGACTTCCTCCAACTCCTCCCTCTCCCCAGCGACTTCCTCCAACTCCTCCCTCTCCCCAGCGACTCCCTCCAACTCCTCCCTCTCCCCAGCGACTTCCTCCAACTCCTCCCTCTCCCCAGCGACTTCCTCCAACTCCTCCCTCTCCCCAGCGACTCCCTCCAACTCCTCCCTCTCCCCAGCGACTTCCTCCAACTCCTCCCTCTCCCCAGCGACTCCCTCCAACTCCTCCCTCTCCCCAGCGACTTCCTCCAACTCCTCCCTCTCCCCAGCGACTTCTTCCAACTCCTCCCTCTCCCCAGCGACTCCCTCCAACTCCTCCCTCTCCCCAGCGACTTCCTCCAACTCCTCCCTCTCCCCAGCGACTTCCTCCAACTCCTCCCTCTCCCCAGCGACTCCCTCCAACTCCTCCCTCTCCCCAGCGACTTCCTCCAACTCCTCCCTCTCCCCAGCGACTTCTTCCAACTCCTCCCTCTCCCCAGCGACTCCCTCCAACTCCTCCCTCTCCCCAGCGACTTCCTCCAACTCCTCCCTCTCCCCAGCGACTTCCTCCAACTCCTCCCTCTCCCCAGCGACTCCCTCCAACTCCTCCCTCTCCCCAGCGACTTCTTCCAACTCCTCCCTCTCCCCAGCGACTTCCTCCAACTTCAACTCCAACTACCTCCAGCTCATGACCATAGGTGAGAGTAGGAATGAAGATTGAGCGGTAAATCGAGAGCTTTGCCTTTTGGCTCAGCTCCTTCTTCACCACCACCGTCTGGTACAACGCCTGCAATACTGCAGCCGCTGCACCTAAATGCCCGCAATACTGCAGCCCCTGCACCTAAACGCCCGCAATACTGCAGCCGCTGCACCTAAACGCCCGCAATACTGCAGCCGCTGCACCTAAATGCCCGCAATACTGCAGCCCCTGCACCTAAATGCCCGCAATACTGCAGCCCCTGCACCTAAACGCCCGCAATACTGCAGCCGCTGCACCTAAATGCCCGCAATACTGCAGCCCCTGCACCTAAACGCCCGCAATACTGCAGCCCCTGCACCTAAACGCCCGCAATACTGCAGCCCCTGCACCTAAACGCCCGCAATACTGCAGCCGCTGCACCTAAATGCCTGCAATACTGCAGCCCCTGCACCTAAATGCCCGCAATACTGCAGCCCCTGCACCTAAACGCCCGCAATACTGCAGCCCCTGCACCTAAATGCCTGCAATACTGCAGCCCCTGCACCTAAATGCCCGCAATACTGCAGCCCCTGCACCTAAACGCCCGCAATACTGCAGCCCCTGCACCTAAACGCCCGCAATACTGCAGCCGCTGCACCTAAACGCCCGCAATACTGCAGCCCCTGCACCTAAATGCCCGCAATACTGCAGCCGCTGCACCTAAATGCCCGCAATACTGCAGCCCCTGCACCTAAACGCCCGCAATACTGCAGCCCCTGCACCTAAATGCCCGCAATACTGCAGCCGCTGCACCTAAATGCCCGCAATACTGCAGCCGCTGCACCTAAATGCCCGCAATACTGCAGCCCCTGCACCTAAACGCCCGCAATACTGCAGCCCCTGCACCTAAACGCCCGCAATACTGCAGCCCCTGCACCTAAACGCCCGCAATACTGCAGCCCCTGCACCTAAACGCCCGCAATACTGCAGCCCCTGCACCTAAACGCCCGCAATACTGCAGCCGCTGCACCTAAACGCCCGCAATACTGCAGCCGCTGCACCTAAACGCCCGCAATACTGCAGCCGCTGCACCTAAACGCCCGCAATACTGCAGCCGCTGCACCTAAACGCCCGCAATACTGCAGCCGCTGCACCTAAACGCCCGCAATACTGCAGCCGCTGCACCTAAACGCTCGCAATACTGCAGCCGCTGCACCTAAACGCCCGCAATACTGCAGCCGCTGCACCTAAACGCCCGCAATACTGCAGCCGCTGCACCTAAACGCCCGCAATACTGCAGCCGCTGCACCTAAACGCTCGCAATACTGCAGCCGCTGCACCTAAACGCCCGCAATACTGCAGCCGCTGCACCTAAACGCCCGCAATACTGCAGCCGCTGCACCTAAACGCCCGCAATACTGCAGCCGCTGCACCTAAACGACGGTCAATCTCCTCACTAGGGAATAAGACCCCGAGATACTTAAACTCCTCCACCTGGGGCAGTTGTTGCCCCCCCCCATCACCTGAAGAGAACAAACCACCGTATCCCAGGAGAGAACCATGACCTCAGACGTGGAGGTGCTGATCCTCATCCCAACCGCGTCCCGTTCTAATGCGCATCGGAGTTCACAGTGCGATGAGGCCAAGAGGACGACATCATCCGCAAACAGCAGAGACGCCCCCTTATGACCCCAAACTGGACACGCTCCAGACCCCAGCCGCGCCTTGATATGTGCCACATGTTCTTATGTTCAGCCTTTGATTCATTGAAATCTCTGTCGCAGGTTTTTCCACCTTTCATTTATGGGTCCTGGGTTTAACCATCACTGCTGCAGGTTTTGCAGTTTTAAGCTGCATTCCTGCTGTTCAATGTATAATCAAGAAAGGTAGGTGTTTTTATATTTTTTTCACAAATATTTAACACTTTGTTTCACACCAGGGTTCAGTTGAGGGGCCTTGTACAGCAATAATAACTAACTGCACACTATTAAATATGCAAACATTGACTGGGAATGGGACTTGATGGAACAATACACAACACCAGTTAAATCCATATGTTGTTACTTAACTTTATTGTGGTAGTAATCTAATCAAATAAAGCTTTATTCATTTCCATAGGTTTATATTTCCCATAAAGCATTTCACCAATATCTCATAGACATAAATTCAATTTAAAAAATAGGAATGTCTTTATGACACGCAGGAGAGATTTGTGTAAATCTTTGGAGCACAATCTTGTCAAACAAGACATTAGACTTGCACTTGCTCTGGGTGTTTGCATGATTGTCTTCATGTAGCAAAAACAGTTTTTATGATTTGCATAATGTTTCATTTCAGTTCTACTGTGAATTATGATCCACTTCATCCAGGGTGTTGGATGGGAATGTAAACTATGGGGCATAGTACGCTATAAAATAGATTTTATATTTTAGGGAGTTCCTCAGACACATATCAGTACTGTTATTTCCATCACTGAAATAATGTGTGCAAGGATATATGTGTGTGAATACTGCATTTTTCTGCTTCTTAGATAAAAGCAACAGGGCTCTGTTGCTATATTGTCTTCAAGTCTCAGTTCCATGCATCATGATATCCATCGCATTCATCATATGGGGTGTAATAGAAGGTAAGTCTGCCTGCTTTGTTTTATTTTGTTTTTTATTTAACCCACCTATTATGTTTGGGGTCAATTTCACCCAATTCAGTGTTTGTCTTAAAAAGAGATGCTGTTTATTTAAAAGATGCTGACATCCCTTATTTTTTCCATCTTGTTTGACTTTTCCTATTCGGTGGGATTAAATAGTAAATGTGCAATAAACATAATTCTGTTTTCAAAAGTCCTGTACCATCTTTGTGTACACAGGTGTAATGCGTGGGGTCATTTTGACCCCAGGCTCTGCAGTTGTATTAAACTTAAGAAAATATACAACTTTTTTTTTTTGTGGGTGATTCTGGGTACTTTCCCATACAGGATACAAACTTCACAAAAGTTCACTTACCTCAGGCTCTAAAATGAGAAGTTTATCACAATTTTTAACATTTAGGGATACAAGCGTGTCAACTGGGAGACATTAAGCAGGCAACACACACAGTGTCAAAAATGTTTCTATTACAATAACTTTGTGTCGGTTTAAACTGTTTGGGGTCAAATTGACCCCAAACATAAACAGTGTCATAAAATGTCATCACAATAGGAGGGTTAAGTTTGCAAATGCCCAATTCATTCCCTAATTTTGAATGTGCGATTAGCTGTTTACATCTATGTTCACTCTGCGATCCCTGTGTCTGATTCAGGACAGTGTAGACATACACGGTTCTCCTCCAAAATGATTTATTATTATAACATTTATTATTCACCAGCTGAACAAGGCACATAGGAACTGTAAATAGCCAGGGATGCACTGACAATGGCTGTGTCTCAATTGCGAGGCTGCGACCTACGAAGGCTGCATTTCAGGACCGCATACGTCAGAAGTACTGTCCCATTATGAAGACTCCTTGAAATGCGGCCTCCAAATGCAGCCTACTTTTGGCCGATTTTGAAGGATACATCGGTGTATCCTTCGCAGCCTTAGATATCCCACAATTCTTTGCGCAGTTTGCCCGAAAGACAGTCGATACGGAAAATGGCTTACGAGAGCAGTGATCTGGTGTTTAAATGTAAGTTTGTGTAAACTTTTTTTAAATTTTAGCTATCGGTAATCATGTCGTTACCTGTTGGCTAAAACGTATATTACCTCGAATAAATTTTCCATTTTTATATTTCAGTATTTAAAAAAAAATTTTACTCACGGTTTTATTTTTTTGTGAGTCTCTCACTGGCTTAAGTTCTCACGCGCTGGTTGTTTAGGTCCGAGGAGGTTGTGGGCGGGAACTCCGTGACGTAAACGTGAATCCTTCGTAGACTGTCCCATTTCAGCTGCTGTTCAAAAGCCAGCCCAGCCTTCCCCTCTACAAAGGACTGTCCTACAGAGGATGCGGCTACTATAGGTCGCAGCCTCGCAATTGAGACACAGCCAATGAGTGTTTCTGAGAGATTTTTACAGAACAGCTTTGAAATGTGAATTCCAATGACTTTTGAAATGAAAATGACATGAGAAGGGGGCATGTGAGAAGAAAGGAAATATGTTATTTATTTACGGTTTTATGGATTGTGTCATAAAATTACAGCAGTTATGAATAAGGCTGGGCGTTTGTCATGGAAAATATTGGCTGATGTCATGGAGCAGTCACAGCAGTCAAAGTTGTTGAGTATCGGGGAAAATTGAAAAAGAGGAAGAAATCACAGATTGAGTATTTAAAAAAATATATATAATAATTTAATTAACCAATAGATCTCATGTGCAGCAGTGGGAAATGATTGAAATAACAGCTGTGGTACGAGTAGCTTATAACAAGGGGGGAGGGCAGAGGGCAGTTATGGCTAGTAGCTTAACAAATAGGCCTACGAGTAAAATGCATCATCGGCTGGTGCATTTAATCGCTTCTGTCCACCACAAATGTGGCACATGTGCCAAAGTAGCTCTGAAGCTTTTGGAGCTCAGAAAGTATTAGAGCTAGCGACCGCTTCTTGCCTGCAGCCATCGTTGCTACGAAGTGACCAATGGAACGCTCCGGGCTTCCATGTCGGAGCTACGAGCCGCCGAGTTCATAACGAACGAGTACACAATCCAGAGAATCGACTCTTCATGTGTCTCTTTCGCAAGCAGACCGTGGACACCCAACTGACCAGCAGGGGTCACTAGAGAGGGATGAGCCGCAGAACCCAGCTGACTGAACCCCACGTAACCCTGGGAGACGCTGTCACCAATTATGTGTCTCCCTGTGGGGCTGCGGTGAAAAGAAGCAGCTGGTGACATCACAACACATGCTTCGGTGGAGAGAGTGCAGGCATCTACACTGCCCTGCATTGACTGCAGAGAGCGCAGGCATCTACACTGCCCTGCATTGACTGCAGAGAGCGCAGCATCTACACTGCCCTGCATTGACTGCAGAGAGCGCAGCATCTACACTGCCCTGCATTGACTGCAGAGAGCGCAGGCATCTACACTGCCCTGCATTGACTGCAGAGAGCGCAGGCATCTACACTGCCCTGCATTGACTGCAGAGAGCGCAGGCATCTACACTGCCCTGCATTGACTGCAGAGAGCGCAGGCATCTACACTGCCCTGCATTGACTGCAGAGAGCGCAGCATCTACACTGCCCTGCATTGACTGCAGAGAGCGCAGGCATCTACACTGCCCTGCATTGACTGCAGAGAGCGCAGCATCTACACTGCCCTGCATTGACTGCAGAGAGCGCAGGCATCTACACTGCCCTGCATTGACTGCAGAGAGCGCAGCATCTACACTGCCCTGCATTGACTGCAGAGAGCGCAGGCATCTACACTGCCCTGCATTGGCTGCAGAGAGCGCAGCATCAGTGTGACTGTATAGATTAGCCATTCTAAATTAGGGAGAAAATGGGTGGGAAAGAGTGAAAAAATATATAGAGTTTGCACATTTGTCACCGTTTATATTTTGATGTTTTGCAGGTTCTGTTGAAGAGGCTTATGTTTGCAGTGCTATAAATTTCATGAGGATCCTTGTGATATTTAAGGTGTCTCCATATATAGAGTTTCTTCCTGGTATGTTTTTATTTTTATAATATATTTTTTTGTGAACATACGTACAAAATACTCTGTTGCCTCTTATACCACGTGACATTTTATGTCCATATGTAGTATGTCTCACAGTTTCGCCCGGTCTCCACCAGAGGCCGCCATAGAGTACTCAAGTGAATACGTCAGACGTGGGCGGAGTCTGGTTTCGGAAGTAAATTCCCTATGACAGATAGAACGGGCTTCGGAGACTATCGACTATTTCTTGAAATCTGATTCATAGAATGAGCCGAAACCTTCCTGGATTAGCCTGTGTGGTACAAGGATATAGACCATATATCGCATGTTCCAATTTTAATTTTTTAAAGTAATGGATTAATGATTGTAGTTTGACTTGTAGTCCACTTTAACGGACTACATATCCAGTACTGCAACGCACGGGTGGTTCTCGACCAATAAGATATCATCATGGTGGGGAACTAATGCTTCAGTATCTGTTTTTGAAGCATTCAAGAACTCCCTTGTCAGTTGCCTCATTTGTCAACCAGATTACCATTGTGATTTAAGACAAGTTTATCCAATTCCCAGTGATGTGGTGTTCAAATAAATCTGGTCATTTCATGAATTAAATTAATATCACATTTTTTAAATAATGTAGTAGTGTTTTATTGATGATGGGGCTGAGAAATAGTATTAAGGCTCTGGGTTTGATAAGAGTGAAAAACGCAGTACTCTATTAGTGAGTCAGGGTTGCGGGACTGGCCATTTCTGTGGCTAAAACCTTCCTGGAGGCGGAGCCTAAGCCAGAGGCGGCACCCAGACATGGAGATAGAGATGTAGCGGCATGGCTATGAAAATGATCCTCACTAGCAACAGAAAAATAAACTTTAGGAAGCTCTCTAATAGTGTCAAGGAGGGCACTGGAACAGGTGAATGTCTCCAAACAGGGAAATACAAGAACATGAGAATGAGCACTGAAGACTGCTGTTAAAATGACGGTTTTTTTATTACAGGTTTCAACATATTAAAACATGTGGCTCTGCCTTTGGAGAATCTTGTCATTACAACAGGGATAAATTCTGGTAAGTGTACATACCGCATAAAATACTTTTTCTGCATAGGTTGTATTTTCCATATTATACCACATGGCATATTGTATTGAAGAAAATATTGTAGCATTTTAACATTTATTATTTGTTTAGTTGTGTATGGCTTTGCGGAATATGGCAGTAAAGGTTTAGAGATGTAATTTGAGGTAACAGTAGAATTTCAGGACAAGCAAACGGTGTGACCCCTTTAGACCCAGCTAGCCTGGCTAATGAAACAGCATAGCATGTGCTTATGGAGAATGCCTTTAGACCCAGCTAGCCTGGCTAATGAAATAGCATAGCATGTGCTTATGGAGAATGCCTTTAGACCCAGCTAGCCTGGCTAATGAAATAGCATAGCATGTGCTTATGGAGAATGCCTTTAGACCCAGCTAGCCTGGCTAATGAAATAGCATAGCATGTGCTTATGGAGAATGCCTTTAGACCCAGCTAGCCTGGCTAATGAAATAGCATAGCATGTGCTTATGGAGAATGCCTTTAGACCCAGCTAGCCTGGCTAATGAAATAGCATAGCATGTGCTTATGGAGAATGCCTTTAGTCAATGAGCCTATGGGACACATAATGTTTAATACAGCATTGAACTTTTATTGATCAGTTCTGTCATGCTGATTACTCTGTATGATACAAGTTATCAATTAAGTATATTGTACAAACCCCAATTCCAAAAAAGTTGGGACAGTATGTAAAATGCACATAAAAGCAGAAAGCAGTGATTTGTAAATTATCTTATACATAAATTTAATTGAAAACGGTACAAAGACAGTACATCACTCTGCTGCTAGATATGCAGTTGATATGGATGGATCACTTGAAGGGTTGTTTCTCCTGACTTATTTTTCCAGAGAGTTCAATAGATTCTGTCAATACAAACAATAACCAGTCCTCGTACGTATTTTTTATTTTTTTAATTCAATGGCCCTTTTCTTGCTTTTTTGTATTTTATGTGAAACGTAGATCCAGTAGGTATGCTATGTTCTTGTGCCAGAAACAGCGTTAATGCGCCGATGCGTCAGAAACCACTCATTGATCCAAATTTCCACAGAAGCAAGCGTTCCTAGTACAAGTATATATCTATGGTCCGACCTGCCGACATTTTGGTAGTCTTTTCTGGTAGCTTGCTAACAACATTGAAGAAAATAGTACTTTATAAATAATTTTAATTACACGAAAAAAAATATGTACGAGGACTGGTTATTTTTTGTATTGACAGAATCCGCTTCTTTCCCGGTCGTATACGTGCTAGAAGTGGCATTTTTGAGACCGGTAGAGTGATATTTATGAATACTGTAAATTATGTCAAACATTAATAAATTGTGAATAATTGTAAATCATGAATATTACAAATGTGTGATGAATCTATTAAGCTACATAATTTTATTTAATATGTGCAATTAATATAAATCATACACCCCAAAAAAAAAAGTGTGACTAACATCATCAACTTGAGTGTATTTTTTCTGATGCTCACTATGTAACTGGTAATAGTGATATTATGGTCAATGTAAGAATAGTAATTGGTTGAATTGTGTACAAAGTAGGAATTCTACTGGAGACATTCAACATTATTACGTATATTGTCCTTCTCTGTTTTAATTTTCCTTCAGTGTTCTCTGCATAATTGAATTCTCTCTCATTTCTCTTCAAATTAGTTGTTCTCCATGAGGTTTTTACAGACCATGCCCAAGATAGAGTCCGTTCTGGATTGCTGTTTGCAATTGTGCTATTCTTAAGTTTATCTGCAGTTTTGTTATCAGGTATGACTATATTTTACAATATAGTAAAATACACATTACACATATACATTGTACTAACAATATCAGTTAATATCTTTGTTGGCCATTGTAGAAAAGGATTAATGCAGTACTTTTTGTCAGGAGGATAGAAACTTTTAGTCCCTTTAAATTGAGAAAATGTCACTGTCAGATACTGTTTTTTGTTTAATTAATTCAGTTCTGCACCATATTGCTTGTTTTGCATAATGTATTATTTTCAGTTTGCTTGACAGGTGATTCACTTTATGAATTGATAGCTAGAGATCTCGTTGTCATGGTAGATTTTTCTGCCTAATTATTAGTGGAATCTTATGTTTCTCCATCTCCATGTTATCCATCTGTTTCTCATGTTTAGGCAACTGCACATAAACACACCTTACTGGTGTCCTTATAAAGCATGTCCAAATGTACTGTTTCACCTTACTGGTGTCCTTATACAGCATGTCCAAATGTACTGTTTCACCTTACTGGTGTCCTTATACAGCATGTCCAAATGGACCTTTGCACCTTACTGGTGTCCTTATACAGCATGTCCAAATGGACCTTTGCACCTTACTGGTGTCCTTATACAGCATGTCCAAATGGACCTTTGCACCTTACTGGTGTCCTTATAAAGCATGTCCAAATGGACCTTTGCACCTTACTGGTGTCCTTATACAGCATGTCCAAATGGACCTTTACACCTTACTGGTGTCCTTATAAAGCATGTCCAAATGGACCTTTACACCTTACTGGTGTCCTTATAAAGCATGTCCAAATGGACCTTTACACCTTACTGGTGTCCTTATAAAGCATGTCCAAATGGACCTTTACACCTTACTGGTGTCCTTATAAAGCATGTCCAAATGGACCTTTACACCTTACTGGTGTCCTTATACAGCATGTCCAAATGGACCTTTACACCTTACTGGTGTCCTTATAAAGCATGTCCAAATGGACCTTTACACGTTACTGGTGTCCTTATAAAGCATGTCCAAATGGACCTTTACACCTTACTGGTGTCCTTATACAGCATGTCCAAATGGACCTTTACACCTTACTGGTGTCCTTATACAGCATGTCCAAATGGACCTTTACACCTTACTGGTGTCCTTATAAAGCATGTCCAAATGGACCTTTACACCTTACTGGTGTCCTTATAAAGCATGTCCAAATGGACCTTTACACCTTACTGGTGTCCTTATACAGCATGTCCAAATGTACTGTTTCACCTTACTGGTGTCCTTATACAGCATGTCCAAATGGACCGCTTCACCTTACTGGTGTCCTTATAAAGCATGTCCAAATGGACCTTTACACCTTACTGATGTCCTTATAAAGCATGTCCAAGTGGACCTTTACACCTTACTGGTGTCCTTATAAAGCATGTCCAAGTGGACCTTTACACCTTACTGGTGTCCTTATACAGCATGTCCAAATGGACCGTTTCACCTTACTGGTGTCCTTATACAGCATGTCCAAATGGACCTTTACACCTTACTGGTGTCCTTATACAGCATGTCCAAATGTACTGTTTCACCTTACTGGTGTCCTTATAAAGCATGTCCAAATGGACCTTTACACCTTACTGGTGTCCTTATAAAGCATGTCCAAATGGACCTTTACACCTTACTGGTGTCCTTATACAGCATGTCCAAATGTACTGTTTCACCTTACTGGTGTCCTTATACAGCATGTCCAAATGTACTGTTTCACCTTACTGGTGTCCTTATAAAGCATGTCCAAATGGACCGCTTCACCTTACTGGTGTCCTTATACAGCATGTCCAAATGGACCTTTACACCTTACTGATGTCCTTATAAAGCATGTCCAAGTGGACCTTTACACCTTACTGATGTCCTTATAAAGCATGTCCAAGTGGACCTTTACACCTTACTGGTGTCCTTATAAAGCATGTCCAAATGGACCGTTTCACCTTACTGGTGTCCTTATACAGCATGTCCAAATGTACTGTTTCACCTTACTGGTGTCCTTATAAAGCATGTCCAAATGGATCGCTTCACCTTACTGGTGTCCTTATACAGCATGTCCAAATGGATCGCTTCACCTTACTGGTGTCCTTATAAAGCATGTCCAAGTCGACCTTTACACCTTACTGGTGTCCTTATAAAGCATGTCCAAATGGACCTTTACACCTTACTGGTGTCCTTATACAGCATGTCCAAATGGACCGCTTCACCTTACTGGTGTCTTTATACAGCATGTCAAAATGGACCTTCAACAATGGACATCTGATCCTAGTCGCTTTATTTTACAGCAGGAAAGGCATACATACAAACCCGGGGATTGACACGGGATAGTGAACATAGATTGAGCCCACGTTTGATTCGTCCCTGCTTAAATTTGATCCACGGTAAGTCCCGGGTCCTCACCATTCACTCAAGACCCCAGTCTGCAATTTTACTTCTATTTATTTTTTTCTTGTTAATACAGCTACTTTGGTAGCCAGCAGGCTAGTGGATACAATATAGTTTGCCATTACGCTGGCTTAACCAAATACTTAGTGACGTGCTCAAAATCTTGCAAATGCTTTTATTTAAAAAATGTCAAAACTGTTTTGAGCATTAAGTACTTATTTTTTGTTATTTTATAGACTGTTCCCAGTCAGACCTGCATATTTACCTGTGACAACTGAGCAATCATCTTCTTGCGTGAATATAGCTGTGAATCTAGCTTACAAAAATGAAGATAATTCCAGAGCTGTTCAGTTCTAATATACATTCATACGATTAGCCAATTGTCTCCATCATTCATATGCCTTTTTGTAAACATTGTTTCTGCTCATGTTAAAGACATGACAAGATGGCGGGTCAGTCAGATAACCGTGCTGCGTAGAGTAACCTGTGTCGCCCCTTTCACACCGAAGCCAAGCCGTGTCCGACCTGCCTAAAAATCCCAGGTCGTGAGCAGGGTCGCAGGCCCAGGTCGGATAACCCGGGTTGACCCGCTCACATCAACGGCAAACACGGGTTTTTACCCGGGTCGATGCTTGGTTGTGAAAGGGGAGTTAGATGTGTCCGCACACATTAGTAACCAAATAACTCTAACATTGTCCTTTTCTGTACTTGCAGTGCTTCTACTTCTGAGCATTGTTATGGAAGTACTTTTTCTGAGTCGAAGTAATATGTTCTTTTCACTTGGTAAGTTACCCTTTAAAATAATTCATACTAAACAATAGCAAACACATACAGGTAGTGCACAGAAATGTAAACTCTTGAGTAAATGAAGTGGCTGCAGTATATTATGCGGCTGCCACACCCATGTGGTTCATCAAATGATGCAACATCCCATAATTCGTAGAATTGCAGTGTCACTCCAGAGCTGCACAAGTTTACTGACTCTTTGGTGGAAGAAATGTAGCATATTCCTCCTGCTGAATTCCATATATGATCCTGTGGACGGGCGCGGCGCGGCACGGCCCACGGCCCACAGCCCACAGCCCACCCCACAGCCCACCCCACAGCCCACAGCCCACAGCACAGCCCACAGCACAGCCCACAGCCCACAGCGGCCCTTTCACCGTGCTCGTCCCCGTGAGCAACCCCCTGCGCATGCACAAGAGCCCGGCAAACAGGGTAAAACAAATGTACTTATAACTTAGACAAATAACAGAATAGCAGGGTTAACTAATAGTTATAATGGTATTCCTTTAACCTTGAGGCGTGGACAAATGTTTAAAAAATAAATAAATAAAATAAAATTAAAATCACCCATCCGTTTTCTGTCCTCTAAAGAATATATACGCGTATTACTGAAGTTGTGTGCACCCCAACCTATGCATCCGCTTACACATTCTTACATCATGTCCGAGGAATTAAAAGACTTGGTAAAAGATAACATTCGCCGTGGCTCAGTCGAACAATACCTCAAAATAAGACACGTCTTTCCCTTATTTGTCACGGTACGGCAAAACTGCTGCACAAAACTAACAAAAAAAATAGTTTTTACGGGCAAATGCGTATACCCACAATGTTACGCAATGTTTTTATTAACTGGGATGTTCTGTCACATTTGCATTAATCAAAAACACTTTGTTCAACAGAACAAATGATTTTTGTAAGATTTGTAATTGGCAGTGCATTGTGGATTATAGTCTGGCATGTGGGAATTGATATTCTTAGTGTACTTAATGATCTTTCATTAGTAACACTAGTAATCATTAAGGTGTATTACTTATATTTAAAAGATATGTATATATTAAAGGGACTCATCATCATCAATTTGTAACAAAACATCTTATTGTGTATTTTCTGTGTTTCAGGGTTGTTTATTGGGATGATGGGAAGTTCTTATGGAGTAGCAATACTATCTTTGTGTAAATTACGTTTGCGCAGAAAAGGATGTGGATGTAAGTATAACTTGCCTCATATATTGTGATTGATAAATGTGATGTTTTGATGGCTGTTTTGATTTGTGATAGATAGATAAAAAATAAAAAAAAGGCTTTATAAAATAAAGGTATAAAATAAACACACAGGTAGTGACTGTCACATACAATCACTACCTGGGGAATCCAGGTAGTGATTGTAAAAATGGCAAGAAGAAAATATGGCAGCCACACCAAGTGGGATTCGGTTGCAATTTAAGAAAGGGGAGGTAGCACTACTGGAGCACACATGTTCCCCTCGCTCCCTCGTTTATCCTTCCTTCCACCAAGGGTATAAAATGCAAGCTTACAGCAAGAAGAGAATCCCACAATGCAATGCTCCACACAAAGTGGGCACTTCCTATATTGGTTGCAAGGGCGGTTCAGTACGGTTTAGGTTTGTTTCTCGTTTATCCTCCCTTGCAGAACACCTGTTACGTTTGCTTGCCGCACGTCACTAATTTCGTCACAAGATGGCTCCCTCGAGGGAAGCGAGCAAGGGAAGCGAGCAAGGGAAGGGAACGAGGGAAGGGAACGAGGGAAGGGAACGAGGGAAGGGAACGAGGGAAGCGAGCAAGGGAAGGGAACGTGTTAAATTGGATCCGAATGCAGCCCCGGTCTCAGGCACCTACTGTGAAAAGAAGCACTCTATGAAAGCAGTGTGCTGATTGGTTATTGAAGCCCAGGTGTGTGCCTACAGAAGGCGTGGCCTCAGATCCCCTCTCCCAGGCTGAGCCCTGCCACAGTCACCTACAGTCTATTACTGAAAAAAGGGAGAAATTACATTTTTATACCTATAATAATTTTACTTCACAAAAAGATAGGTGTACAAAGCATTGGCACTCCTGTTTTCAATACTTTCTGTACCCTGTGTTCACAAATTCTTCAGATCGTTTGGTCTGCACTTGTGGACTGCCCTCTTCAATTGAAACCGTTCATTTTTGATCAGGTACAATCCGAGACTGTGAGGCTCATTCATGCACCACATCGGCTGTGAACCGAACGATCACGGTCTTGCTTTAATGCACATGCAGAATTTTTTTTGTGCTGAACTTAAATTTAAAACTCTGAGAAGCCCAGCCCATATGGGCTTACAAGATACCATTTCAGTGCAATGATCATAACACATTATACATAATATTTAAATTGTTATACATATACACATACATGTTTCCTTTAAACATTTTGGGCCCTATCTTGGCGATCTTGGCGCTTAGTCTAAGCGCATGGCGCTAAGTCCATTTAGGGCGTGTCCAAGTCCACTTTTGCTATTTTAACGGCGTGTTTTTTTGGCGCTAAGCACGGCGCATGGCGCAACTGGGCTGAACCTAGTCTCTTCATTAATTATAGGTGTGTCTTTGGCGTGACATTCAATAAACCAATCAAAATGTCATATCCCATTCCCTTTAAAAGCCTGCTTTTCCACCTTGGCGGATTGCTTATGATGGCGAAACAGACATGCTCGTGCGTGTTTAGTGTGATCAAGGAATAGGCTAAATGGAGTATGATCAATATTATTCGGACTAACCATTAGCCTATGAGTTCCCGGTAATTCCAGACAGGGCTGTTATTTTACAAAATATGTGCGGTTAAATTTCGTTAAAAGGACCTGCAACAGCTGAGAATAAGCTATCAATGGCTTCAGTCTCACCTTAGAAAACGCCAAATTAGCCTGCTTGTTCAGCGAATTTCGTTTGATTATGCAATGAAAGTGTCAAACATCAATTCCAAGAGGCTGTTCTCATGGAGTTCTCGAAGTTCAAGCTTCATCCAAAGTTAATTAGGCTACCTGCATAGTAGGCTAATATTGATTAATAACATACATACCGTTATTTTGCCTTAATGATGACACTAAATAGCCATACAATAAAGCTGTCAGGTTCGCAACCCATAAGTTCACGCATATTTCCCCTTGTTTAATAATGTCCTGTTTATGGAAATGTGACCCACCTGTTTTACTCGTAGCGTAATCCTTTAAAACAATCCACTTTCCCAGGAAGACCGTTAAACGTGCGACTTACAGCAGGGGAAACAGAGAACATGCAGCTCACGTGCAGAGAATGGCATTAAAATTAATTGTGAATTAATTGTGTAACGTGCTGCAAATTTGTTTTAGTTTCTAATTAGACGCTTAGTTCTCTTTAAAATCGTTTTGTTCAGTTAAGGAATAACGGGTGAAATCAGCTGGGTTTTAAATGGTGAGAGTATGGAAACCTGGTCACTGTAATTTTAAAAAAATATGAAGGACGAAGAATAGCTAAGGTTACAATTTAGTTAACATGGTGACATCTCCGTTTTTTAACCATAGGCTATCGAAAAAATACTTATGCACAGCGAATCCGCTGTAGCCTAGGCTATTTGAAAAACAATAAATGCAATATTCACTGGACAAGGTTTTGAACTTTTTTCAGTCACAAACCATTCTATTTACTTACAGGCTGTATTCATAGATAAACAGAGCTGTATTGTAATGACATCTGAAGCGCATTTTCAGAACTTAAATGTCCGTCTATTGCCGTGCGCGAGTTTTCCATTGAATGACAATTCACGCATTAGGTGCAAAGACAATTTGCGCATTAGGCTTGATAGCTATAGGTGTTATCAGCTCCTTTTTAATGGATAGCCATTGTCCCGTACCATCGCACATCGCCTGGATGTTGATGGAGTGGGCTGAGAGCAATGTAATGTGGCATTGTTTCCCTTCGCTGAGGGAAAGGTATGTGGACCTATGGAACCTTTTATTATTATGCATTTTTGATATAGCCTACACAATAATAATATTTCACATTGTGATCTAGATATTTTAGTCATGCCTGTGCACGCCCCTGTGTGTAACAGACAGGAGGGTATGCGCGTTGTGCACACGCCTATGTAGACGCACTTATATGCGCCGTTAAAATAGCATGTAAACAACTGCGACATGACTTTAGACCAGGTTTGTGGTGGTTCTAGCGCAAGCGCTTTCTGCTGGCTCAAGATAGCAATACGCCAAAAAGAATCCTGGCCACTCCTCATCTTAAGACCAACACGCCCAGTTCACTAATGATGGCGCAAGACTAGTTAATGGCGCAATGCTAGTTAAACGGCGTAAGCGTTAGGCGTTATTATGGACCTAGCGCCGGGTGTAAGATAGCAAAGACACTTGCGTTTGCGTTAGCGCCGCTTTGCGCCGGGTGTAAGATAGGGCCCTTTAACTTTAAAAAATGTGACTTAAATTTATCTCAATTTAAACACTGGACATAAATAAAGCTCTTTTTCACCTTTCCCAGGCTTTACATATAAATAGTGCATTATTAAACTATTAAACTATTAAACATTAAACATTAAACACACCTTTATTAAAGAGGAGCTCAAGCCTTTAACCATCTTCAGGGTGAAACAGATCTAACTTAATCAGTTTACTGAATAGATTGTGCCTCAGATCATTTTAAAAAGGACAGTAAAACATAAAATGTATATTTTCAAAGGGATGATGTTAGTTTGGCTCAGCTCCATCAGTACAGCAAATTTAAATGAGAAGCCCCCCCCCCCCCCCCCCCCCCAAACAACCTCACGCCGCAGATTCACATCAGGCCAGAGCTATAACCAACACTATCTACTGCATATCTGGCAGCAGAGTGATGGTTTAAGGCTTGTTTGATACCTCAGACCCTTGATGACTTAGTCATTTTACCAACCATGTGTTCCATACTATTCCCGTGTAATTTACAGCTAAATCTAGTCCCTCCCCACAATTCCCATAGAAATCCATTCAAATGCAGAGAGGTTATAGTATTGCTTGTAGGAGTACCAGAAAATAATATATCAAGAGTCTTTTGATATTGTTGGGTCACAGACATCAGGCAGTCATGGCCTGCAAGGGATATGTGACCAAATATTAAAAATGATTACTTTATTCTACATTATGTTAAACTGTCCAATATTTTTGATGCCCGAAAATGGGGGGGACTATGTACGAAAGGTTCTATAATTTCTAAACGGTTCATCCAATATGGATGAAAATGCCCTCAAATTAAAGCTGACCTCATTGCCATTGTATCCTTTCATACTCAAAGTGCTAGAGTACAGAACCAAAATAACAAAAAACGTGTCACTGTCCAATGAATTATGGAGCTCACTGTATGTATTTAAAGCTGGAGTACGCAACTTCCTTCAACGGTCACATTTGTTGTCAAAACATTTCAAACATCCCTTTGCCCTCCCCAGAGAGAGAGAGACACGCCCCTACCCCATTGCTTCCACAGACCTCGTCCTGAATGTGCAACCGGCCTATCTCTTCGATTGGTTTTAAAACTAAAATTCATGCCAAATCGCTGTTTTTAGAATGCATATTTTGAGGGTATAAACACAGTGCATGGTGCTGGATTTCTCTCACAACTATGATTGCTGCCAACTGAGCATGACCGTTCCCTGATATTTTTCTTTAAAAAAGTTGTGTACTCCTGCTTTAATGAAGAAAGCCACATGCAAGTTTTAATGTGCCTTATTTTGTTCAGCAAGAAATTATGGGCAGTTAGCCACTGATCACATTTTCATCATAAATAAAGAGCAATTTCATATTTTGCATTTCTTTTTTTCTGCTGTTCCAAAAGTGTACAGAACCATAAAGTCAAACGTGCAGTAAACCCCTAATATATATACTATTATAATATATATACATACAGACCTGAGATTTTAGTGTACAGTTAAACCCCTAATATACAGTATATACATACACAACTGAGGGGTGGAAATATGAATGATCAATAATGACCTGAGAATTCTCATCATAGCTGCATGAAATCTGCAGCAAAACATCATCTGATGAATATGTTTATACAATCAATCATAGCCAGAATAATATAATAAATACGATTTTATTAACTTTATATATACAGTAAATATAAGGTGATTTTTATGACTTAATGGTACCACATTTTTTTCAGGGTTATGTGACGTCCTTCTTGTGCTTTGTCACATTCCTCACATGACAATGGGCTTTCTAATCCTGGACAGCGCTTTAGACAAGAATAAAGGTATGAAATTTGTTATTTGTTGACATATTAATATTTATTGAATAATTTTTACTCCTCTGATATATTGTGCATAGCTTAATATATATACTACTCAAAAGAAGTTAAGGGTCAAACAGAAAACACAAAACAAAAAAACTTTTGATTAGACACTAGTTTGAAAAAAGTCATGCAACCCCCAAAATGATGTTCACACAAGTCGCAGAAGCTTCAGTAAGTGGTGTAGCCACCGTTAGCATTCAGACATTCTTGACAACGTTGGCGCATGCTGTTGATCAGGCGTTGGAAATAACTTTGAGGGATCTAATCGCTGAGCCAGTTGCTGGAGGTTGACGGCAGGGACGTGATGTGATCGAACTCGCCGCCCTAGTTCATCCCACGCATGCTCAATGGGGGACAAGTCGGGGGAATATGAATATGATTATGATTATGAATATGATTATGATTGCATGTCCCATAATAACGTGATGTCTATAGTCCAAATGACAACCCAAAGGGGGATATTCTAACTCTATCTGGCTTAAAAAGTCATACTTACAAAAATGATCAAAAAATTTCCTTTGACCCTTAACTTCTTTTGAGTAGTATATATACAGTCATGGACGAAATTGTTGGCACCCCCTGTAAAGATGAGCAAAAAGGGTTATAAAAAATTCACCGTTTGGTGAATTAGCTTAATCTCACACTGAAAAAACAAGAAGAATCCAACCTTTAATTGACGTTAATTTATTATGAGAAAAAAAAATCCCACATCAAGAAATAATTATTTTTAACAAAACCACATTGGCCACAATTATTGGCACCCCTGCATTTATATATAGAATGAAGTAATAATTTTTAATATTTGGTCACATATCCTTTGCATGCCATGACTTCCTGATGTCTGTGACCCAACAACATCAAAACAAAAGACTCTTGATATCTTATTTTCTGGTACTCTTACAAGCGATACTATAACATCTCTGCATTTGAATGGATCTCTATGGGAATTGGGGGGTGGGTCTAGATTTAGCTGTAAATTACACTGGAACAGTATGGAACACATGGTTGGCTAAATGGCTGTAAGTCATCAAGGGTCTGACGTATCAAACAAGCTTTAATCCATCACTCTGTTGCCAGATATGCAGTAGATATGGATGAATAACTTGAAGGGTTTCTTCTCCTGACTTATTTTTCCATAGAGTTCAATAGGAAAATTTGTCAGGAGAAACAACCCTTAAAGTGATCCATCCATATCTACTGCATATCTGGCAGCAGAGTGATTGTTTAAGGCTTGTTTGATACCTCAGACCCTTGTTGACTTACAGCCATTTTACCAACCATGTATTCCATACTGTTCCAGCATAATTTACAGCTAAATCTAGTCCCACCCCCCAATTCCCATAGAGTTGTGCTGTATATAAGTGCTAATGTTGAGGCTGCAGTTGTGCTGTATTTAAGTGCTAATGTTGAGGCTGCAGTTGTGCTGTATTTAAGTGCTAATGTTGAGGCTGCAGTTGTGCTGTATATAACTGCTAATGTTGAGGCTGCAGTTGTGCTGTATATAACTGCTAACATCAGCTGTCCCTGCTGACCGTTAACGGCATCCCCGGTAGTCCCGGTTGACAAGCTCCCCTTTCACTCACATTCTCACCCTCCTTTTCTCTTTTATCGATGTATTATCCGCCATCGTTAGTTTGTGCTTTAAAACGATTCATTTTGGTGAGGTCGCGAAAATGAATGGCAGTGAATGGGGAGGCTGACAGGGACAGCTGATGTTGCTAGTATTCACGCTATATGCAAATATAATGGGGTAGGCTCCACAAAATTACTTATGCCACACGAAGGGGAAATATCCCTTAAAAGCGCATGACTTACATTGGCCATCTCTGAATCCGGCCCTTTTAGCTTTAGCAAGCAGACCGCAGGTTTCTGATCAACCAGCAGGGGTCACTAGAGAGTAATGAGCAATGCAACTGCCAATTATGCATCACCCTGTTGGGCTACCGGCACAGTCGATATACAAGCCAGTTCCTTAATCCCTTCGTGTAATTTTACCTGTTTAAAGTACCGTTCTGTTTAAAGCTTTATAACTTCAGATGTCAACATTACACAAAAAAAAATAATGGCTTAAATTAAACAAGAACCTTGTGCCTTTTATTATCATTCCGTAGAATTTGTTTTCATAATCCGTATGTAAATTACGGGCAGTAAATACACAATCCCTGGTGAAAAACAGTGAACCCCAGGGAGTCAATGATGCGAATAAGGTAAAACTTTACATTTTCTGGTTCACAAACCTGCCTGTGTGCGTACAAAAATATATAACTGATATGTACTACTGCTCAAGTCCCATGAGGCAGTTTGAAACAGTGTACCTTTGTGTCTAAAAATATATCCAAAATGGATAATTGTGCATCGCAGTAATTCAGGAAATAATTTAAATTAAAAAATATTTCAACTAAAATTGTTTTAGCATTTTTTGGCAAGATTTATTTGCATTTGTGGAACCTTATTTTTTACCGAAATTGTGAAAATAAACTGATCTAAGTTAGTCTTGTAAATGGTACAACTGTTTCATTTAAGCCTTTTCCAAGTGTCTGTGATACACACACCTGATGTTATAAAGCATTAAATAGAACAGTACATAAATAGGCGAGGATTGACCAAATTTAGAATCTGTGCGAAGGGGTTAGCAGATACCAGCAGGGGGAAAGCAGAGAGGGGTACAGACAGGCGGAAAGCAGAGAGGGGGTACAGACAGTGGAAAGCAGAGAGGGTTACAGACAGGGGGAAAGCAGAGAGGGGTACAGACAGGGGGAAAGCAGAGAGGGTTACAGACAGGGGGGAAAGCAGAGAGGGTTACAGACAGGGGGAAAGCAGAGAGGGGGTACAGACAGGGGGAAAGCAGAGAGGGTTACAGACAGGGGGAAAGCAGAGAGGGTTACAGACAGGGAGAAAGCAGAGAGGGGTGCAGACAGGGGGAAAGCAGAGAGGGGTACAGGCAGGGGGAAAGCAGAGAGGGGTACAGACAGGGGGAAAGCAGAGAGGGTTACAGACAGGGGGAAAGCAGAGAGGGTTACAGACAGGGAGAAAGCAGAGAGGGGTGCAGACAGGGGGAAAGCAGAGAGGGGTACAGACAGGGGGAAAGCAGAGAGGGGTACAGACAGGGGGAAAGCAGAGAGGGTTACAGACAGGGGGAAAGCAGAGAGGGTTACAGACAGGGGGAAAGCAGAGAGGGTTACAGACAGGGGAAAAGCAGAGAGGGGTACAGACAGGGGGAAAGCAGAGAGGGGTACAGACAGGGGGAAAGCAGAGAGGGGTACAGACAGGGGGAAAGCAGAGAGGGTTACAGACAGGGGGAAAGCAGAGAGGGGTACAGACAGGGGGAAAGCAGAGAGGGTTACAGACAGGGGGAAAGCAGAGAGGGTTACAGACAGGGGGAAAGCAGAGAGGGGTACAGACAGGGGGAAAGCAGAGAGGGGTACAGACAGGGGGAAAGCAGAGAGGGGTACAGACAGGGGGAAAGCAGAGAGGGGTACAGACAGGGGGAAAGCAGAGAGGGTTACAGACAGGGGGAAAGCTGAGAGGGTTACAGACAGGGGGAAAGCAGAGAGGGTTACAGACAGGGGGAAAGCAGAGAGGGTTACAGACAGGTTTCACCATTATTACATTATTAATAACTTCACAGACTGCAGTCTGTTAAAATATACGATATTACCAAAATGTGCAGTCCTGGGATAATCATTGTAATTGAATTCATTAGCTTCTAAATGTAATTTTTCTGATGTAACTTAAAGGTTGTATCAGCGATTTTGGGTCGAAACATAAATGATCACATTCATCTGATTTTTCCTCACGATCCGCTAGCTGCCCGCCCCATAAGCAGGCCGTCAAAAAACCGCGTCTCTGTAGGCAGCCTATGCTCCGAGATCGTACACAAAAACAAATGGTACTACCAACCACTCAAAACCAAAATAAACAGTATTCCAACCAATCACCGACAAGGGGTGGGTGATACTAATACGCTAATACTCTTATCTCGCTGAAATCTTGACGGATTTACAAACGGTTTGGTTTCTTACAAACGTTATTAACGTGGTTATAATTCTGGATGCTTGAACACTATTTTTTAAAACATAACATAATTGGCTCTGAGCTGGAGCTGGCTCTGTTTGTTTGGGATTTCGCTTCAGAAGTTACGTCACCCAAAATCGCTGATACAACCTTTAATAATTGCTTCTGGCAGTGACATGACATCTTATATGGTCATCCAGTCTGATAAAAGCTAACATAATTCAAATTATGGAATCATTTTGTTATTTTTTTTTGCTTTTGTTAATGATTTTTGTTTTTTGTCAAAAATATTTTTTTCATAACTTTAATAAACTGATATGTGTGTTACTGCAGACAGCCCTGCACGGATGTGTCTCTTTGCATTCCTCTACATCCTAGCAATGGATATTAAGCACAACTGTGATTTACCTGGTACAGTATCATTTAATAAATGCATTTCATTCATCATGCAGTTTAACAGACTTTGAACTGGTTTGTCCACACAAACAAACTGTTTGAATTATTTGTCATTTAACAGTGTTTTTATGTTTTTGTTATTAGGAGTAACTGTTGAACCAGAACAGTAATTATAAAAACCAAGGGAAATACTGTTAAATTATATAAGTAATGAAGTAATAAAAAATAATTTATATTTACATCTTATAAATCAATGTGTGCAATTAATTATTTTCATGCAAATAAAAAAAACTTACCAAAAGAAAATCAGTTTTGGCTGTGAAAATATGGCATGGTGAGGATTTTCACCTTAATCTTACTTACTGAAACAAATCTCATTGCTTTTCAGATGTACCTCACATGCTTGTATATTTCTTTGGTACTGCTGTCCTAAGTGTCGTTAATTCAGTTGCCCTGGCAACAGAACTAATTCTGAAAGCAGGTGAGTACAGGAAAAACATTTTACATCTCAATAAAACATCTGTGGTCATTGTTTGAGTGTCAGGTGGGTCGGGTAGGAGGACCAGACGCGACTGAAAGGGACTCGAAAAATTCTCCACAAACAGTGGGTAACCACTAGAGGGACGGAGAATGAAGAAAAGGGGAGAGAAAAACTCCTGTGGAAAAACTAAAGAATAGAAACGCCCGAATAAAACAGGGCGAGACTCATAAACTCGAGCAGAGAAAAAAAAACTAAAGGGATAGCAATCCCGTAGTAGACATGAATGACCCAATAGATTTGGGCGAAGCTCGCAGATACGAGCAGAGAAATAAAAAGGTAAGGGAGATAATCCCGGCCTAAGAGAAAATAATAACAACCCAAAAATATGGGAAACTCGCAGATACGAGCAGAGAGAAGAATAAACAGGTAGAAAGCCTCAGGCTCTGACACTTGTTAGTGAACTAAACATAAAGAGGCGAAGGAGAAAAAGCAACCAATGGTAACCCGGGAAACGGGCGAGAAAACGGAAGGAAAGGAAAAGAACAAAGCAAGAGTAGCAGAAGGAATCTAACCGAACTCTTGGAAGTTCCTGAGTTCTTGTCAATAGACAACAATCCAGTCTCCCGGCTTTACCTTTACCTGGCTTGGTGAACGAGGCAATAAAGACACACAAGCACCGGAAAGAAGGAAGTGAGGTGCTTATATAGCCCACGGGAAACCTGAGACAGGTGCGCCAGGTAATGACCGGGCGACAGAAAAACACGGCGCGGCTGGAGGAAAAGTAACGCCAGAGCGCCCTCTAGTGGCTCCGAGGAGCCACGTCCGCAGAGAAGAGAGAAAGGCTGCCAAATCGTGACAGTGAGAAGTCAAGTATTCGGATCGAAAATTTCAGCCTCCTGCCAAACTTATTTTGTGCTACCTGTAAATTCATTGGTTAAATACCCATTTTAAATGTGACTGCACATGTGCTATCTCTGGAAATCACAAGGCCAAACTGTGGGATTCTCTGTAAGGGTTTTTTAAAAAATACGTATCTATTTTCAGAAAAGGGGGAACGAACTTTGGAAGATCTTCAGGTGATCGTCCTGCCTTTTGAAACTTTCTTTTTGGCCTTTAGGCTAATTTTACTGATGTATGCATACTGTAAGTATCCTTATGAATTATTACTAACATTTGGTACATTTCATATATGCCTGATACTCACATATTACTCAAATACCTTAAAATTAAGAACATTATGCATCTGTTAATGCAATATTGACATATTTAGCTAAATGTTGATGATTTTTGTTATTTTCTGGAATGTAGGGATAAAGAAGAAAGAGACGTAAGTACAATCTCTCTGTAGTAAATGCATTTGCCTAAATGAGTACATTTAGCTGTTATATATCTTTTGAAGTATATTCTTTGATCTTTTCCATATTTTAAATATTTTTTTGTCATTACGATATTTCTGAATATACTATGTGAATAGCTTCATGTTTCAAAGCTGGAACAATGTTTTAGTTGATGGCTCATTGTATATTTTTCAGCCTAGATGTTTAAAATTAAGTTATAATATAAAACCGTATAAATTAGTGGTATTGTGTCTTAAACTCCTTTCACTGTTTGTTGTAATATTGTCATTTGATTTTTACGTAGAATAACCGGACAGTTGATGCTCATTTTCTCATGCTGCCAAACACAACCTTCAACATCCTCTCAGCAAAATCAGGTGTGTTGTGATAAGTGGTGAAGCAGTTAAAGACTGTTTTTCTTTCTCAAAATGACTGTGCAGTCTCCTAATGTTCAGCCTCCTAATGTTCAGCCTCCTAATGTTCAGCCTCCTAATGTGCAGTCTCCTAATGTTCAGCCTCCTAATGTTCAGCCTCCTAATGTGCAGTCTCCTAATGTGCAATCTCCTAATGTTCAGCCTCCTAATGTTCAGTCTCCTAATGTTCAGCCTCCTAATGTTCAGCCTCCTAATGTTCAGCCTCCTAATGTGCAGTCTCCTAATGTGCAGTCTCCTAATGTTCAGCCTCCTAATGTTCAGTCTCCTAATGTTCAGCCTCCTAATGTTCAGCCTCCTAATGTGCAGTCTCCTAATGTTCAGCCTCCTAATGTTCAGCCTCCTAATGTGCAGTCTCCTAATGTGCAGTCTCCTAATGTTCAGCCTCCTAATGTTCAGTCTCCTAATGTTCAGTCTCCTAATGTGCAGTCTCCTAATGTTCAGCCTCCTAATGTGCAGTCTCCTAATGTTCAGCCTCCTAATGTGCAGTCTCCTAATGTTCAGCCTCCTAATGTTCAGCCTCCTAATGTGCAGTCTCCTAATGTTCAGCCTCCTAATGTGCAGTCTCCTAATGTTGAGGCTGCAGTTGTGTTGTATTTAAGTGCTAATGTTGAGGCTGCAGTTGTGCTGTATTTAAGTGCTAATGTTGAGGCTGCAGTTGTGCTGTATTTAAGTGCTAATGTTGAGGCTGCAGTTGTGCTGTATTTAAGTGCTAATGTTGAGGCTGCAGTTGTGCTGTATTTAAGTGTTAATGTTGAGGCTGCAGTTGTGCTGTATTTAAGTGCTGATGTTGAGGCTGCAGTTGTGCTGTATATAAGTGCTAATGTTGAGGCTGCAGTTGTGCTGTATTTAAGTGCTAATGTTGAGGCTGCAGTTGTGCTGTATATAAGTGCTAATGTTCAGGCTGCAGTTGTGCTGTATTTAAGTGTTAATGTTGAGGCTGCAGTTGTGCTGTATATAAGTGCTAATGTTCAGGCTGCAGTTGTGCTGTATTTAAGTGCTAATGTTCAGGCTGCAGTTGTGCTGTATATAAGTGCTAATGTTGAGGCTGCAGTTGTGCTGTATTTAAGTGCTAATGTTCAGGCTGCAGTTGTGCTGTATTTAAGTGCTAATGTTGAGGCTGCAGTTGTGCTGTATTTAAGTGCTAATGTTCAGGCTGCAGTTGTGCTGTATTTAAGTGCTAATGTTGAGGCTGCAGTTGTGCTGTATTTAAGTGCTAATGTTGAGGCTGCAGTTGTGCTGTATTTAAGTGCTAATGTTGAGGCTGCAGTTAAAGTGGTAATATTGTCAAATCATAGTGTCCATGTGTGCATCTCTTTAAATATCTCGTGTAGGTTTCCAGTGTGAAGTTTTCACATGTAAGTGATGTATTTCATGTTTATAAAACGGGTAATTCTGACCACGCATTATGATTGGTTGAGAGGCGTTCAAAGCTGTTTCTATATTTGCGATATAGTACCCCTATGATGCAATAATACACCTGTTTACCCTGGACGTTTAAATTAATATCACTCCGCACGTCCGCAACAAAAACTTTCTGATGCTGTGCTGGAGGCTAGAGAAATCATGTCCGTGAGTGGACATAAAATCGAAAGCTACTGGAAACCAAATCCACTGGAAAGGAAATTAACGGTGGAGTGACATTCTCACTGGAGAGCCAGATTCGTCTTTTTTATGCTATAACGATAGCAACCGTTTAGGCAGATAAAAAAGTTTGTATTTGGCACGTTACAGCAACTTTAAAGGTTGTATCAGCGATTTTGGGTGGAAACATAAATGATCACATTCATCTGATTTTTCCTCACGATCCGCTAGCTGCCCGCCCCATAAGCAGGCCGTCAAAAAACCGCGTCTCTGTAGGCAGCCTATGCTCCGAGATCGTACACAAAAACAAATGGTACTACCAACCACTCAAAACCAAAATAAACAGTATTCCAACCAATCACAATGATCTGCACAAACGCTAATACTCTTATCTCGCTGAAATCTTGACGGATTTACAAACGGTTTGGTTTCTTACAAACGTTATTAACGTGGTTATAATTCTGGATGCTTGAACACTATTTTTTAAAACATAACATAATTATTCATAAGTATGTTTGTTTGGGATTTCGCTTCAGAAGTGACGTCACGTTTGTGCAGATCATTGTGATTGGTTGGAATACTGTTTATTTTGGTTTTGAGTAGTTGGTAGTACCATTGTTTTTGTGTATGATCTCGGAGCATAGGCTGCCTACAGAGACGCGGTTTTTTGACGGCCTGCTTATGGGGCGGGCAGCTAGCGGATCGTGAGGAAAAATCAGATGAATGTGATCATTTATGTTTCCACCCAAAATCGCTGATACAACCTTTAATAATATAGCAAACCATTTTTGTGGTCAGAGGTGCAGTATTTATTCAGTTTGGAAATACGAATTTAGTTGGAATTTAGCTAGCTAGGCTTAGTAATTAGCTAGCTAGCTAGCTAGCTAGCTAGCTAGCTGTAAACATAGCCTACCGACTGGTTGTGTGAAAGCAAGTTAACGTTACTTCACATCTGTATAGGCTATATATAGATAACTGTTTTAGCTAACGTTATAACTATTACATTATATTATTATTGTGATTATTATGTTATTAGCACATAACGCTAGCTATTAGTTTGTTTGCTAGCTAGCATTCCATTCCTAGCTTTGTTTGTTTTTGTGTTGCATGGCAACAGCTACACTGGGGACTATTTTCTCTGCTGTTGAAATTAAATTAATAACGTTAATTAAAAATTGTGTCCTTATATATTATTTACAATATAGCTGGCAACCGTTTTATAAAAGCAATAAGGTAACTCGACGACGTACAATATCGTCAATATAGTCACAGTTAAAGGGTTGCCGGCCCTCCGCTACGCGTCGGGTCTAACAACACCCTTTAACTGTGACTATATTGACGATATAGTACTGCGTCTCGTACCTTATTGCTTAAATAATTTTTTCTCTTTGTAGATGTCACAGGAAGCTGTAGAGATGGTACTTCTCTCTCCACCTGCACAGAGTATAACAACATAAAGGAGTCAGTCTGTCCACAATGGAAAATTTAGTTTTTTGTATTTTGTTGTGTCGGGCTTTCGTATTTTGCTTTTTTCATGCGCTGTGTGTCTGTTGTGGTGCGGGGAGGCGGGCTGGAGATTTTTCGGGGCACTCCTGCCGCTTGTTTTGATGATATTGGCGAATTGTCTCGCTGGGATAATTTTGTTTGTGGTCGTCACCATGGAGACGCATTTGCAACATATGCTCGGGAATTTCCGTTGGATCGCTCTTCACCGGTGTTGAAGATGTCGGGACTGATCAAAGAGTGCAGGAAATCTTCAAAAGGCAACCAGGGAATGGAAGGCAAAGACCGGACGGGGGAGGAGTGAGGCGACGGGTGGGAAGGCTGACGCAGTTCGGTGCTCCGTGTTGACAGTGGACAGAGACCGCAACGCTGCGTGTATGGAGGAAAGGCGTGGAGGCGGAGTTTGTGTGTTGGACTGCTTAATGCCACTGGACATCTCGGGACAGCGGGGGCTATTTTTAATCATGGCTGTATTCCACTTTAATTGACTTGATTAATGCAATGATTCTATTGAATGTCTTTATTTGATATGTTTGTTTGTGTGTTGTGGGTCTGCCCCACTGTCTATGTCTTTTTGTTGTTGCTGGGGCTACAAATGAAGTTGCCAAAACGGGAAAATAAGTTATTCTACTCTATTCTATACTGGGAAATATGGTACACAGATCGGATGTTATTGTTCCATACAGCAGTGTAGGTCATTTGAGGTCATCTAGTATTTTTAGAATGGGACAGAGTTCAGCAGGATCAGGGGTGAAAAGAACAAGAATCACAATCTGTACCACAATTAGATCTTTCAGACAAGACAACCAAGAAGTATTTAACTGACCCAAAAGTTTTTATTTGAATTGAAGAGGGCAGTCCAAGATTCTGCTCAAAGATCCCCCCCTAAATATATTCACCTCTCTCATAAAACTTACAGTACTTACAGTAGACTTAGTACAGTACTTACAGTACTTACAGTAGACTTAGTACAGTGCAGGCAAGGTGCACAAAGGTGTGAGTATTTGCAGCACAATGGTGGATTCCACTGAACCACTAAAAGTTGAATATTTTCCACATTTGAGAATTAAAATAAAAAAATATCAATACCTGTATTTATTTTATACATACTTTTTTGTTTATCTTAATCAAGGGTTTTAATAATATTGTAGTGCACTGTATATTACACACACACACACACACACACACACACACACACACACACACACACACACACACACACACACAGCAGAATTACTGTGAGGGAATGTTCCATTTCATTCCATTTACACACAGAAAAATGGATAGTGCTAAATCTATTCTGATAGATAGATACATTTTTATTGTGTGGACTCATATAAGCCTGTTAGAGCTGTGCAGTATACTGTATCTCAATAGCACTGAACATTTTACTGTGCAGTATACTGTATCTCAATAGCACTGAACATTTTACTGTGCAGTATACTGTATCTCAATAGCACTGAACAGGTTACTGTGCAGTATACTGTAACTCAATAGCACTGAACATTTTACTGTGCAGTATACTGTAACTCAGTAGCACTGAACATTTTACTGTGCAGTATACTGTAACTCAATAGCACTGAACATTTTACTGTGCAGTATACTGTAACTCAGTAGCACTGGACATTTTACTGTGCAGTATACTGTATCTCAATAGCACTGAACATTTTACTGTGCAGTATACTGTAACTCAGTAGCACTGAACATTTTACTGTGCAGTATACTGTAACTCAGTAGCACTGAACATTTTACTGTGCAGTATACTGTAACTCAGTAGCACTGAACATTTTACTGTGCAGTATACTGTATCTCAATAGCACTGAACATTTTACTGTGCAGTATACTGTAACTCAATAGCACTGAACATTTTACTGTGCAGTATACTGTAGCTCGATAGCACTGAACATTTTACTGTGCAGTATACTGTAGCTCAATAGCATTGAACATTTTACTGTGCAGTATACTGTAACTCAATAGCATTTAACATTTTACTGTGCAGTATACTGTAACTCAGTAGCACTGAACATGTTACTGTGCAGTATACTGTAACTCAATGGCACTGAACATGTTACTGTGCAGTATACTGTAACTCAGTAGCACTGATCCACATCAGACTGAACTCTAAGCCCATCACGGTTGGGATGAGTTTAAGCCACACTCACATTACATTGCAATCATTTGGCACACACTTTTATCCAAAGTGACGTACAATAAGTGCATACTGAAGGTCATTGAAGCTACTACAAAGCAGATCCGACAAAGCACATACTTAATACTTTCTCATAACGTAGGAGCTAATCCTAGCAATGAACATAGAATAGTACACACAGTCTGTTATACATTCTGAACTATAAAATAAATACAATAAAAACACACACAAGTTAAGTAGAGAACAGGAAGCAAGTACTATGGACTTGGCAGTTTAGTCGAGGTGGAGTCTGAAAAAGTGCGTCTTCAGACCACGACGGAAAAAAGACAGTGTTTCAGCTGAGCACAGCGGAGTGGGGAGTTCGTTCCACATGCTGTCATCCTGTTTATCCTCATCACATATTTTCTTTGTCTAAGTTCTTGTGTTATAAATACTCATTTTTATCTCTGTGGTTTTACAGGGAGCAGATGATGGTCTCCAGTGAGGTGTAAAGGATCCTTTTGTGGTCTACACAACAACACAGTCTTAAAACCACATTATGTTTACCCACAATGCACTTTCTTAAAACTGGTAAATTTTTTAGGCAATCTCTGCTGTGAGAAAAATCCAGCACCATATGCTGTGTTCCTGTTTTCAAAACAAAGTGGCTCATGAGGTGACCCAATCAACAGAGAGATTGACCTTGCATGTTCACAAAACAGTACAGCTAGATGCGAATGTTGAGAGTTTCACCTGCTCCTGCATCGCCAAACGGGATTAGAGCCCAGCATAAATTGATATATCTGGGGTCTTTGTAAAATTGGCTCGCTATATAATTCAGCGAGCCATCACTGTCAGATGTAATGTTTGAGTAAAACTGGCTCACTGAAAGATTAGCTCCTTTATTTATCATTATGAAAACCAGAAAAAAGGTCCTATTGTAAACATCCAGCAGAGTACTGAATTGGGGCCAGGTGGGTGTATTGGGTAACTGTAAGTATTGGATAGAGCCCAAGTCAAACATTACTATATTTTTTTCATACTGAAATTATATTTTTAGTACATAAAGTGTGTTAAATGTCTGTACAAGTATATTATACTTTTTTGAGAGTATACTTGCAATATATTCTTTGGTACTTCTAAGACGCTTCCATGTGCTAATTAAAAGTACAGGTTTAATATGATGGTCCTTAATATAGGCTACTGTAAGTGTAGTTCAAATATACTTTAAAAAAGTATAATAAGATGTTTACAAACTGAAGTTGTACCCTAGTATACTTTATTAAGAGTGTACTACTTTTGGGTATATTTCTTAATATGCTTAATATAATATGCTTTGATATATCTATCAAAAGTGTGGTAATGCCTGTACAAGTTTAAAGTTGAACTTTACCTAAAAGCCATAGAATATACACTACTCACAAAAAGTTAGGGATATTTGGCTTTCGGGTGAAATTTATGGAAAATGTAAGTTCACGCTACAGTGATATTATACGTATCATGAAAGTAGGGCATTTAAGTAGAAGCATGCAATGGTGATTTCCTCATCTCAAACAATTTATTGAAACAAAAGCCAACAACAGTGGTGGGTATACCACAACAAAAATGTCAATGTCTCAATAACTTGTCATGTGCCCTTGAGCATCAATTACAGCTTGACAACGACGTCTCATGCTGTTCACAAGTCGACTTATTGTCTGCTGAGGCATGGCATCCCACTCTTCTTGAAGGGCGGCCCTCAGGTCATTGAGGTTCTGGGGTACAGAGTTACGAGCCTCTACACGGTGAGTCAGCTGATCCCATAGGTTTTCTATGGGATTCAGGTCTGGAGAAAGTGCAGGCCACTCCATTTGAGGTACCCCAGTCTCCAGCAGCCTTTCCCTAATGATGCGACCTCGATGAGCTGGAGCATTGTCATCCATGAAGATGAAATTAGGCCTGTGTTGTTCATGCAGAGGCACAATGACTGGATTAATGATGTTATTCAGGTAGTATGGGCTTGTCACTGTACCATTCACAAAGTGTAGGGCAGTTCTGTATTGACTAGACACACCTGCCCACACTGTAACACCGCCACCACCAAAGGGTCGTCTGGTGACAACAGTGGCTGATGCATAGTGCTCTCCTTGACGTCTCCAACATCGTTGGCGGCCATCATTTCTGCTCAACGTGAATCGACTTTCATCAGAGAACAGCACTGAGGCCCACTGGTCCCTCGTCCAGCGTAAATGCTCCCTGGCCCATGCAAGACGATGACGCCTGTGCCTGGTGGTGTGGTCAGGTACCCTTGCAGGTCGTCTAGCACGCAGACCACGCTGATGTAAACGGTTTCGAATGGTCTGACGTGACACTTGGGTGCCTCTCACCTCCCTTAAATGTGCCTGGAGTTGAGTGGCATTCATCATCCGGTTCCGCAGGGCACTGTTCACAATGAAGCGGTCATCAGTGTGGGATGTGGCCAAAGGACGTCCACTTCTATGCCTTTCTGTGACTCTTCCAGTCTCTCTGTATCTCTGTTGCAACCTGCTGATGACACTCTGTGACACTCTAAGCTCAGTGGCCACTTCCCTCTGAGAACATCCTGTTTGAAGCCTCGCAATGGCGAGGTACTGTTGATCAATTGTTAGGTGTCGTCTTGGTCTCATGATGTCAAAATGTGAACAGCATGATGAAGAGGACTGTTTAAATACCAATTCTAATTGAACCAGGGAATTTATTGGTCGATTCATGGATCAAACACCTGTTGTGAATTTTGCCGTTCAGCTCCTTGTTAGAGAACAGCAAGTTGTGCAAAAAGTACTGAAACATTGAATAGTTGGACATGTGCATTCAAAAGTTTAGAGAAGGTCAAATTAATTTCACCTGTAAAGGTTATAGTGCATTTTAGGTTCATCCTGAAATTTCACCCGAAAGCCGAATATCCCTAACTTTTTGTGAGTAGTGTAGATTTATGGAGACAAAAACATTTTTTATATAATACATCCACAGAGCTTGATGAAAGATGCAGAATAAAAGTATTGCTTTTCCATAAATACATCTCTGTATCAGGAGTCTCAGTTGGTTGCCAGATTCAGCTAGTCCGACAATGATGCCAAGCGAGTGCCTGGCTCCACCCCCGGAGCAGTAACGTTAGACCACGGAACCAGTACTTAATGACAAGGACTGGAACAAGACGAGGGTCAACCTTGGTTCAGCATTTAGGTCGTTGGAGGGAGCTCAAAGAATCACAATTCTTGAGACGCAACGAGGAGATGCCCACTTTTTTACCCCGACCGGTAAGCTAACGCGTTAGCTAGCAAGCAAACTAGTATCAAGTTAGCTAGCGACGACTGCTAAATTATGCTCTCAGAACTGTATACAGTGCTGTGGTGATGCTAAATAAAAGGTAAATTTGTTAGCTCCCATCGCAGTCAGTGGTGTAGAAATGACAGGCTATCACAAAAGCCTGTTGATAATACGCCAATAGTAGATCGATGCACATTTAAAAGAAAAGCCAGACATAGTCATAGCTACTTTAGAACATATTTGGCTAACCTTAACGTAACCCCATTGATGTATTCTGCTGCATTCCAACCTGAACGTTGTTTAGAAAGAAAGCCGTGTTAAGCCATTTTTTCTGACGTTACAGTTTATGGTTAAGCCTGACTGCATTGGACATAACGTTATTTATGCTAACCTTCCAATATCCAGTAGGCTATCAGATCGGCTGACCAGATGTCTTGGCTTTACCCGGATATTTCATCTTTTTGCACCGAAAATATTCGTTCGGACAGACAGACACTGTTTATGCGGTCTTAAAGTGCAGTAGGCTAGCTATAACGTTATCTGGCTTTGATGCAACTTCAGTTCCTTAATGCGTTTGATTTCTTTTGAGCGATGAGAGAGTGCTGCACACATCAACATAGCTACAGAGCAACATAAAATGGTAAACGCAGCCACAATAACTTTACATGTTATGTAGGCCTAAAACTACAATGTCCTATATAGCCTACAATGAACGGGAGCACTCGCTCTTCTTCGCAAACATTTATCGCATAATGCAGTTACTGTGTCATGCGGTTAGACAAAATATATGCTATTTCTGCACGCCATGGATTGAAGGTGAAACATAAAAGGCTAATGTTTGACCAACCTTTCCCATATTAAAACATTTCTTTCCAGTCCAGCGCCCACCACAGACCCACTGAACAATCGATGTTATGTGAAAACCAAAACTAAATACATACATTAACGTGTATGATTACATTCACATAATGATTATTGCATCCACTTGTTTATTTTGCTTAATCCGCCGTCCGTGGAATAGGCAAGCTACACCGGTAGATCCCGAGTCCCGACCGCTCTCTCAAGCTTTCTGTAAACCAGGCTTGCGCGGCTAGCTAACGTGAAGTGTAGCCTAAATTATGACACTTGTTTTGCAAGTATAGTCTCCCCCGAATGTCCATGTTGGACGGATATAATGAACTATGGTGAACTTGTGTCTACGTTAGATAGATTAATGTTGAAGGCTTCATAGGCTAACGTTACCTTGTTGAAATCGCCTCACAGCCTTACCACAACTGCAAATTCAGATAAATGAGCTGCGAATAGTTACTAAAAATGTTTAATAGCCATCTCGTTAACTAGCGTTATTAACAAACTTTGATTAACGTCGCCGTTATGTTGTTCGAAGCTATACGTGAACAAAACAGGATTAGCCAACAAGCTAGCCTATATGATATTTAAAGGCCGTCATATGCATCGTCAAGAGGGGTGTAAATCTTCGTTGACAGACATGTCAATTTAATAAAATTGATCCCTAATTTAGCCAGTTTTACCCAGATATAGCCTGGCTACATCCTTGAACTAACGTTACGATGATCGTTTTTCATCAAGCGTCAGCGGGGCAATGTTAGTAAAGCTGGAGGATTGCGTCTGTTGAGTTAGCAGCGGGTGGGTCTGCGAGCGGAGCCCTCAGTCCAGTGCACCAGCGAACGCTACTCCGGCCAACTCGTCCGCTGACCCGCTAGCCTCTTGCTATCTGGGCAGTTTTTCACGACACAAGACGGCATTTCATCAACTTTTCAACATGTTCACTGGGGTAGGTTACTAGTAATGTAACGCATCTTGAGATGTGAAGTCTGTCCTTAGAAATATTACACATTTAAAAACCATTTCATTATTATGCACAAGATAGCTGTTAGCTAACCAGCTACAGTCAGCTACTGCGCTGTATGCTCCTTGCGAGCCAACCACCGCAGTTCAGCGGAGATTTCATTGGAGGCGAAAATGCGAATAGGCCTCCTCACGTGATTGTACTGTGACGTAACTAGGATTACCACGTGACCATGTCCCAAATCTCATCGGTTTGTTCTTAACCAATCAGAGTTCAGTGCGCCTACTCAACACTCACCGATGAGGTAGCCTAAAAGAAAATTTGGACCCAGGAAAAATGTTAAATGTGATTGCCTGCTTCTATTGATTACCATATTGTGAACTTTTGGTACCTAGATTGCGCTGGGGCGACTATGTTGACTTTCACAATGCTCCATTGGAAATACATGGCAGAGCTCATCGGTAATACTATTTCCGGGCCATGGCGGAAGAACCAAATTGAATAGGGCTGAATGGAACCACGTGACCACGTTGCCTTTCTAGTTCTTATATAGTTCTGTGACTGTAGACCAATCACAACCGAAATGAAATTCAGTAGTCAATTCCTGAAATTTCAGGTAGTGAATGCGGTTGTCACTCTCTTTTATAAGTGAACTTAGCAGGATTAAGGAGTGACCTGATGACCAATGAGGAGTGACAACCGTATATAGCTGCAGTCCAAAACGATTCTGCTGTGTGAAGCACAATTGGCAAAGTTAAGATCAAATCCTTTTCAATTAATCCATTTCACAAAAAGGTTTGATTAATTTGTCAAGCAATCAAATGCTCAGAACATTATGGGCATTTTCCAGTTCGGGAATTTGATTTAAATTTAAATTAATTCCCTGAATGTTCTCAGCTGAACAGGAACTGACCCGCCCCCGAAAACTGGCCACGGTGTCGCCCAGGGAAGGAAGGAGCGATTTCATTCACAGCGTGTTCCCACCTCGTCACTCCCACCCGCCCCTGAACAGTGACTCCTCCATTCACCTGTGACCTGTGACCTACGACCTGCATGTGCTACTGGAGCTGCTGCGCAGCTCATCTGCATAACTGCAGTCAGAAGAAGGGTCAGCTGACTGACGCAGGTGTTTCTGTGCGCCCCCTGGAACTGGTTAAGGTATTACACAGCCATGATATGGGCCGACAATTATAACTGGAGTTTCCAAATTGGGAGAGAATAGAAAAATATAACAAAAAGGTAAGTATGTACATTTAGGAAAAAATACATACTGCAATATGAGCACTGTACAGGTGTGTCTGAGTTGTACAGGTGTGTCTCAGGTGTACAGGTGTGTCTGAGGTGTACAGGTGTGTCTCAGGCTACTATGTTTTGCATCTGACATTCTCAGAGCCTCGGTTTCACAGAGGAATTTGCACCTTTTGAAGATGTGATACCAGAGGGTTCATATGGGTCTGGATACTGTGATACTGTATGTACCAGAGGGTTCATATGGGTCTGGATACACCACTATGGACTCCTGAAGCCATACTACCCTTGAAAGGTCATCTTACCAGAGAGGAGCCTTTCTGTTGGAGAGATAGAGCCATCCTCTTTTATTTGGGCTCCCAGAAACAGTTAAGTGCTCTTCTGTGGAATTAGAGTATTAAATAAGGACATTTTTATAATATATAACAAGTATTTTGCCATTTTGTGGTCATTTTATTGTTAATCATACACTATTACTATAGTTAAAGCTGTGGAAGATACCCTGAATTGTTCCAATATTCAGATAGTTTCATTTTAACACTACATCAGATCAATTTTAAAAAAAATAGGGTTTTTTTTTTTTTAAACACTCTGTTTGCTCAGAATCACATCTTTTAAATAAATATGAAATATGTAGTTTGCCATTTTATTATAAATTTTACATTGTGGTATTATTTAGATTGAGCAAAGTTTGAAACTTCCATCCTTGGTCGGTTTAAAGGGGGGGAGGGGGCTGAATTCACTTTACATAAGAATTCCTTAAAAATAGACTCCTATATCTGCGATTAGTTCCTGAGCTGGATTGCAGTTTTGCGACCAGCGTGCATGCTTTATATTATCGCACCTAGTTTCAGTGTGTAGAAAATACAAATTTGAAGTCTTCGTCGTGCTGTCTGTACCGTATTGTAGTTCACGGTAGGCTACGTGCCGTGCTGTGCCGCCGTGCCGCTGTGCTCGGCGCAGGCGCGCTCTCTCATCTCGCGCTCCACATTGAGTGTTTGCATTGTGTCTGAACTGCCGGCGAGCTTTAAATAAATATTATAGCCTACCAACAGCAGCAATGTCGGGCAGGTCGGTCCGCGCAGAGACCCGGAGCAGAGCGAAAGATGACATCAAGCGGGTTATGGCCGCTATTGAGAAAGTACGGAAATGGTAAGAGAGTAGAAAAAAGGCGTGAATCGTTACCTAAGAGCAGAAAGACCAGCTTGTGGGGGAGGAGAGACGGAGCGAGAGAGAACGAGAAGAAAGAATCGAACGAAAGAAGGGTCATCTTGAATTGAATTTGGTCGGATTGTAGCCTACCGTCTGCTCAGGTGTGCCGAAGCGCTCACGCGTCGTGTACCGCGCATCCCGAGCGATTCCAAACCCAACGCTTTCCGTAGTTTTATTATGGATTTTACCATTAAGATTTAATGTGGGTTGAACCCCAGAAGCCATTTCGTTGCAGTCACACGAAGCCTTTGCTGTCTTCAGCCGGGTGGACTGCCGAGTCTTTCCGGATACTAGCAGGGCAAAAATCGTGATATAATCTCCACTTTGTAACTATATGACGACGGCGCTCTTGAGTCAGAATAGTTTTATACAGTCTCGGGGTTTTAAATTTAGCGCTTAGAGTCGCTCTTCGGTTCACATAGATGTAGTGTGCGGCGGGGGTGCGAGAGGGAATAATAATAATGATAATAATGCATGGCATTTTATATAGCGCCTTTCTAGATACTCAAAGCGCTTTACAATGATGAGGGGGAAACTCACCTCTACCACCACCAATGTGTAGCACCCACCTGGGTGATGCAACGGCAGCCATTTTGCGCCAGTATGCTCACCACACATCAGCTGAGGTGGAGAGGGAGAGAATCATTTTTTTTAGCCAATTAAACTGGGGGATGATTAGGTGGCAGATTGAATGAGCCTGGGTTGGGAGTTTAGCCAGGACACCGGGGAAACCCCTACTCTTTACGATAAGTGTCATGGGATCTTTAATGACCACAGTGAGTCAGGACCTCGGTTTTAACGTCTCATCCGAAAGACGGCATCTCCTACAGCACAGTGTCCCCATCACTGCACTGGGGCATTGGGGTTTATTTGACCAGAGGGAAGACTGCCCCCTACTGGCCCACCAACACCACTTCCAGCAGCAACTTAGTATTCCCCAGAGGTCTCCCATCCAAGTACTAACCAAGCCCACAACCTGCTTAGCTTCAGCCATTCAGCAGGCACAGATTGCATAGTGGTATGGCTGCTGGCATGGAAGTAGGCTCGTGCATGGCTGAGCATGCAATATGACTCGGACTGAAAAATATACGGTATTGCATCGGTTTAGTTACGAAGCGGACCCGAACATTATCAGTTGTTTAGGTGGTTATTTTAATTGCGATCACAACCATTGCTTATGTAGTTACTAGGCGTTCGTGTAGCCATGTTAAGTGTTTTTTGTCTGTAGCCTAGCCTAATAGATAAATAAGCCATGCATCAAACCCGGGGTTGCCTGATGAATGAACTCCGCTTTACTGTGCGTGCATGTATTTTAAACATTGATTTTAATATTTGATAGTATTTTATATTTATATGTTACGACTATTTAATATGTTATTGACGATTCTGAATTTGTTCGACCTGCACCGTACTAGCAAGAAAAGCGAAGCTATCTACAGCTTTAAATATAGGCTACTTTATGAATAAAATGCAAAAGCCCCTGTAGTGTTGCTCTAGGTTTATTTCTGTTTGTGAATACAGAAATATGGAACACCAATAAAAGTATAACCCAGGAGTTATGGTACACATGTTTGGGAGACCCACGTTTAAAGTTTGCTGAAGCAAACAGAACTTTGTCCTCCATCCATTTTTTTTGTTGCTTTTCAAGCGTATTCCCTCCTAGTAACGTTTTCATTGGGTAGGGTAGTTATACCACACAAGCAAACAGAAATGCACATCTAGGTACTTACTGTTTATGTACAGTGGAACTCCTCCACGTGTTTCTGCAGTGAAAACAAGTTCGAATTCAGGAAGAATTCAGTTCACGAGATCGAAGGCACTTAGATGTATCCGGTGATGTCATCGTTTGGACACAATTCCCACCAATTTAAGGGGAGTTGCACTCAAAGCTAATTTGCGTATTTTGTGCAACCAAGTGTCCCCATTGGTCACAACACAATGACTTTTACCTCTACACGGAAAACATTTACAGGTCGTACACTTCGGTAGGCTCATCATTATGTAGCACTCAAAATTTTTTTTTAGTTCCATACCGTAACTACATGCAGAAATGCTTCATTTCAGAAAATCGCGTTTAAATATTATAGACCTGAATAAATATATAAAATATTAGGCCACATACACATGTATTTTTCGTTGAAAACACCAGTTATCGCCATACTACTGAGGAAAGAGAATTTACCTTCAGTCCTGAGAACGCAGAACACCGTCAGAAACCAACAGAAAACTCTCATCCTGATCCACATCAGTAGATCTATGAAAGCCGGGACAAAATCTGTCTGAGTAGCCCTACGTTAAAACTCGAAAAACTGTTAAGGTAGGCTACTGCAAAGGAATTATGAAAACCATGCTTACTCATACACCTTCTAACAACGCAAGTTAAAAAATATCAATTTTAACTTTTACTTTCACTTATAGCTACCGCGCCTTTACCACATTTAGCGCAACAGCGCCCTCTAAAGTACAGAAATATTCTTGCGTGTACAATGTTCAACTCATAGCCTGTAGAAACGGCAAGATATAAAATAAATATATTAACTAGAATGCAAAGTTAAGAACAAACTTTAGTGTGGTTCCTTCAGCAGTTGTTTAGCTGTTACCAGATGAAAGATAGAGAGCTCTATCGCATCTTAAAACTTTACCAGTGTAACCTTACGGCACTATAGGTACATTCACTTCCTGCTCATCCTCCTGTGTAGGCATACAAGTAGTGTGTGTGTGTGTGTGTGTGTGTGTGTGTGTGTGTGTGTGTGTGTCTGTGTGTGTGTGTGTGTGTGTGTGTGATCGAATGTATGTGTTAGTGTGTGTACACGTGTGCATGTGTGAGTGTTGCGTGTGTGGGTAATTTGTATGTTTTTTTTTAACCTTTATTTTACCAGATAAACAATTGAGATTAAAAATCTCTTTTACAATTGCGACCTGGCCAAGAAGGCAGCAAAGTTACACGTCGAATTATACATGAATACATGTAAAAAACAAACGATACAATACAAATACAACAAAACAGAACAAGAGACTACCATTCATACATCAAGAATGTATATCCTACTAAAATAAAAATAAAAACTAGAAAATCACCATGGCCTACTGCGAATAGTACAAATCACAGAAAGCATGACGTACACAGCTAGCATGCCACAACAATCACAATACAAGAAATATCAATCATCAAAAGACATATCAAGATCCACAAAACATACAGAGAAGAGACAACAAAAGCATGACAAAAGTTTATACATTGAGGCAAGAGCAGCTAGTGGTAAGAATTTCTGTAATTTTTTGCTTAAAACTAGTTAGAGAAATGAGAGAGACTAACTTGAGCTGAGATTGCACATCATTCCATGACCAAGGACCAAAATAAGAAACTCTTTTTTCCAGCCTCAGTCCGTACAGGTGGCACCTTAAAATGAAGCCAACTGCTGGATCTGAGACTGTAGGAACTATGAACAGACACAAACTTGGAACAGATGTACGAGGGTAACCTACCTAGAATGGCCTTATACAATAAAATATACCAATGCTGCATCCTGCACACAGTGAGTGAGGACCATCCGACCAGATTATACAAAGTACAATGATGAGTCCTAAAGCCTGAGTTTGAGATATATCTCAGGGCAGCATGGTAAAGAGGGTCAAGTTTGGCCAAGGTGGTGGGACAAGCAAATCTATACATAGTATCACCATAGTCTAGTTGGGACAGGAAAAGGCCTGTTACCAGACGTTTACGTGAAGAAGTTGAAAAACAAGATTTTAATCTATATAAGAAACCCAATGTAAACTTGAGTTTCTTAGTCAGATTCGCAATATGAAGTTTAAAATTAAGATTTTTGTCCAGCCAAAAGCCTAAATATTTATATGAATCAACAAACTCAATAGAAACACCTTCAAGGGTTTTAATAGAAAGCAAGGAAGCCACAGAGTTACTGTGTGCAAACAACATTGCTTTAGTTTTGTTTGCATTCAAAAGCAATTTAGAGTCAACAAGGGCATGCTGCAGAGAGGTAAAATGCTGCAGAGAGGTAAAATCAGCCTGTAAGTTGGTAATTGCTGCCTCCAAAGAAGGAGCAAAGGAATACAAGATCGTATCATCCGCATACATATGATACAGAGAGCATTTTGACTGATCACAAATACTGTTTACATATAACAAAAAGAATAAAGGCCCCAAAATGGAGGCTTGGGGAACCCCCTTGTCCAAAATAACAGGATTGGAAACAACAGTGCCAAACCTAACAAATTGCATACAGTCTGACAAGTAACTTTGGAACCAACCGATCACATTACAGCCAATACCAACCTTTTGTAGGATGTTAATTAAGATGTGATGATCCACTGTATCAAATGCCTTAGTTATATCAATAAACAAGGCTACACAAAAAGATTTACTATCAATGGCAACTTTTATGTCATTCAGGACTTTCAAGCTAGCAGTAACAGTACTGTGCTTAGATCTGAATCCAGATTGCATAGGATTAAGGATATTATATGAGTCAAGGAATAATTTGAGCTGGTCAGACACTAAAGATTCCAATATCTTTGCTAAAGCAGAGATTAGAAATGGGTCTATAATTATTCAAATCAGTAGGGTCACCAGCTTTCAATAATGGTGTGACATAGGCTTGTTTCCATAAGACAGGCATTTTTTGCGAAGCAATAGAAAGATTAAAAATATCAGTAACTGGTTGAGCTACAATCAATGAATCCAGATTGCATAGGATTAAGGATATTATATGAGTCAAGGAATAATTTGAGCTGGTCAGACACTAAAGATTCCAATATCTTTGCTAAAGCAGAGAGATTAGAAATGGGTCTATAATTATTCAAATCAGTAGGGTCACCAGCTTTCAATAATGGTGTGACATAGGCTTGTTTCCATAAGACAGGCATTTTTTGCGAAGCAATAGAAAGATTAAAAATATCAGTAACTGGTTGAGCTACAATCAATGCTGCAGTTTTTAAAAGAAATGGATCAAGGCCATCAGGCCCGGCGGCCTTCTTAGGATGAATTGTCTGAAGGGCCTGCAAGACATCTGAGACCAAAAAGGTAGACAAATCAAAGTCAACAATAGGGGCTGAATGAGTTGAATTAGCTGGTACAGGACTATAAGTACTGTTAGCACCTAGCTGAGGATTATGACTTGATTCATCAAAGATGTGACCAGCCTTTTTAAAATGGACGTTAAATGAATTGGACATATCCTTTTTGTCAAAGACAAAAGAATCGTTAACTTTCAATTTTTGAGGAAGACTGGCAGCCTTCTTATTCTGCAGCCCTTTAATTGTTTTCCAGAACTTGGAATGGTCATTAGAACAATCAGTGGTTAAGGACAGATAGTAATCTGCTTTAGATTTTCTAATAAGAGCTGTACATTTATTTTTAAGTGAACGAAAAAGCAGCCAGTCACCAGGAGCATTAGACTTTCTGGCTAAGGACCATTGCTTATTACGAGCATGGATTGTATCAGCATCTTCCCTAGAAAACCAAGGATTATCCCTGTTTTTAATCCTGAATTTTCTAAGGGGGGCATGCTTGTTAACAGTAAAAAGAAAATGATGTTGAAAAAAGGCAACAGCATCATCAACACAGGTAATCAAAGCAATTTGCTGCCATTTCACTTCAGCTAAATCAAGGAGGAAGGCCTGCTCAGAAAAGTGTTTAAAACAACGCCTAACGACAAACAAACCCTTGGATTTGGGCAGCTTGGTGCTCCTAACGCATGCAATGGTGTAATGATCGCTAATATAATTAGGAAAAACACCGATTGACACATATTTATGGGCAGCATTAGTTAAGATGATGTCAATAAGAGTATCATCGCCAGGTTTAGCAGAGTTTATTCTGGTGGGGCTGTCGATAAGCTGGGAGAGGTTCATAGAGTCACAAACCTTCTTAAATGATTCAGATTTGTCACTCAGCCAATCCAAGTTCAAATCACCAATTAAAATCAATTCACAAGTAATTAAATTAGACAATAAATCAGACAAGATAGTAATGGATTCAGTTATGGCTGAAGGAGACCTATAACAGCCGATAATGGTAAGAGGAGCGTTTGCTACCATTATCTGGACAGCTAAAAACTCAAACAGCCTAGGAATTGATATGGTATGGAGAACAGCTCCCTGAAAACGGTCCGAAATATACATCGCCACCCCACCAGCCCTGCCCTTGCAATCAACTCTGAACACATTATATCCCGCAATATGAATAACAGTGTCAGGAATAGATGGTTTTAACCACGTTTCAGAGACGAATACAATATCTGGCTTAGAAGTCGTGAACCAGGTCTTAAAAACATCTAGTTTAGGTACAAGACTCCTGGCGTTGATATGCAAGAAACCTAAGCCATGCCTAGAGCTAAACTCACTAGGAGTTGATAGCTGATGCAGGTTATCACTAAAAGGCTCAGGGCCAGGATTGCTATTTATATTGCCAGAAACAAGCAGCAACAAAATAAGCAATCTAGAGATACATTTTTTAACTTTAATATTAACGTTAGATTGGTGATTTTTAAGAAGAACAGAACCATACATGTCCTTTGAAAGGAGTGAGTCCAAAATCAAAAACGCATAAGGAAAATAACTTTTCATACCGTCAAATAGCAGCGTAATACAGGGGCAGCCAACAGGTTCCAGATGGTTAGTTCCATGATTTGAGAAGCAAAAATGGTCAAAAAGACCACAGGAAGGCAGCATTAGCATTGCTGTAATGCGATCTGACAATAAAGCCAAAGAAAAACACAAGTAAAAAATGGCTTTAGGCATTGTCCTAGATCCTAAGCGGCTAGCCACCTGGCTAAAAACGAGCCAAGCTAACCGCTGCTGTGGACCAGGCCTGGGCCTCTGCTGGTGGAAGGGCTGCTGTAGCCTGGGCCTGGGCCTCTGCTGATGGATGGGCTGCTGTAGCCTGGGCCTGGGCCTCTACTGGTGGATGGGCTGCTGTAGCCTGGGCCTGGGCCTCTGCTGGTGGATGGGCTGCTGTAGCCTGGGCCTCTGCTGGTGGATGGGCTGCTGTAGCCTGGGCCTCTGCTGGTGGATGGGCTGCTGTAGCCTGTGCCTGGGCCTCTGCTGGTGGATGGGCTGCTGTAGCCTGGGCCTCTGCTGGTGGATGGGCTACAGTTTGCAGAGCAAGACAAGTACTTCCAACAATATATAAATCAGCAACTAAAAACCTTAGTAAAAAGTGAAAAAATGATGCTAAAATCCAATATAAAATACTAATAACAAACAAGCACTGAACAGAGACAATAGACATGCTGCCATCTTGGTAAGTCGTATGTTAAAGGAATCCAAAATGTAATCACTTAATCTCTAAAAAAAAATGTCAATCCGATTATGTATATTTTTAAAAGTATGATTGGTTGATAGTCATTTAATTTCTGTAATATTACATGATCCAGATTAATATGTAATGTGTGGAGCAGATTATGATCAGAAATAATTCCTTTTTATTTAGGTTTTTCCAAAATGACATTAATTTCATATGAATTTTATATACACCCCCCCCCCCCCCCCCCCATTACCTGGGATCTCACCTCCCACAACCCCAACATTACCCCCCCCCCACCCCCCCACACACACACACACACACACACACATCTCCTTCAATCGGTTTGACCAAATAAACCACTGCACTAAGGTGTAAAATGACATCTGCTTTAACTTCCTTACATGTACAACAGGTGAGGCCTGTTTGCCCAGTCATATCTATTTATTGCCAGGCACATATCATACTAACATTTCTTGGAAACACGTATTTCTAGCGAAAGCCTGCATTTTCTTATTTGTAGGGTGCACAAACACAGTCAAGCAGTTCATTTAATTTGAATGTTTAAGACTCTTTCAATCCTTCTCGTCCAAGGTAACATCGCGATGGTCAGAGATTGAGTTTCCTGCCCAAAGTAAAAATTTAGACTAGATGTTGTTGATTGTAAGGTAAGCCATTTGGATGGGAATACAAACACTTATCAACCAATCAATCACATGACTTGGCTCTTCACCTTGATGTAGAATCCATTTTCATTTCAGTTTTAATCAAAATAGCTTGTAATTAGCTCATTACACTTGAGATTTAAAACTCAGCACCCTTAACACTGTAATGGTGTGCAAATGAGGCTACCCTAAAAACATTTGTTAAATGTAATCTAAATATACATGTAATGTATAGTCTTGAGGCATATGACTTTAGGTACAATTTGTTTAACTAAACTGATTTTGTTTGTTTATTGAATAAATAGACTGTGTATAATGCTGGGGCATTTTCCCATACATGTTCCCCAAAGGTACACTGCCTGGCCAAAAAAAAAGTCACACTAATATTTCATTGGACCGCCTTTAGCTTTGATTACGGTGCGCATTCGTCATGGCATTGTTTCAACAGCCTTATGCAACGTCACAACATTTATTTCCGTCCAGAGTTGCATTCATTTTTGGCCGAGATCTTGTATTGACGACTAGAGAGTCTAACCACCCCATAAAGTCTTCTCCAGCACATCCCAAAGACTTTCAATGGGGTTAAGGTCAGGACTCTGGTGGCCAATTCATGTGTGAAAATGATTCCTCATGCTCCCTGAACCACTCTTTCACAATTTGAGCCAGATGAGTCTTGGCATTGTCGTCCTGGAATATGCAATTGTCATCCCGATAACCTGGTCATTCAGTACATTCAGGTACTCAGCTGACTTAATTTTATTGCTGCATAACGTTGCTGAGCCTAGACCTGACCAATTGAAGCAACCCCAGATCATAACACTGCGTCCAGAGGCTTGTACAGTGGGCACTATGCATGACGGGTGCAACGGTGACTTTTTTTTTGGCCAGGCAGTGCATTTTTGGGTTCAAGTTGAGAAATAGAGAATGCCTTCATGTATATAGTTTCAGTACAAAAGTAATATATTAAAGTGAGTGAATCATCAGACCATGAACAGTGGCATGCAGATGTTTTTACATTGTTGGCTCATTAGTCAGGACAGTTTTAAACAGGAATTATTTATGATCAGATTTTAGTCTGGTGGACTTATTCCAAGCTATTAATCTTTGAGACAGTGTAGCTTCTACTCTAATAGGCATAAGACTTACTCTAGGATAGACTATTTGCTAGCCTCTCCTACAACTTTGTCTCAGATTCCCAGTTCCAACATTCTCCCCAATCCTCTGTCTGACTACAGCATAATTACAGCAAGGCTATCACTCATGGACACCCCTATTAGGGTAACTAATAATTACAGCAAGGCTATCACTCATGGACACCCCTATTAGGGTAACTAGATGGTGCTTTAATATAACTTTACTAAAAAACAAGGACTTTTGTGACTACTTTAAAACTGAGCAGGGCAACTCATTATCTGAAAGCGCTGGTTCTGTAGAAGATCCACACATGCTATGGTATGCAATCAAGAAAGAAATTCTTCTATATCATTTGCTTCCAATCTAAACAGAACCAGGCTACAGAGAATACCTGACTACCTGAGTCACAGTTAAAAGCTGCGGAACAAGAACAACAAAATCTGGGCATCAGAGTACAGGAGAAAAACAATATAATAAATCAAGACTAACCTTAATTCTCTCTTAAGGGCAGAGTTCCAGATCCACGGAGAAAGAAGGAATTAGTATTTTAATGGAGCAAGGCCTAGTCACCTACTAGCTTCTAGATTACAGGAAAATAATAAATATTCTAACATCACAGCTATCAGGTCCTTCCAAAAGATTGTATCAGACCCTAAAGAAATTAATGCTGAATTCAGGTCTTTTTATGCGTCCCTGTACTCTTCAGGAATCTCTTTAGACAATGATAGATGCAAACACTATAGCATCTATAGCTCCCTTTGCTTGGACTCAGTAGACCAGAGGTGGGCAACGAGGGCCGTATCTGTTTCTGGTTTTCGTGCCAATTTCTGGCCTTAACCCTTGTGTGGTGTTCGTGTTTTTGTTACTCACCCAGTGTTCGCGGGACCCACAACATTATTGGGTTTTTAAAACAATAAAGCCATAACAATTTACGTAAAAATACTTCACAGATATTGACTTTATCTCAATTACAAGCAATATAGACAGCATATAATATTGACCATTTACCTCTGCTAGATCACATTTATCAATAAAAGTGATATTTGTTTTTTGTGATAAAATGTGATTTTTGTGTTCTTTTACATGTTCATCACAGAAAAGGAGCCAAGGCCAATGAGTCTCAGGTTGAAAAAATTATGAATTGTATCATTTTTCTTTTAGTAAACATTGAATACGGGTCCCACAGACCCGAACACCACACAAGGGTTAATTACTTTATTAGCCTAACATTTTCACCATCTGACATTTTAGCCACATTTCTTGATAGGAAAATGAATGACAGCCGAAGACTGTTTTTGTTTCCGTATATGAAACATTTTACTGTGATCTAATCTATCAGGGAAGCAGTGTTTGTGTGTACAGCCAATTAGCTAATTTAGCTAGTAGACCCCTCACCTTAACAGAATTACATAAGGCCATTTCAGGGCTGAAAAAAGGTAAATCTCCTGGTTGGGATGGGGTTCCTCTTGAGTTCTGTCACACCTTTTGGAATCCAGCTATAATAGCAGTCCTACCTAAACCCAATAAGGACCCCACTCTGCAGTAATTATCAGCCTTTATCAAATTTGAATGCAGAAATCAAGGTCTATGGAGGGTCCTAGCCTCTCAGGTGGAACCGCAGATGACAAAATTGGTTAATCGCGATCAGACAGGATTCATTAAAACTCGCTTGGCCTCAGACAACATGCGTATAGACTCCTGCATGTCATGCTGCTAAAGACATAGATTAATCCTGTGCCGTTTTGTCACTAGATGCTGAAAAGGCTTTCGACCGCCTGGAATGGAGCTACCTGTGGTTGGTTCTTGAGCGCCTCGGCTTTGGATCAGGATTTATAAAAATCTATTTATAAAAATCCAAAGTGCTCAACTGAAACCCCTCAGCCGTGATTATTATGGGAAATAACACTTATACTCAGCTTCCTATCTCTCAAACCCCTATCTGAGTGAGAGGGCAAATAACCCCAATCTTTCAGTTTGTTAGAGACCTGTGGAGGAAAATCTTGCACTACCATACAGACAAGACTAGGTTCACTCCTATATACCATTAAAACGCCCCAAGATACACCTAGGCCAGAGATACACCTAGGCCAGAGATACACCTAGGCCCGAGATACACCTAGGCCAGAGATACACCTAGGCCCGAGATACACCTAGGCCCGAGATACACCTAGGCCCAAGATACACCTAGGCCAGAGATACACCGAGGCCAGAGATACACCTAAGCTAGGCCCGAGATACACCTAGGCCAGAGATACACCTAGGCCAGAGATACACCTAGGCCCGAGATACACCGAGGCCCGAGATACACCTAGGCCAGAGATACACCTAGGCCCGAGATACACCTAGGCCAGAGATACACCTAGGCCAGAGATACACCTAGGCCAGAGATACACCTAGGCCCGAGATACACCGAGGCCCGAGATACACCTAGGCCAGAGATACACCTAGGCCAGAGATACACCTAGGCCAGAGATACACCGAGGCCAGAGATACACCGAGGCCAGAGATACACCGAGGCCAGAGATACACCTAGGCTAGGCCTGAGATACACCTAGGCCAGAGATACACCTAGGCCCGATTATTTCCTACCTCCTTACTGTGGCGCACGGAAGAAAAAATATTCAACAACCCCTCTCTAACTGGAGGCGTCCCTTTCACATATCCTGCCCGGAGTGAAAAAGGTATACGTGTCCTTAAAGACGTTCTAGATACTGATGGTCTCCACTCGTTTCAGGACCTGCGCTCTGTTTACAACTTACCAGGATTTTCATTTTTTCCAGCTGAGGTGCTCAATGAGGGCATATGGAATACAGCACTAACTATCCATACATTACATATGGTGTCCCATGGAATACAGCACTAACTATCCATGCATTACATATGGTGTCCCCTGGAATACACCACTAACTATCCATGCATTACATATGGTGTCCCATGGAATACAGCACTAACTATCTATGCATTACATATGGTGTCTCCTGGAATACAGCACTAACTATCCATGCATTACATATGGTGTCCCATGGAATACAGCACTAACTATCCATGCATTACATATGGTGTCTCCTGGAATACAGCACTAACTATCCATGCATTACATATGGTGTCCCCTGGAATACACCACTAACTATCCATGCATTACATATGGTGTCCCCTGGAATACACCACTAACTATCCATGCATTACATATGGTGTCCCATGGAATACAGCACTAACTATCTATGCATTACATATGGTGTCTCCTGGAATACAGCACTAACTATCCATGCATTACATATGGTGTCCCATGGAATACAGCACTAACTATCCATGCATTACATATGGTGTCTCCTGGAATACAGCACTAACTATCCATGCATTACATATGGTGTCCCCTGGAATACAGCACTAACTATCCATGCATTACATATGGTGTCTCCTGGAATACAGCACTAACTATCCATGCATTACATATGGTGTCCCCTGGAATACAGCACTAACTATCCATGCATTACATATGGTGTCTCCTGGAATACAGCACTAACTATCCATGCATTACATTCCATTGTAGATGAAGGAGCCAAGGTTGCAGTAACTCTTTCTCCTCCTTTTATTGTACATAAAATGTATATGAAATTAGTGTAATTTTGTAAAAATAAAAATAAAAATTTTTATCAAAAAAAAAAAAAGAGGAATTATTTCTGATCATAATCTGCTCCACACAAGCAAGCAAACTTGTCATAATTGTTGTCCTTGCACAGTCCAGCTAGTCTCATCTTTTAACATTTCCCAGCACATCGCAAAGGTTTGCAGTATACAGCAGGGTTCTAACAGCAGAACCTATTATTTTTTTCTGATTGTTTAGGCACTATCTTTGAAACTATAGGCTATTTTTGCAATACTTTACACACTAACCACAAAACCTTACACCAAACCAGCAAAACATTATACATCTCTTGCAAAAGCAAACAATTCTTGCAAAACTCTTCAAACTCTTTTTTTTTTTTTAATTGTGTTTTTGCGTCAATACAGTTCACACAAACCATCATTTGAATAAGCACACGAAGCACCAACTACGCACTGATAGTATAAATGAGAAACACTTGTGGCTTTTGCTTTTTCTGTGTGCAGGGCATAGCAGTTTGCAAAAAAGTTTTGTCATACGTGTAGTGAACACACATACACACAGGTATCCAAAGGTGTAAAGTATGGATGTGTATTCCAAACACACTATCAATACAAATAAGGGGAAAGTCTCATGGGTTGCACCTGTCTTTCCTTTGTTCTACAGTCCTTTGTTCTTTTCTGTTCAACGGGGCAATCTATCGGATTTTTCGACGTTCCACGCCGGGGTTTCCGTTCTTTCCTGCACTTAGTGAGTGCACCTGTTGCGGATTTCCTGCTTCTATTTAAGCCCAGGATTTCCTTCTTCCGGTGCTTGGTTGTCATTTGCTCATTTTGACTTTAAGCCGGTAAGGTATAGGTAGGCACTCTAAGGAGACCTCTTTCCTTCATTGCCCTGCTTTGGAGTTACGAGGGACTTGCCTTTTTGTGCGTTAGACACACATAGGATACACATTTCCTTTGCTTTTTCTGTCCCTCGCTCCTGCTACCGCTCTAGTCTCTCTGAAACAGCTTTGATTTCTGTTTTCTCTGTTCCTCTCGTTATTTCCTTGTTTTCTCTCTATCGAGAGTGAGAGGCATTTTTCTTTATTTTTATTTTCTCAAGCCTACGAGTCTCGCTCGCCCGATTATTTTCGGGTTGCTATTATTTCTCCCTTTTTCAGTCTCCTTTGTATTGCCCTCCAGCTTGGAGAGCAGGACCTGATTTTTCTTTTTGTTTTATTCTCCCTTATTCGCGGATTCTGTCCGCCTCATTGGTGTACTTAATTGGACACTGAAAGAATCCCTTTAGTTGCATTTGGACCTCCGAACCATTCGCCTCCCCCTTACAAAAAGTTATTATTTTTTCTCAAAACACTCCTCAAACAACAAAAGCTACAAACAACTTGAGCTAGGCAACGTGGAAAGTATCGCCTGGAGTGCCGTATCCAGGCCAGGCATGACCTCTGATCGATGTCTCCACAAGCCTCCTCCATTGCCTGGAGAAGGGGTATGTGTTGGTGGGGCTGGCGATCATACACCTTCCAACGCCATGCAGAGAAGAATTCTTCAATAGGATTCAAGAGCGGAGAGTATGGGGGGAGATTGAGTGTGATGAAAAGTGGGTGACCTGTGACCTGTGAACCAATTGTGGACCAAAGCAGCCTGGTGGAAACTAACATTGTCCCAGATGATAACGTACCTGGACTGCTCTGGCCCCTGGTCATTAGGAATTAGTCTGTTGTGGAGGGTGTCCAGAAATGTGATAATGTGTGCAGTGTTCAGTGTGTAATGTGTGAAGTGTTCAGTGTGTAATGTGTGCAGTGTTCTATGGGCCTAGGATTGCATGATGGTGAAGGACGCCGTTTTGACTACAGTTTTTCTCCATTGTATACACACAAAAAATGGACATATGCACACAATTCTGAAAACTAGAAGCTCATGTATCAACGAAAAGACTCCAGACTGCTAAACTCTAAGCACAATTCCACTGTTTTCACTCAAATAGAAATTCAAAATCGCATTTTTGCAAAAGTCTAAGTACTAATCTCATCATTTAGCACACTCTGTTCACCTGGAAAACACTGGCCTTCAAAATGCCACACCCTAATTACCAATTGGTCTCACTTCTCACCTGTTCAAACTCAATTGGCAAAACACTTCAATCATGTGTCAGAGCATAAAAGAGGCCTCAGGTGACCTCTACTGTGTTGGGGGGGGGGGGGGGGGGGGGGAATGGAGCAGCATGGAGAACAGAGAGGAAGAGTGAGAGCAAGAGGAGGAGGTGGAGGTGGAGGAGTAGGAGGAGGTGGAGGTGGTGGTGTCCGAGTACGAAAAACGAGGAGTACGATGAGGAAGAGGAGGAAGAGGAAGAGGAAGGGGAAAGCGAGCCAATATTTCTAATGAAATCCGCACAACTTTGGTTGACCATGTACTCAATCATGGCATAACAATGACCAAAGCTGGACAGCGAGTCCAGCCGAATTTGAGCCACTTCATGGTAGCCTCAGTTATCCGGGCATTTAGAGATGAGAATAGGTAAGTAACCACTTCAGTAGTCTTCTATACTCTCTACAATAATTATAGTAATGTAACTTTATGCTTTCTATGGATATCTACAGTGCTTAGAGACAGGGGCGCCCGCAGGATTTCTTCCCGGGGTACGCAACAGAGTAGGCCAAGCCATAGGCTACATGAAAACAAAGCTACTACTTAGGACTAACGTTACAACGTAATTTACCGATATATTTTGCACTCATAAGGTCGCATATTACAAGAAGTTCTAACGTAGGAGTAGCTGTTACGCGACTTACAGCACAGTTAATGTTAACACAATGAAAACACTTCTGACAAGTCAATGTAACTATCGAACATGCTCAACAAAATGTATTCACTGCTTAAATTTCTAATAAAATATTATATGCACGCCAATTGTGTGTGTGTTAGAGAGAGCAAGAGCACGAGCAAGAGCAAGTCACTGCAAATAAAATAACATTTTGGTGGGTAGCTCGTCCTCAGCTGAGGACTGGTTCTCCGAAAGTTGATTCTCCGAATTGTTATTTTCATTCTTTTTCAGACTCAACAGTTCCACAATGCTGAGCTGCTTTCTTTTCTTTGACACAGGGGCGTCGCCAGAGATATATGTTTAGGGGGGCTAAGCCTGTACTAGGGGGATCTGGGGGCATGCACCCCCATGAGAACTTTTTTCAAAAAGGCAGCCACAAAATGGTTGTTCCCCATGAATTTGGGAGCAGCAATAAGTCTAAAATCAATAAATAATTTAGTTGTTGCAAAGAATATTTCTATAAATTGCTTACATATGTAGCAATAGGGTTGGGCTGATGTACGATACCATTGTCTATCAACTAAAATGTATCGGCATCGGCAACAGTTGACACATTGTGATGTCAAAGCCGATGTGTAGCCTATTCTAGTTTGATAGCTTATACAAATTGCCTCAATGGCAGCAGAATTAATTTAGGCCTGGCCTGTAGATTCAATTTAACCAGTGATTTGTTTTTTATTGCAATTAAAAACCAGGTTACATAGCATACATCTAAATGTTCATGTACACACTTGTGATCACCCTTCATGAGCAGGGAATCATGTTGGGGGTGGGGGGGATTCCCTCAAAATTATACTCTCCCGTAAACGTCTCCCTATCATTAGAAATAAAACTTTGAACTTTTGTAGCTTTATGAAAGCATCCTAACTTTATGAGTCAAATAAGTTACCTACGTAGCTATCTAACTGTAAACTATTATATGTCTTATCCAAAGTCTGATCTTTATGTCTTGTCCAAAGTCTGATCTTTCATCAGCAAAACCGGAGAGAGGTACTTCAAAATAGAATGGAAATGTTGCGCGCAAAAAGATGTTACGTGACTTACAGTAGCCTGATATTTCATAAGGAAAACTGGAGAGACCTCACAATAGAATGGAAATGTTGCGCGCAACAAGCTGTTACGCGACTTACAGCACAGTTAATGTTAACACAATGAAAACACTTCTGACAAGTCAATGTAACTATCGAACATGCTCAACAAAATGTATTCACTGCTTAAATTTCTAATAAAATACTATATGCACGCCAATTGTGTGTGTGTTAGAGAGAGCAAGAGCACGAGCAAGAGCAAGTCACTGCAAATAAAATAACATTTTGGTGGGTAGCTCGTCCTCAGCTGAGGACTGGTTCTCCGAAAGCTGATTCTCCGAATTGTTATTTTCATTCTTTTTCAGACTCAACAGTTCCACAATGCTGAGCTGCTTTCTTTTCTTTGACACAGGGGCGTCGCCAGAGATATATGTTTAGGGGGGCTAAGCCTGTACTAGGGGGATCTGGGGGCATGCACCCCCATGAGAACTTTTTTCAAAAAGGCAGCCACAAAATGGTTGTTCCCCATGAATTTGGGAGCAGCAATAAGCCTAAAATCAATAAATAATTTAGTTGTTGCAAAGAATATTTCTATAAATTGCTTACATATGTAGCAATAGGGTTGGGCTGATGTACGATACCATTGTCTATCAACTAAAATTTATCGGCATCGGCAACAGTTGACACATTGTAATGTCAAAGCCGATGTGTAGCCTATTCTAGTTTGACAGCTTATACAAATTGCCTCAATGGCAGCAGAATTAATTTAGGCCTGGCCTGTAGATTAAATTTAACCAGTGATTTGTTTTTTATTGCAATTAAAAACCAGGTTACATAGCATACATCTAAATGTTCATGTACACACTTGTGATCACCCTTCATGAGCAGGGAATCATGTTGGGGGTGGGGGGGATTCCCTCAAAATTATACTCTCCCGTAAACGTCTCCCTATCATTAGAAATAAAACTTTGAACTTTTGTAGCTTTATGAAAGCATCCTAACTTTATGAGTCAAATAACTACGTAGCTATCTAACTGTAAACTATTATATGTCTTATCCAAAGTCTGATCTTTATGTCTTTATGTCACGAGCAAGAGCAAGTCACTGCAAATAAAATAACATTTTGGTGGGTAGCCCGTCCTCAGCTGAAAGCTGATTCTCCGAATTGTTATTTTCATTCTTTTTCAGACTCAACAGTTCCACAATGCTGAGCTGCTTTCTTTTCTTACAGATTTTGAACAGGTTTAGATCTACTGATGATGATCAGGCTGAGAGTTTTCCGTTGGTTTCTGACGTTGTTCTGCGCTATCAGGACTGAAGGTAAATTGTTTTTCCGCAGTAGTACGGCGATAACTCAATTCAATGAAAAATGTATGTATATAATATGTATATTTATGTAGGCCTATAATACTTAAACGTGATTTTCTGAAATGAAGCATCTTTGCATCTAGTTACGGTATGGAATTAAAACGTTTTGAGTGCTACATCATGATACTCATGGAACTAAGTTTTTATTTATTTATTTATTTTTCAATAAACGCACATATTTTATTGCTATACAATTTAGACTCCCCTTGTATTCTAGTTTAAGTCTGGTCCCACTGAACAATTCTCCTTTGATTTACGGTTAGATGGTGCTTCAACTTTTAGGCTAAATCCTGGCTCCTTTGGTTGAAAAGCGGTAGTTTAGTTGAAGTCTGTCATAGCCTAGCCGTTGTTTCAACGCGCAACGGCTATGTATAAAAAAGTGCTGCATTTTCTACATGGTGAAAACAAAATGTATAAAAATACCCTTTAATAAAAATGACCTTTATGACCCTGACTTCACTAATTAGTTCTTCCATCCCGGCTGAAGAATTGTGCTAATTAGCAAATCCAGGTGATTGAAGCAAAAAACTTTATAAGAGTTCTCCAATGCATCTGATTTTCCACCTTGGCGGATTGCTTGATGGCGAAACAGACATGCTCGTGCGTGTTTAGTGCGATCAAGGAATAGGCTAAATGGAGTATCAATATTATTCGGACTAACCATTAGCCTATGAGTTCCCGGTAATTCCCGACAGGGCTGTTATTTTACAAAATATATGCGGTTAAATTTCGTTAAAAGGACCTGCAACAGCTGAGAATAAGCTATCAATGGCTTCAGTCTCACCTTAGAAAACACCAAATTAGCCTGCTTGTTCAACAAATTTCGTTTGATTATGCAATGAAAGTGTCAAACATCAATTCCATGAGGCTGTTCTCATGGAGTTCTCGAAGTTCAAGCTTCATCCGAAGTTCATTAGGCTACCTGCATAGCCTAGTAATATTGATTAATAACATAAATACCGTTATTTTTCCTTAATGATGACACTAAATACAATAAAGCTGTCAGGTTGGCAACCCATATGTTCACGCATATTTCCCCTTGTTTTATAATGTCCTGTTTATGGAAATGTGACCAACCTGTTTTACTCGTAGCGCTTTAAAACAATCCACTTTCCCAGGAAGACTGTGAAACGTGTTACTTACAGCAGGGGAAACAGAACATGCAACGCACATGCAGATAATGGCATTAAAATGTATTGTGAATTAATTGTGTAACGTGCTGCAAATTTGTTTTCGTTTCTAATTAGACGCTTAGTTCTCTTTAAAATCGTTTTGTTCAGTTATAGAATAACAGGTGAAATCAGATGGGGTTTAATAAACTGAGAGTATGGAAACCTGGTCAAATTTGCAGCACGTTACACGTCACTCTGTGGAGTGATTCAAACTGTGGAGGCTGTATGCTGCTCCCACCCATGGGCTAATACGTAAAAAGAGGCCGTAGTGCGCTCAACTTGAGGCTGTAGTGCGCTCAACTTAAAAGTTTGATTAGTGACCGACGGGTCCGTCACTCTGTGGAGTGATTCAAACTGTGGAGGCTGTATGCTGCTCCCACCCATGGGCTAATAATATTTTTACAAAAGTCCTGCAGCGTAGCTGGCAGGCACCTGCAGCGGACCTGGGTATAATATCACCCAGAGAGAGAGGCTGTACGGTGCGTAGCAGATTGCAGGTAGCAGGCTGTTTGTGGTAGGAGTGTTTGTTGGGTATTTGTTTTGTGGGCCCAACCAGTATTGCGTTTTATTATAACTGTTTTAACTTCTTATTAACATTGTTTCAATTCTAATTTACTTTTTATATAATGTCTTTCTATGTCTTATGTAAAGCACTTTGAGTTGCCTAGTGTATGAAATGTGCTATACAAATAAACTTGACTTGACTTGACTTGTAATTAAAAAAATATGAAGGACGAATAATACCAAGGTTAACATTCAATTAACATGGTGACATTTATCTCCGTTGTTTAACCGTAGGCTATGGAAAAAAACCTTATGCACAGCTAATCCGCTGTAGCTTAGGCTATTTGAAAATCAATAAATGCAATATTCACTGGACAAGGTTTTGAACTTTTTTCAGTCAAAACCATTCTATTTACTTACAGGCTGTAGCCTGTAGGCCTAGAGAGCTGTATTGTAATGATATCTGATTAAAGCGCATTTTCAGAACTCTAATGTCCGTCTATTGCAGTGCGTGAGTTTTCCACTGACTGACAATTCACGCATTAGGTGTAAATGACAATTCGCGCATTAGGCTTGATATAGGTGTTATCAGCAAATGGAAAGCCATTTTTAATGGATAGCCATGGTCCCATAACAGAAGATTGTCCCCCCAGAAGGTTACAGGAATTATTGGCAAATATAGGCTAAGTCATAGATTGATCCAGGATAATTGCGAATAGTCTATAGGCTATATGTAACCTTACACGTACCATCGCACATCGCCTGGATCGCATTCCCCTTCGCTGAGGGACAGGTAGCTATGTGGTCTTTGACCTATGGACCCTTTTATTATTATGCTTTTTTTTTTATATAGCCTACACAATAATAATATTTCACATTGTAATCTTGATATGTTTAGTCATGCTTGTGCCCGCCCCTGTAACAGACAGGAGGGTGTACGCGCATTGTGCACACGCTTATGTAGACACACTTATATGCGCCGATTAAAATAACATGTAAACAACTGCGACATGACTTTAGACCAGGTTTGTGGTGGTTTTAGCGCAAGCGCTTTCTGCTGGCTCAAGATAGCAATACGCCAAAAATAATCCTGGCCACTCCTCATCTTAAGACCAAAACGCCCAGTTCGCTTGTAATGGGCACAAGAATACATGGTATTTAAACGGCGTGAACACAAGGTGTTATAATGAACCATGCGCCGGGTGTAAGATAGCAAAGACACTTGCGTTTAGGTTAGCGCCGGGTGTAAGATAGGGCCCCTGGTGTCTATTGGTCACTGGGTATTAAAACTTGTTTATTAAATAAAAGGGATATCAAGGGATTTGTAGGTTTTGGTAGATATTCTGAAGGAATTTCAAAGCGATTTGGTCTGTTCCAGGTTTTTCAGTGCGGGGTCCTGCGATGCCCCTGGTTGTCCAGTCGGGGGTGTCTGTGATGTTGCCCTGCTCTGTGGGTACCCCAATACCTCTGCATGAGCTGGAGGTGCAGTGGATGAGGGGAGATTCTGTAACCCTGGTGCATCTGTTCCAGGATGGAGAGAGTAGGCCAGAATCACAGAATCCAGCTTATATTGGCAGGGCTGAGTTTTTCACTAAAGAAATCTCCAAAGGGAACTTCTCTCTGCTGCTTAGGAATGTAACTACTGAAGACAGAGGGCTGTACAAGTGTGTCGTTCACACTGAACACGAGTCCAATGAAACACATGTGGAAATAGATATTGGTAAGTACCCCCACCCCTCTTCTGCAAATACTAATTCAGATAGACAGCTTTGCTTTTTTTTATTTTTACATGCAGTCTGAAATTTTGAGAAGGTATTCTCTTTTTTGTATCAAATTTGTTGAATTTGCCTTTTTCCTGTAAAATTGTGAAAATAAAAATAACAGTAAACATTAGCTTACAGAGAGAAGCATGAAGGTAAAACCACACACTATAAAATGAAATACAAATGAAAAATTAACTATATCTGAGCTTTCAGATTGTATTTTTCAGAACGGTTGGTTGTAACTGGTGCAGACGTGCCCATATTTGCATATGCGAGAGATGATGTGATTCTGAACTGCTCAGTGGACACCCACGTTCCCCTCAAAGAGTTACAAGTAGAGTGGCTCAAGACTAACGGAGAAATCCTTGTGCTGCTGTTTGCTGAGGGACAGAACAGACCAGAGTCACAGAATGAGAGATTCATTGGGCGCGCTGAGTTCTTCAGTGAGGAGATACCCAAAGGAAACTTCTCTATGAAACTCAAGAATGTAAAAACAGAGGACAATGGGGAATTCCAGTGCAAAGTCCATACAGACAGAGAATCAGTCAATGCAACAGCCTGGCTAAAGGAACTGGGTAAGTAACATGATCACATACTGTCTGTGATTTTGATGATCTTATGCCCCCTGTACACCAATCAGGCACAAAGTAATTTTGATTTAGGCAGCGCTACTAGTTCTATGTCCATCCATTTTCTAACTATTTACTCCAAGTCAGGGTCGCAGTGGCAACAGGGCAAGCAGAGTAGCCCACACATCCCTCTCCCCAGCGACTTCCTCCAACTCCTCCCTCTCCCCAGCGACTCCCTCCAACTCCTCCCTCTCCCCAGCGACTTCCTCCAACTCCTCCCTCTCCCCAGCGACTTCCTCCAACTCCTCCCTCTCCCCAGCGACTCCCTCCAACTCCTCCCTCTCCCCAGCGACTCCCTCCAACTCCTCCCTCTCCCCAGCGACTCCCTCCAACTCCTCCCTCTCCCCAGCGACTTCCTCCAACTCCTCCCTCTCCCCAGCGACTCCCTCCAACTCCTCCCTCTCCCCAGCGACTTCCTCCAACTCCTCCCTCTCCCCAGCGACTTCCTCCACCTCCTCCCTCTCCCCAGCGACTCCCTCCAACTCCTCCCTCTCCCCAGCGACTCCCTCCAACTCCTCCCTCTCCCCAGCGACTTCCTCCAACTCCTCCCTCTCCCCAGCGACTCCCTCCAACTCCTCCCTCTCCCCAGCGACTCCCTCCAACTCCTCCCTCTCCCCAGCCACTTCCTCCAACTCCTCCCTCTCCCCAGCGACTTCTTCCAACTCCTCCCTCTCCCCAGCGACTCCCTCCAACTCCTCCCTCTCCCCAGCGACTTCCTCCAACTCCTCCCTCTCCCCAGCGACTCCCTCCAACTCCTCCCCCTCCCCAGCGACTTCCTCCAACTCCTCCCTCTCCCCAGCGACTTCCTCCAACTCCTCCCTCTCCCCAGCGACTTCCTCCAACTCCTCCCTCTCCCCAGCGACTTCCTCCAACTCCTCCCTCTCCCCAGCGACTTCCTCCAACTCCTCCCTCTCCCCAGCGACTTCCTCCAACTCCTCCCTCTCCCCAGCGACTTCCTCCAACTTCAACTCCAACTACCTCCAGCTCATGACCATAGGTGAGAGTAGGAATGAAGATTGAGCGGTAAATCGAGAGCTTTGCCTTTTGGCTCAGCTCCTTCTTCACCACCACCGTATGGTACAACACCTGCAATACTGCAGCCGCTGCACCTAAATGCCCGCAATACTGCAGCCGCTGCACCTAAACGCCCGCAATACTGCAGCCACTGCACCTAAACGCCCGCAATACTGCAGCCACTGCACCTAAACGCCCGCAATACTGCAGCCCCTGCACCTAAACGCCCGCAGTACTGCAGCTGCTGCACCTAAACGACGGTCAATCTCCTGTTCCCTCACTAGGGAATAAGACCCCGAGATACTTAAACTCCTCCACCTGGGGCAGTTGTTGCCCCCCCCCCCCCTCACCTGAAGAGAACAAACCACCGTTTCCCAGGAGAGAACCATGACCTCAGACGTGGAGGTGCTGATCCTCATCCCAACCGCGTCCCGTTCTAATGCGCATCGGAGTTCACAGTGCGATGAGGCCAAGAGGACGACATCATCCGCAAACAGCAGAGACGCCCCCTTATGACCCGAAAATGGACACGCTCCAGACCCCAGCCGCACCTTGATATGTGCCACATGTTCTTATGTTCAGCCTTTGATTCATTGAAATCTCTGTCGCAGGTTTTTCCACCTTTCATTTATGGGTCCTGGGTTTAACCATCACTGCTGCAGGTTTTGCAGTTTTAAGCTGCATTCCTGCTGTTCAATGTATAATCAAGAAAGGTAGGTGTTTTGTTCACAAATATTTAACACTTTGTTTCACACCAGGGTTCAGTTGAGGGGCCTTATACAGCAATAATAACTAACTGCACACTATTAAATATGCAAACATTGACTGGGAATGGGACTTGATGGAACAATACACAACACCAGTTAAATCCATATGTTGTTACTTAACTTTATTGTGGTAGTAATCTAATCAAATAAAGCTTTATTCATTTCCATAGGTTTATATTTCCCATAAAGCATTTCACCAATATCTCATAGACATAAATTCAATTAAAAAAATAGGAATGTCTTTATGACACGCAGGAGTAATTTGTGTAAATCTTTGGAGCACAATCTTGTCAAACAAGACATTAGACTTGCACTTGCTCTGGGTGTTTGTATGATTGTCTTCATGTAGCAAAAACAGTTTTTATGATTTGCATAATGTTTAATTTCAGTTCTACTGTGAATTATGATCCACTTCATCCAGGGTGTTGGATGGGAATGTAAACTATAGGGCATAGTACGCTATAAAATAGATTTTATATTTTAGGGAGTTCCTCAGACACATATCAGTACTGTTATTTCCATCACTGAAATAATGTGTGCAAGGATATATGTGTGTGAATACTGCATTTTTCTGCTTCTTAGATAAAAGCAACAGGGCTCTGTTGCTATATTGTCTTCAAGTCTCAGTTCCATGCATCATGATATCCATCGCATTCATCATATGGGGTGTAATAGAAGGTAAGTCTGCCTGCTTTGTTTTATTTAGTTTTTTATTTAACCCACCTATTATGTTTGGGGTCAATTTCACCCAATTCAGTGTTTGTCTTAAAAAGAGATGCTGTTTATTTAAAAGATGCTGACATCCCTTATTTTTTCCATCTTGTTTGACTTTTCCTATTCGGTGGGATTAAATAGTAAATGTGCAATAAACATAATTCTGTTTTCAAAAGTCCTGTACCATCTTTGTGTACACAGGTGTAATGCGTGGGGTCATTTTGACCCCAGGCTCTGCAGTTGTATTAAACTTAAGAAAATATACAATTTTTTTTTTGTGGGTGATTCTGGGTACTTTCCCATACAGGATACAAACTTCACAAAAGTTCACTTACCTCAGGCTCTAAAATGAGAAGTTTATCACAATTTTTAACATTTAGGGATACAAGCGTGTCAACTGGGAGACATTAAGCAGGCAACACACACAGTGTCAAAAATGTTTCTATTACAATAACTTTGTGTCGGTTTAAACTGTTAACGGTGTCATAAAATGTCATCACAATAGGAGGGTTAAGTTTGCAAATGCCCAATTCATTCCCTAATTTTGAATGTGTGATTAGCTGTTTACATCTATGTTCACTCTGTGATGCCTGTGTCTGATTCAGGACAGTGTAGACATACACGGTTCTCCTCCAAAATGATTTATTATTATAACATTTATTATTCACCAGCTGAACAAGGCACATAGGAACTGTAAATAGCCAGGGATGCACTGACAATGGCTGTGTCTCAATTGCGAGGCTGCGACCTACGAAGGCTGCATTTCAGGACCGCATACGTCAGAAGTACTGTCCCATTATGAAGACTCCTTGAAATGCGGCCTCGAAATGCAGCCTACTTTTGGCCGATTTTGAAGGATACATTGGTGTATCCTTCGCAGCCTTAGATATCCCACAATTCTTTGCGCAGTTTGCCCGAAAGACAGTCGATACGGAAAATGGCTGACGAGAGCAGTGATCTGGTGTTTAAATGTAAGTTTGTGTAAACTTTTTTTAAATTTTAGCTATCGGTAATCATGTCGTTACCTGTTGGCTAAAACGTATATTACCTCGAATAAATTTTCCATTTTTATATTTCAGTATTTTAAAAAAAATTTTACTCACGGTTTTATTTTTTTGTGAGTCTCTCACTGGCTTAAGTTCGCACGCGCTGGTTGTTTAGGTCCGAGGAGGTTGTGGGTGGGAACTCCGTGACATAAACGTGAATTCTTCGTAGACTGTTCCATTTCAGCTGCTGTTCAAAAGCCAGCCCAGCCTTCCTCTCTACAAAGGACTGTCCTACGGAGGATGCGGCCACTATAGGTCGCAGCCTCGCAATTGAGACACAGCCAATGAGTGTTTCTGAGAGATTTTTACAGAACAGCTTTGAAATGTGAATTCCAATGACTTTTGAAATGAAAATGACATGAGAAGGGGGCATGTGAGAAGAAAGGAAATATGTTATTTATTTACGGTTTTATGGATTGTGTCATAAAATTACAGCAGTTATGAATAAGGCTGGGCGTTTGTCATGGAAAATATTGGCTGATGTCATGGAGCAGTCACAGCAGTCAAAGTTGTTGAGTATCGGGGAAAATTGAAAAAGAGGAAGAAATCACAGATTGAGTATTTAAAAAAATATATATAATAATTTAATTAACCAATAGATCTCATGTGCAGCAGTGGGAAATGATTGAAATAACAGCTGTGGTACGAGTAGCTTATAACAAGGGGGGAGGGCAGAGGGCAGTTATGGCTAGTAGCTTAACAAATAGGCCTACGACTAAAATGCATCATCGGCTGGTGCATTTAATCGCTTCTGTCCACCACAAATGTGGCATATGTGCCAAAGTAGCTCTGAAGCTTTTGGAGCTCAGAAAGTATTAGAGCTAGCGACCGCTTCTTGCCTGCAGCCATCGTTGCTACGAAGTGACCACTGGAACGCTCCGGGCTTCCATGTCGGAGCTACGAGCCGCCGAGTTCATAACGAACGAGTACACAATCCAGAGAATGGACTCTTCATGTGTCTCTTTCGCAAGCAGACCGTGGACACCCAACTGACCAGCAGGGGTCACTAGAGAGGGATGGAGCCGCAGAACCTAGCTGACTGAACCCCACGTAACCCTGGGAGACGCTGTCACCAATTATGTGTCTCCCTGTGGGGCTGCGGTGAAAAGAAGCAGCTGGTGACATCACAACACATGCTTCGGTGGAGAGAGTGCAGGCATCTACACTGCCCTGCATTGACTGCAGAGAGTGCAGCATCATTGTGACTGTATAGATTAGCCATTCTAAATTAGGGAGAAAATGGGTGGGAAAGAGTGAAAAAATATAGAGTTTGCACATTTGTCACCATTTATATTTTGATGTTTTGCAGGTTCTGTTGAAGAGGCTTATGTTTGCAGTGCTATAAATCTCATGAGGATCCTTGTGATATTTAAGGTGTCTCCAGCTATAGAGTTTCTTCCTGGTATGTTTTTATTTTTATAATATATTATTTTGTGAACATACGTACAAAATACTCTGTTGCCTCTTATACCACGTGACATAGTATGTGTCACAGTTTCGTCCGGTCTCCACCAGAGGCCGCCATAGAGTACTCAAGTGAGTACGTCAGACGTGGGCGGGGTCTGGTTTCGGAAGTAAATTCCCTATGACAGATAGAACGGGCTTCGGAGGCTATGGACTATTACTTGAAATCTGATTTATAGAATGAGCCGAAATGTTCCTGGATTAGCCTGTGTGGTATAAGGATATAGACCATGTTCCATTTATTTTTTAAAGTAATGGATTAATGATTGTAGTTTGACTTGTAGTCCACTTTAACAGACTACATATCCAGTACTGCAACGCACGGGTGGTTCTCGACCAATAAGATATCATCATGGTGGGGAACTAAGTCTTCAGTATCTGTTTTTGAAGCATTCAAGAACTCCCTTGTCAGTTGCCTCATTTGTCAACCAGATTACCATTGTGATTTAAGACAAGTATATCCAATTCACAGTGATGTGGTGTTCAAATAAATCTGGTCATTTCATGAATGAAATTAATATCACATTTTTTAAATAATGTAGTAGTGTTTTACTGATGATGGGGCTGAGAAATAGTATTAAGGCTCTGGGTTTGATAAGAGTGAAAAACGCAGTACTCTATTAGTGAGTCAGGGTTGCGGGACTGGCCATTTCTGTGGCTAAAACCTTCCTGGAGGCGGAGCCTAAGCCAGAGGCGGCACCCAGACATGGAGATAGAGATGTAGCGGCATGGCTATGAAAATGATCCTCACTAGCAACAGAAAAATAAACTTTAGGAAGCTCTCTAATAGTGTCAAGGAGGGCACTGGAGCAGGTGAATGTCTCCAAACAGGGAAATACAAGAACAGGAGAATGAGCCCTGGAGACTGCTGTTAAAATGACGGGTTTTTTTATTACAGGTTGCAGGACACGTTACAACATATTAAAAAAGGTGGCTCTGCCTTTGGAGAATCTTGTCATTACAACAGGGATAAATTCTGGTAAGTGTACATACCGCATCAAATACTTTTTCTGCATAGGTTGTATTTTCCATATTATACCACATGGCATATTGTATTGAAGAAAATATTGTAGCATTTTAAACATTTATTATTTGTTTAGTTGTGTATGGCTTTGCAGAATATGGCAGTAAAGGTTTAGAGATGTAATTTGAGGTAACAGTACAATTTCAGGACAAGCAAACGGTGTGACCCCTTTAGACCCACCTAGCCTGTCTAATGAAATAGCATAGCATGTGCTTATGGAGAATGCCTTTAGACCCAGCTAGCCTGTCTAATGAAACAGCATAGCATGTGCTTATGGAGAATGCCTTTAGACCCAGCTAGCCTGGCTAATGAAATAATATAGCATGTGCTTATGGAGAATGCCTTTAGACCCAGCTAGCCTGGCTAATGAAATAGCATAGCATGTGCTTATGGAGAATGCCTTTAGACCCAGCTAGCCTGGCTAATGAAACAGCATAGCATGTGCTTATGGAGAATGCCTTTAGACCCAGCTAGCCTGGCTAATGAAATAGCATAGCATGTGCTTATGGAGAATGCCTTTAGACCCAGCTAGCATGTCTAATGAAACAGCATAGCATGTGCTTATCGAGAATGCCTTTAGACCCAGCTAGCCTGGCTAATGAAATAGCATAGCATGTGCTTATGGAGAATGCCTTTAGACCCAGCTAGCCTGGCTAATGAAATAGCATAGCATGTGCTTATGGAGAATGCCTTTAGACCCAGCTAGCCTGGCTAATGAAATAGCATAGCATGTGCTTATGGAGAATGCCTTTAGACCCAGCTAGCCTGGCTAATGAAATAGCATAGCATGTGCTTATGGAGAATGCCTTTAGACCCAGCTAGCATGTCTAATGAAACAGCATAGCATGTGCTTATGGAGAATGCCTTTAGACCCAGCTAGCCTGGCTAATGAAATAGCATAGCATGTGCTTATGGAGAATGCCTTTAGACCCAGCTAGCCTGGCTAATGAAATAGCATAGCATGTGCTTATGGAGAATGCCTTTAGACCCAGCTAGCCTGGCTAATGAAATAGCATAGCATGTGCTTATGGAGAATGCCTTTAGACCCAGCTAGCCTGGCTAATGAAATAGCATAGCATGTGCTTATGGAGAATGCCTTTAGACCCAGCTAGCCTGGCTAATGAAATAGCATAGCATGTGCTTATGGAGAATGCCTTTAGACCCAGCTAGCCTGGCTAATGAAATAGCATAGCATGTGCTTATGGAGAATGCCTTTAGACCCAGCTAGCCTGGCTAATGAAATAGCATAGCATGTGCTTATGGAGAATGCCTTTAGACCCAGCTAGCCTGGCTAATGAAATAGCATAGCATGTGCTTATGGAAAATGCCTTTAGACCCAGCTAGCCTGGCTAATGAAATAGCATAGCATGTGCTTATGGAGAATGCCTTTAGACCCAGCTAGCCTGGCTAATGAAATAGCATAGCATGTGCTTATGGAGAATGCCTTTAGACCCAGCTAGCCTGTCTAATGAAACAGCATAGCATGTGCTTATGGAGAATGCCTTTAGTCCCAGCTAGCCTGGCTAATGAAATAGCATAGCATGTGCTTATGGAGAATGCCTTTAGACCCAGCTAGCCTGGCTAATGAAATAGCATAGCATGTGCTTATGGAGAATGCCTTTAGACCCAGCTAGCCTGGCTAATGAAATAGCATAGCATGTGCTTATGGAGAATGCCTTTAGACCCAGCTAGCCTGGCTAATGAAATAGCATAGCATGTGCTTATGGAGAATGCCTTTAGACCCAGCTAGCCTGGCTAATGAAATAGCATAGCATGTGCTTATGGAGAATGCTTTTAGACCCAGCTAGCCTGGCTAATGAAATAGCATAGCATGTGCTTATGGAAAATGCCTTTAGACCCAGCTAGCCTGGCTAATGAAATAGCATAGCATGTGCTTATGGAGAATGCCTTTAGACCCAGCTAGCATGTCTAATGAAACAGCATAGCATGTGCTTATGGAGAATGCCTTTAGACCCAGCTAGCCTGGCTAATGAAATAGCATAGCATGTGCTTATGGAGAATGCCTTTAGACCCAGCTAGCCTGGCTAATGAAATAGCATAGCATGTGCTTATGGAGAATGCCTTTAGACCCAGCTAGCCTGGCTAATGAAATAGCATAGCATGTGCTTATGGAGAATGCCTTTAGACCCAGCTAGCCTGGCTAATGAAATAGCATAGCATGTGCTTATGGAGAATGCCTTTAGACCCAGCTAGCCTGGCTAATGAAATAGCATAGCATGTGCTTATGGAGAATGCCTTTAGACCCAGCTAGCATGTCTAATGAAACAGCATAGCATGTGCTTATCGAGAATGCCTTCAGACCCAGCTAGCCTGGCTAATGAAATAGCATAGCATGTGCTTATGGAGAATGCCTTTAGACCCAGCTAGCCTGGCTAATGAAACAGCATAGCATGTGCTTATGAAGAATGCCTTTAGACCCAGCTAGCCTGGCTAATGACATAGCATAGCATGTGCTTATGGAGAATGCCTTTAGACCCAGCTAGCCTGGCTAATGAAATAGCATAGCATGTGCTTATGTTGAATGCCTTTAGACCCAGCTAGCCTGGCTAATGAAATAGCATAGCATGTGCTTATGGAGAATGCTTTTAGACCCATCTAGCCTGGCTAATGAAATAGCATAGCATGTGCTTATGTTGAATGCCTTTAGACCCAGCTAGCATGTCTAATGAAACAGCATAGCATGTGCTTATGGAGAATGCCTTTAGACCCAGCTAGCATGTCTAATGAAACAGCATAGCATGTGCTTATGGAGAATGCCTTTAGACCCAGCTAGCCTGGCTAATGAAATAGCATAGCATGTGCTTATGTTGAATGCCTTTAGACCCAGCTAGCCTGGCTAATGAAATAGCATAGCATGTGCTTGTGGAGAATGCCTTTAGACCCAGCTAGCATGTCTAATGAAACAGCATAGCATGTGCTTATGGAGAATGCCTTTAGACCCAGCTAGCCTGTCTAATGAAACAGCATAGCATGTGCTTATCGAGAATGCCTTTAGACCCAGCTAGCCTGGCTAATGAAATAGCATAGCATGTGCTTATGGAGAATGCCTTTAGACCCAGCTAGCCTGGCTAATGAAATAGCATAGCATGTGCTTATGGAGAATGCCTTTAGACCCAGCTAGCCTGTCTAATGAAACAGCATAGCATGTGCTTATGGAGAATGCCTTTAGACCCAGCTAGCCTGGCTAATGAAATAGCATAGCATGTGCTTATGGAGAATGCCTTTAGACCCAGCTAGCCTGGCTAATGAAATAGCATAGCATGTGCTTATGGAGAATGCCTTTAGACCCAGCTAGCCTGGCTAATGAAATAGCATAGCATGTGCTTATGGAGAATGCCTTTAGACCCAGCTAGCCTGGCTAATGAAATAGCATAGCATGTGCTTATGGAAAATGCCTTTAGACCCAGCTAGCCTGGCTAATGAAATAGCATAGCATGTGCTTATGGAGAATGCCTTTAGACCCAGCTAGCCTGGCTAATGAAATAGCATAGCATGTGCTTATGGAGAATGCCTTTAGACCCAGCTAGCCTGTCTAATGAAACAGCATAGCATGTGCTTATGGAGAATGCCTTTAGACCCAGCTAGCCTGGCTAATGAAATAGCATAGCATGTGCTTATGGAGAATGCCTTTAGACCCAGCTAGCCTGGCTAATGAAATAGCATAGCATGTGCTTAAGGAAAATGCCTTTAGACCCAGCTAGCCTGGCTAATGAAATAGCATAGCATGTGCTTATGGAAAATGCCTTTAGACCCAGCTAGCCTGGCTAATGAAATAGCATAGCATGTGCTTATGGAGAATGCCTTTAGACCCAGCTAGCCTGGCTAATGAAATAGCATAGCATGTGCTTATGGAGAATGCCTTTAGACCCAGCTAGCCTGTCTAATGAAACAGCATAGCATGTGCTTATGGAGAATGCCTTTAGACCCAGCTAGCCTGGCTAATGAAATAGCATAGCATGTGCTTATGGAGAATGCCTTTAGACCCAGCTAGCCTGGCTAATGAAATAGCATAGCATGTGCTTATGGAGAATGCCTTTAGACCCAGCTAGCCTGGCTAATGAAATAGCATAGCATGTGCTTATGGAAAATGCCTTTAGACCCAGCTAGCCTGGCTAATGAAATAGCATAGCATGTGCTTATGGAGAATGCCTTTAGACCCAGCTAGCATGTCTAATGAAACAGCATAGCATGTGCTTATGGAGAATGCCTTTAGACCCAGCTAGCCTGGCTAATGAAATAGCATAGCATGTGCTTATGGAGAATGCCTTTAGACCCAGCTAGCCTGGCTAATGAAATAGCATAGCATGTGCTTATGGAGAATGCCTTTAGACCCAGCTAGCCTGGCTAATGAAATAGCATAGCATGTGCTTATGGAGAATGCCTTTAGACCCAGCTAGCCTGGCTAATGAAATAGCATAGCATGTGCTTATGGAGAATGCCTTTAGACCCAGCTAGCCTGGCTAATGAAATAGCATAGCATGTGCTTATGGAGAATGCCTTTAGTCAATGAGCCCCCAACAGGGCCACATTTATAATGCACTGTAATGCTTTATAATGCATCACAAAACTTACATCAACCCTTTCATATGATCTAATGGGATCTATGGGACACATAATGTTTAATACAGCATTGAACTTTTATTGATCAGTTCTGTCATGCTGATTACTCTGTATGATACAAGTTATCAATTAAGTATATTGTACAAACCCCAATTCCAAAAAAGTTGGGACAGTATGTAAAATGCACATAAAAGCAGAAAGCAGTGATTTGTAAATTATCTTATACATAAATTTAATTGAAAACGGTACAAAGACAGTACATCACTCTGCTGCCAGATATGCAGTTGATATGGATGGATCACTTGAAGGGTTGTTTCTCCTGACTTATTTTTCCAGAGAGTTCAATAGATTCTGTCAATACAAACAATAACCAGTCCTCGTACGTATTTTTTATTTTTTTTATTCAATGGCCCTTTTCTTGTTTTTTTGTATTTTATGTGAAACGTAGATCCAGTAGGTATGCTATGTTCTTGTGCCAGAAACAGCGTTAATGCGCCGATGCGTCAGAAACCACTCATTGATCCAAATTTCCACAGAAGCAAGCGTTCCTAGTACAAGTATATATCTATGGTCCGACCTGCCGACATTTTGGTAGTCTTTTCTGGTAGCTTGCTAACAACATTGAAGAAAATAGTACTTTATAAATAATTTTAATTTCACGAAAAAAAATATGTACGAGGACTGGTTATTTTTTGTATTGACAGAATCCGCTTCTTTCCCGGTCGTATACGTGCTAGAAGTGGCATTTTTGAGACCGGTAGAGTGATATTTATGAATACTGTAAATTATGTCAAACATTAATAAATTGTGAATAATTATAAATCATCAATATTACAAATGTGTGATGAATCTATTAAGCTACATAATTTTATTTAATATGTGCAATTAATATAAATCATACACCCCAAAAAAAAAAGTGTGACTAACATCATCAACTTGAGTGTATTTTTTCTGATGCTCACTATGTAACTGGTAATAGTGATATTATGGTCAATGTAAGAATAGTAATTGGTTGAATTGTGTACAAAGTAGGAATTCTACTGGAGACATTCAACATTATTACGTATATTGTCCTTCTCTGTTTTAATTTTCCTTCAGTGTTCTCTGCATAATTGAATTCACTCTCATTTCTCTTCAAATTAGTTGTTCTCCATGGGGTTTTTACAGACCATGCCCGAGTCCGTTTTGGATCGCTGTTTGCAATTGTGCTATTCATAAGTTTATCTGCAGTTTTGTTATCAGGTAAGACTATATTTTACAATATAGTAAAATACACATTACACATATACATTGTACTAACAATATCAGTTAATATCTTTGTTGGCCTTTGTAGAAAAGGATTAATGCAGTACTTTTTGTCAGGAGGATAGAAACTTTTAGTCCCTTTAAATTGAGAAAATGTCACTGTCAGATACTGTTTTTTGTTTAATTAATTCAGTTCTGCACCATATTGCTTATTGTTTTGCATAATGTATTATTTTCAGTTTGCTTGTCAGGTGATTCACTTTATGAATTGATAGCTAGAGATCTCGTTGTCATGGTAGATTTTTCTGCCCAATTATTAGTGGAATCTTGTGTTTCTCCATCTCCATGTTATCCATCTGTTTCTCATGTTTAGGCAACTGCACATAAACACACCTTACTGGTGTCCTTATAAAGCATGTCCAAATGGACCTTTACACCTTACTGGTGTCCTTATAAAGCATGTCCAAATGGACCTTTACACCTTACTGGTGTCCTTATAAAGCATGTCCAAATGGACCTTTACACCTTACTGGTGTCCTTATAAAGCATGTCCAAATGGACCTTTACACCTTACTGGTGTCCTTATAAAGCATGTCCAAATGGACCTTTACACCTTACTGGTGTCCTTATAAAGCATGTCCAAATGGACCTTTACACCTTACTGGTGTCCTTATACAGCATGTCCAAATGGACCTTTACACCTTACTGGTGTCCTTATAAAGCATGTCCAAATGGACCTTTACACCTTACTGGTGTCCTTATAAAGCATGTCCAAATGTACTGTTTCACCTTACTGGTGTCCTTATAAAGCATGTCCAAATGTACTGTTTCACCTTACTGGTGTCCTTATACAGCATGTCCAAATGGACCTTTACACCTTACTGGTGTCCTTATACAGCATGTCCAAATGGACCTTTACACCTTACTGGTGTCCTTATACAGCATGTCCAAATGGACCTTTACACCTTACTGGTGTCCTTATACAGCATGTCCAAATGGACCTTTACACCTTACTGGTGTCCTTATACAGCATGTCCAAATGGACCTTTACACTTTACTGGTGTCCTTATACAGCATGTCCAAATGGACCTTTACACCTTACTGGTGTCCTTATACAGCATGTCCAAATGGACCTTTACACCTTACTGGTGTCCTTATACAGCATGTCCAAATGGACCTTTACACCTTACTGGTGTCCTTATACAGCATGTCCAAATGGACCTTTACACCTTACTGGTGTCCTTATACAGCATGTCCAAATGGACCTTTACACCTTACTGGTGTCCTTATACAGCATGTCCAAATGGACCTTTACACCTTACTGGTGTCCTTATACAGCATGTCCAAATGGACCTTTACACCTTACTGGTGTCCTTATACAGCATGTCCAAATGGACCTTTACACCTTACTGGTGTCCTTATACAGCATGTCCAAATGGACCTTTACACCTTACTGGTGTCCTTATACAGCATGCCCAAATGGACCTTTACACCTTACTGGTGTCCTTATAAAGCATGTCCAAATGGACCTTTACACCTTACTGGTGTCCTTATACAGCATGTCCAAATGGACCTTTACACCTTACTGGTGTCCTTATAAAGCATGTCCAAATGGACCTTTACACCTTACTGGTGTCCTTATAAAGCATGTCCAAATGGACCTTTACACCTTACTGGTGTCCTTATACAGCATGTCCAAATGGACCTTTACACCTTACTGGTGTCCTTATAAAGCATGTCCAAATGGACCTTTACACCTTACTGGTGTCCTTATAAAGCATGTCCAAATGGACCTTTACACCTTACTGGTGTCCTTATACAGCATGTCCAAATGGACCTTTACACCTTACTGGTGTCCTTATAAAGCATGTCCAAATGGACCACTTCACCTTACTGGTGTCCTTATACAGCATGTCCAAATGGACCGCTTCACCTTACTGGTGTCCTTATACAGGATGTCCAAATGTACTGTTTCACCTTACTGGTGTCCTTATACAGCATGTCCAAATGGACCTTTACACCTTACTGGTGTCCTTATAAAGCATGTCCAAATGTACTGTTTCACCTTACTGGTGTCCTTATAAAGCATGTCCAAATGGACCTTTACACCTTACTGGTGTCCTTATAAAGCATGTCCAAATGTACTGTTTCACCTTACTGGTGTCCTTATACAGCATGTCCAAATGGACCTTTACACCTTACTGGTGTCCTTATAAAGCATGTCCAAATGTACTGTTTCACCTTACTGGTGTCCTTATACAGCATGTCCAAATGTACTGTTTCACCTTACTGGTGTCCTTATACAGCATGTCCAAATGGACCTTTACACCTTACTGGTGTCCTTATAAAGCATGTCCAAATGTACTGTTTCACCTTACTGGTGTCCTTATAAAGCATGTCCAAATGGACCTTTACACCTTACTGGTGTCCTTATAAAGCATGTCCAAATGGACCTTTACACCTTACTGGAGTCCTTATAAAGCATGTCCAAATGGACCTTTACACCTTACTGGTGTCCTTATAAAGCATGTCCAAATGTACTGTTTCACCTTACTGGTGTCCTTATAAAGCATGTCCAAATGGACCTTTACACCTTACTGGTGTCCTTATAAAGCATGTCCAAATGGACCTTTACACCTTACTGGAGTCCTTATAAAGCATGTCCAAATGGACCTTTACACCTTACTGGTGTCCTTATACAGCATGTCCAAATGGACCTTTACACCTTACTGGTGTCCTTATACAGCATGTCCAAATGGACCTTTACACCTTACTGGAGTCCTTATACAGCATGTCCAAATGGACCTTTACACCTTACTGGTGTCCTTATACAGCATGTCCAAATGGACCTTTACACCTTACTGGTGTCCTTATACAGCATGCCCAAATGGACCTTTACACCTTACTGGTGTCCTTATACAGCATGCCCAAATGGACCTTTACACCTTACTGGTGTCCTTATACAGCATGTCCAAATGGACCTTTACACCTTACTGGAGTCCTTATACAGCATGTCCAAATGGACCGTATCACCTTACTGGTGTCCTTATACAGCATGTCCAAATGGACCTTTACACCTTACTGGTGTCCTTATACAGCATGTCCAAATGTACTGTTTCACCTTACTGGTGTCCTTATACAGCATGTCCAAATGTACTGTTTCACCTTACTGGTGTCCTTATACAGCATGTCCAAATGGACCTTTACACCTTACTGGTGTCCTTATACAGCATGTCCAAATGTACTGTTTCACCTTACTGGTGTCCTTATACAGCATGTCCAAATGGACCTTTACACCTTACTGGTGTCCTTATACAGCATGTCCAAATGTACTGTTTCACCTTACTGGTGTCCTTATACAGCATGTCCAAATGGACCTTTACACCTTACTGGAGTCCTTATAAAGCATGTCCAAATGGACCTTTACACCTTACTGGTGTCCTTATAAAGCATGTCCAAATGTACTGTTTCACCTTACTGGTGTCCTTATAAAGCATGTCCAAATGGACCTTTACACCTTACTGGTGTCCTTATAAAGCATGTCCAAATGGACCTTTACACCTTACTGGAGTCCTTATAAAGCATGTCCAAATGGACCTTTACACCTTACTGGTGTCCTTATACAGCATGTCCAAATGGACCTTTACACCTTACTGGTGTCCTTATACAGCATGTCTAAATGGACCGTATCACCTTACTGGTGTCCTTATACAGCATGTCCAAATGGACCTTTACACCTTACTGGAGTCCTTATACAGCATGTCTAAATGGACCGTATCACCTTACTGGTGTCCTTATACAGCATGTCCAAATGGACCTTTACACCTTACTGGTGTCCTTATACAGCATGTCCAAATGTACTGTTTCACCTTACTGGTGTCCTTATACAGCATGTCCAAATGTACTGTTTCACCTTACTGGTGTCCTTATACAGCATGTCCAAATGGACCTTTACACCTTACTGGTGTCCTTATACAGCATGTCCAAATGTACTGTTTCACCTTACTGGTGTCCTTATACAGCATGTCCAAATGGACCTTTACACCTTACTGGTGTCCTTATACAGCATGTCAAAATGGACCTTTTCACCTTACTGGTGTCCTTATAATGCATGTCAAAATGGACCTTCTACAATGGACATCTGATCCTAGTCGCTTTATTTTACAGCAGGAAAGGCATACATACAAACCCGGGGATTGACACGGGATAGTGAACATAGATTGATCCCACGTTTGATTCGTCCCTACTTAAATTTGATCCACGGTAAGTCCCGGGTCCTCACCGTTCACTCAAGACCCCAGTCTGCAATTTTACTTCTATTTTTTTTTTCTTGTTAATACAGCTACTTTGGTAGCCAGCAGGCTAGTGGATACAATATAGTTTGCCATTACGCTGGCTTAACCAAATACTTAGTGACGTGCTCAAAATCTTGCAAATGCTTTTATTTAAAAAATGTCAAAACTGTTTTGAGCATTAAGTACTTATTTTTTGTTATTTTATAGGCTGTTCCCAGTCAAACCTGCATATTTACCTGTGACAACTGAGCAATCATCTTCTTGCGTGAATATAGCTGTGAATCTAGCTTACAAAAATGAAGATAATTCCAGAGCTGTTCAGTTCTAATAAACATTCATACGATTAGCCAATTGTCTCCATCATTCATATGCCTTTTTGTAAACATTGTTTCTGCCCATGTTAAAGACATGACAAGATGGCGGGTCAGTCAGATAACCGGGCTGCGTAGAGTAACCTGTGTCCGTGTCCGACCTGCCTAAAAATCCCGGGTCGTGAGCAGGGTCGCAGGCCCAGGTCGGATAACCCGGGTTGACCCGTTCACATCAACGGCAAACACGGGTTTTTACCCGGGTCGATGCTTGGTTGTGAAAGGGGAGTTAGATGTGTCCGCACACATTAGTAACCAAATAACTCTAACATTGTCCTTTTCTGTACTTGCAGTGCTTCTACTTCTGAGCATTGTTATGGAAGTACTTTTTCAAAGTAATATCTTCTTTTCACTTGGTAAGTTACCCTTTAAAATAATTCATACTAAACAATAGCAAACACATACAGGTAGTGCACAGAAATGTAAACTCTTGAGTAAATGAAGCGGCTGCAGTATATTATGCGGCTGCCACACCCATGTGGCTCATCAAATGCAGCAACATCCCATAATTCATAGAATTGCAGTGTCACTCCAGAGCTGCACAAGTTTACTGACTTTTTGGTGGAAGAAATGTAGCGTATTCCTCCTGCTGAATTCCATATATAATCCTGTGGATGTGCGCGGCCCACGACCCACAGCACAACCCACAACCCACAGCCCACAGCACGGCCCACAGCCCACCCCACAGCCCACAGCCCACAGCCCACAGCCCACAGCCCACAGCCCACAGCCCACAGCCCAGCCCACAACCCACAGCCCACAGCACGGCCCACAGCCCACCCCACAGCCCACAGCCCAGCCCACAACCCACAGCCCACAGCACGGCCCACAGCCCACAGCCCACAGCCCACAACACAGCCCACAGCCCACAGCCCACAACCCACAGCCCACAGCCCACAGCCCACAACACAGCCCACAGCACGGCCCACAGCCCACTGCACAGCCCACAGCCCACAGCCCACAGCCCACAACCCACAGCCCACAGCCCACAGCCCACAACACAGCCCACAGCACAGCCCACAACCCACAGCCCACAGCATGGCCCACAGCCCACAACACAGCCCACAGCCCACAGCCCACAGCCCACAGCATGGCCCACAGCCCACAGCCCACAGCCCACAACACAGCCCACAACCCACAGCCCACAGCATGGCCCACAGCCCACAGCCCACAACGGCCCTTTCACCGTGCTCGTCCCCGTGAGCAACCCCCTGCGCATGCACAAGAGCCCAGCAAAATGTACTTATAACTTAGACAAATAACAGAATAGCAGGGTTAACTAATAGTTATAACGGTATTCCTTTAACCTTGAGGCGTGGACAAATGTTTAAAAAAAAAGAAATTAAATTAAAATCACCCATCCGTTTTCTGTCCTCTAAAGAACATATACGCGTATGTGGCAGGGTGGGCGTGGTTAGCCTCTGCTTGCAGAGAGAGAGTGAGCGGAGCAGCTCTCGGACCCGGAACCACAGCTGTCATGAGTTAATCAGGACAGCACGATAATTAACAATTGAATGATTGTTGGATTGTTGCCTGATTGCTTTGACAGTGAGCCTGGGCTTTAAAGGAGGGAAGCCGGAGAGGAAAGGGGGCTGGCCGATGACGGGAGGGAAACGGAGAAACGTTTCCACGCGAACCGTAGCCAGCATTTTACTCAATAAAGTGTTTGGGTTGATAATTGCCGTGTACTGCCTGTTCTTCCGCGAGGGTGGCACTCGATCTTTGCCACAGTGGTGGCCAGTACGGGGAAGTAAAGGAAGAACAGACCAGGGAAAAAATGAACCCGGAGCAGGAGCGAATAGAGGCGGGGCAGCCGGTCGTGGCACTCGCCCGTATGCTGGAGGCAATGGCAGTAATGCAGCAGAGACAAGCTGCAGTACACGCAGAGCAGATGGAGGCTCTGCGTGTACAGGCCACCCTCCAGACGGAGGCGCTACGACAGCTAGCCACCGTCGGGGGAGCAGGATCTCAGAATCAGCCCTCCCGGAACCGGATAAAAATCCAATTGGTCAAAATGACCGCGGATGATGACGCTCAGGCCTTCCTGGACAGTTTCGAGGTGGCTGCGGGGGGCGTGTCAGTGGCCCAGAGAGGAGTGGGTGGTCCGCCTCCTGCCCCTGTTAACGGGGGAGGCTCAGCAGGCGGCGCATGGGTTGCCGGCTGTAGCACGCGACTATGACAGCGTCAGGAGGGCCATCCTGGATCGGCTGGGCTATAGTCCGGAGGACCAACGGCGCCGGTTCCGGGAAGCATCCCTGGGGCGGGGAGATCGGCCGTTCGCGTTCGCCCAGCGGCTAACGGACATGGCTCGGCGCTGGCTGCAGCCGGACATCCGGTCCGCCGCGGGGGTAGTGGAGCAGGTCGTGCTGGAGACATTCATGGGCGGGCTGCCAGAGGCGACCGCTACCTGGGTTCGCTGCCACCGACCCACCAGCCTGGACCTGGCCGTGGACCTGGCCGAAGACCATCTGGCCACTGTGCCCAGCAGCCCGCCAGAACCGGCTCCAAGGAGGAAACCCCCTCCTCGCACGGACCCAGGCCCTTTTCCCCGAAACCCCGCGACAACCCAACCCCGAATTAATTCTCCTTTTTTTGTCCCTCCATCTACAGGCTCAGGCTCGGTGGCGGGAGGGTCCGACCCACAGAGGGCTCCGCAGGCGTCTGGACCGGGGTGTTGGCGGTGCGGTCAGCTCGGTCACCTGCGCCGCGACTGTCCATTGATGGAAGTGGGGCAGGTGGTCCGGGTTGTCGGGCCGCCCTCTCTCGCTCACGATCCAGAGGGGGCGTACTGCATCCCGGTAAGGGTGCAAGGGAGTGAACACCGGGCGTTGTTGGATTCGGGGGCTATGCAGTCCATGATTCGGCAAAGCCTGGTTCGACCCGAGGCATTGGTGGAGGCACCATGGGTGTCAATTAAGTGCGTGCATGGTGATGTGCACAAATATCCGGTAGTGCCGGTCAAAATTTATTATAACAAAAAAATGCATATAGTTAAAGCCGCGGTTAGCTCCCGGCTGTCGCACCCCTTGATTTTGGGCATTGATTGGGCGGGGTTTCGTAAAGTATCAGGGAAGCTGTGGGAGGTGCGATCCCGACCGGTAGGGACAGGGGAGGTGTGTGCTGCTGACGGTGATGACGCAGGGTCAGCCGACGCGGTCGAGGGGGGGACGGAGCCGAGGGAGCCTCAAAGGGAGACTCCCCTGGTTCCGGTGTTTCCCCCCACGGAGGATTTCCCACTCGAACAGTCTCGGGATGACACCTTACGCTTTGCATTCGATCAGGTGATGCGTATTGATGGTCAACAAGTACGACCTGAGGCAGCTCTGTCTCACCCATATTTCTCGATTATTAGAGATAGATTATATCGAGTGTGTCGGGATGCTCAGACAGGGGAAGAAAATACCCAGTTGTTGGTACCTAAAAGCCGCAGGGAAATGGTTTTCCAGGCGGCTCATTATAACCCCATGGCGGGACACTTAGGATACGAAAAGACACTCAACCGTATAATGGCCCGATTTTATTGGCCGGGCATCTGGGCAGACGTACGTCGGTGGTGTGCGTCGTGCCCAGAATGTCAATTAGTGAATTCCCCGGCCATTCCAAAAGCTCCGTTGCAGCCACTTCCATTAATAGAGGTCCCGTTTGATAGAGTGGCTATGGACCTCATCGGGCCATTTGAACGGAGCACTCAGGGATACCGATTCGTATTAGTTCTGGTGGATTATGCGACCCGGTATCCCGAAGCAGTTCCGCTGCGAAATATCTCGGCTAAGAGTGTTGCGCAGGCACTGTTTCAGATCATCTCCCGCGTCGGAATCCCGAAAGAGATTCTGACGGACCAGGGCACATCGTTTATGTCACGAACACTAAACGAACTGTACGCTTTATTGGGCATTCAGTCAATTAAAACCAGCGTGTACCATCCCCAAACGGATGGGCTCGTTGAGCGCTTTAATAGGACTTTGAAGTCAATGATTCGGAAGTTTGTTCACGAGGATAGTCGGAATTGGGATAAATGGCTAGTCCCTTTACTATTTGCAGTGCGGGAGGTTCCCCAGGCCTCCACGGGATTTTCTCCCTTTGAACTAATATTCGGGCGAAAACCCCGGGGAGTCTTGGATCTCGTTAAAGAAACTTGGGAGGATGGTCCAAGCTCCAGTAAAAATGAAATTCAGTACGTCATGGACCTGCGGGCAAAACTCCATACACTGGGAAGGGTATCACGGGAGAATTTGCTCAAGGCCCAGGAGCGGCAGCTAACGCACTATAATAAAGGGACGAAACTCAGACAATTTTCACCGGGAGATAAAGTACTGGTATTACTTCCAACCTCCAGCACAAAATTGCTCGCCAAGTGGCAAGGGCCCTTTGTGGTCACACGGCGAATAGGGGAGGTAGACTACGAGGTGGTGCGTTCGGATAGGGAAGGAGCTAAACAAATCTACCACCTGAACCTATTAAAAGCTTGGAAGGAGGTAGCGGCTGTCTCGCTGGTGACGGTGGATCAGGAGAAAGATGAGCTGGGGCCGGAGGTACCAAATTCACCCAATCAGACCCCGCCCCTTTCGGATGGCCATCTCTCGCCAAGCCAGCAGGCAGACCTTGCCCTGTTGCAAAAGCAGTTTGCGGATGTGTTTTCTCCCCTACCCGGACGCACTAATCTGGTAACCCACCATATCGAGACCGCCCCGGGAGTGACGGTACGTTCCCGTCCGTATAGACTGCCGGAACACAAAAAAAAATTGGTACAGGCAGAAATAAAGGCCATGCTGGAGTTGGGCGTAATAGAGGAGTCACACAGTGCCTGGAGTAGCCCCATTGTTCTGGTAGGGAAACCAGATGGGTCTATCCGGTTCTGTGTGGATTACAGAAAGGTGAACGAAGTTTCACGGTTTGATGCCTATCCAATGCCTAGGGTCGATGAACTCTTGGATCGGCTGGGCACGGCTCGTTTTTTTTCGACACTGGATTTGACCAAGGGCTACTGGCAGATTCCCTTGTCGCCAGAGTCCAAGGAAAAATCGGCTTTCTCCGCTCCGGACGGTTTGTACCAATTTCGGACACTTCCATTCGGGTTGTTCGGGGCTCCGGCCACGTTCCAACGCCTCATGGATCGGGTGCTGCGTCCGCATGTCGCATATGCTGCAGCCTATATTGATGATATTATCATCCACAGTAGCGACTGGGCACAGCATATGCGGCATGTGGGGGCGGTGCTCGACTCATTGAGGCGGGCGGGGCTCACGGCTAACCCGAAGAAGTGTGCAATTGGCAGAGCGGAGGTACGGTATTTGGGGGTACCACTTGGGAAGTGGACAGGTGCGGCCTCTAGTGGACAAAACCGCAGCGATTGCGACCTGCCCCCGGCCCAAGACAAAAAAAGAGGTGAGGAGGTTCTTGGGGTTGGCCGGTTACTACAGAAGGTTTATTCCTGCCTTTTCGGAGCTGACCAGCCCCTTGACTGATTTAACTCGAAAAGGTGCCTCAGAGCCGGTCCAGTGGACGGAGTCGTGCCGGAGGGCGTTTGAGAAGGTAAAAGAAGCACTCTGTGGGGAGCCGCTGTTGTTCACACCTAACTTTTCTCTCCCTTTCACCCTGCAGACAGACGCGTCGGACAGAGGGCTGGGGGCGGTGTTGACCCAGCAGGTGGAGGGAGTCGATCGCCCGGTGCTGTACATAAGCCGCAAACTGTCACAGCGGGAGACGAAGTACAGCACCATCGAGAAAGAATGCCTCGCTATCCGGTGGGCGGTTGGGTCCCTCCGGTATTACCTGCTGGGCCGCGCATTCACCCTCTGGTCGGACCACGCCCCCCTCCAGTGGCTCCACCGCATGAAAGATACCAACGCGCGAATCACCCGTTGGTATCTGGCTCTTCAGCCATTTAATTTTAAGGTGGTTCATAGGCCGGGGGCGCAGATGGTGGTGGCGGACTTCCTCTCTCGCCTCGAGGGAGGGGGGGGGGAGGGGTGTTGGTCATCGGCCGGATGGCACCCCGGCCTAAGTCGGGCGGTGGGGGTATGTGGCAGGGTGGGCGTGGTTAGCCTCTGCTTGCAGAGAGAGAGTGAGCGGAGCAGCTCTCGGACCCGGAACCACAACTGTCATGAGTTAATCAGGACAGCACGATAATTAACAATTGAATGATTGTTGGATTGTTGCCTGATTGCTTTGACAGTGAGCCTGGGCTTTAAAGGAGGGAAGCCGGAGAGGAAAGGGGGCTGGCCGATGACGGGAGGGAAACGGAGAAACGTTTCCACGCGAACCGTAGCCAGCATTTTACTCAATAAAGTGTTTGGGTTGATAATTGCCGTGTACTGCCTGTTCTTCCGCGAGGGTGGCACTCGATCTTTGCCACAGCGTATTACTGAAGTTGTGTGCACCCAACCAATGCATCCACTTACACATTCTTACATCATGTCCGAGGAATTAAAAGACTTGGTAAAAGATAACATTCGCTGTGGCTCAGTCAAACAATATCTCAAAATAAGACACGTCTTTCCCTTATTTGCCACAGCATGGCAAAACTGCTGCACAAAACTAACAAAAAATAATAATTTTTACGGGCAAATGCGTATACCCACAATGTTACGCAATGTTTTTATTAACTGGGATGTTCTGTCACATTTGCATTAATCAGAAACACTTTGTTCAACAGAAGATCTACACTCCAAATGATTTTTGTAAGATTTGTAATTGGCAGTGCATTGTGGATTATAGTCTGGCATGTGGGAATTGATATTCTTTGTGTACGTAATGATCTTTCATTAGTAACACTAGTAATCATTAAGGTGTATTACTTATATTTAAAAGATATGTATATATTAAAGGGATCATCATCATTAATTTATAACAAAACATCTTATTGTACTTTTCTGTGTTTCAGGGTTTTTTATTGGGATGATGGGAAGTTTGTATGGAGTAGCAATACTATCTTTGTGTAAATTATGTTTGCGCAGAAAAGGATATGGATGTAAGTATAACTTGCCTCATATATTGTGATTGATAAATGTGATAAAGGGCTGTTTTGATTTGTGATAGATAGATTTTAAAAAAAGGCTGTATAAAATAAAGGTATAAAATAAACACACAGGTAGTGACTGTCACATACAATCACTACCTGGGGAATCCAGGTAGTGATTGTAAAAATGGCAAGATGAAATATGGCAGCCACACCAAGTGGGATTCGGTTCCAATTTAAGAAAGGGGAGGTAGCACTACTGGAGCACACATATTCCCTCGCTCCCTCGTTTATCCTTCCTTCCACCAAGGGTATAAAATGCAAGCTTCCAGCAAGAAGGGAATCCCACAATGCAATGCTCCACACAAAGTGGGCACTTCCTATATCGGTTGCAAGGGCGGTTCAGTACGGTTTAGGTTTGTTTCTCGTTTATCCTCCCTTGCAGAACACCTGTTATGTTTGCTTGCCGCACGTCACTAATTTCGTCACAAGATGGCTCCCTCGAGGGAAGCGAGCAAGGGAAGCGAGCAAGGGAAGGGAACGAGGGAAGGGAACGAGGGAAGCGAGCAAGGGAAGGGAACGAGGGAAGGGAACGAGGGAAGCGAGCAAGGGAAGGGAACGAGGGAAGGGAACGAGGGAAGGGAGCAAGGGAAGGGAACGAGGGAAGGGAACGAGGGAAGGGAACAAGGGAAGGGAGCGAGGGAAGGGAACGAGGGAAGGGAGCAAGGGAAGGGAACGAGGGAAGGGAACGAGGGAAGGGAACGAGGGAAGGGAGCAAGGGAAGGGAACGAGGGAAGGGAACGAGGGAAGGGAGCAAGGGAAGGGAACGAGGGAAGGGAACGAGGGAAGGGAACGTGTTAAATTGGATCCGAATGCAGCCCCGGTCTCAGGCACCTACAGTGAAAAGAAGCACTCTATGAAAGCAGTGTGCTGATTGGTTATTGAAGCCCAGGTGTGTGCCCACAGAAGGCGTGGCCCCAGATCCCCTCTCCCAGGCTGAGCCCTGCCACAGTCACCTACAGTCTATTACTGAAAAAAGGGAGAAATTACATTTTTATACCTATAATAATTTTACTTCACAAAAAGATAGGTGTACAAAGCATTGGCACTCCTGTTTTCAATACTTTCTGTACCCTGTGTTCACAAATTCTTCAGATCGTTTGGTCTGCACTTGTGGACTGCCCTCTTCAATTGAAACCGTTCATTATTGATCAGGCACAATCCGAGACTGTGGGACTCATTCATGCACCACATCGGCTGTGAACCGAACGATCACAGTCTTGCTTTAATGCACGTGCAGAATTTTATTTGTGCTGAACTTAAATTTAAAACTCTTGAGAAGCCCAGCCCATATGGGCTTACAAGATACCATTTCAGTGCAATGATCATAACACATTATACATAATATTTAAATTGTTATACATATACACATACACGTTTCCTTTAAACATTTTAACTTTAAAAAATGTGACTTAAATTTATCTCAATTTAAACACTGAGCATAAATAAAGCTCTTTTACACCTTTCCCAGGCTTTACATATTAAACACACCTTTATTAAAGAGCAGCTCAAGCCTTTGACCATCTTCAGGGTGAAACAGATCTAACTTAATCAGTTTACTGAATAGATTGTGCCTCAGATCATTGTAAAAAGGACAGTAAAACATAAAATGTATATTTTCAAAGGGATGATGTTAGTTTGGCTCAGCTCCATCAGTACAGCAAATTTAAATGAGAAGCCAGAGATTGAGGACATTACATTACATTACAGGCATTTAGCAGACGCTCTTATCCAGAGCGACTTACACAACTTATTAGCATTTTTTACATATTATCCATTTATACAGCTGGATATAGACTGAAGCAATTTAGGTTAAGTACCTTGCTCAAGGGTACAACGGCAGTGTCTTACCTGGGAATTGAACCTGCAACCTTTTGGTTACAAGTCCAGTTCCTTAACCATTATACTACACTGCCGCCCTCAGGACCTGCCCATATGAAGCAGGCTGGCATTGATCTAACATGCTAACTCATTAGAGACAGCATTGCTGAATATGGCTGTTACTGGACTGAGGGGAAAAGCAGGCTGGCATTGATCTAACATGCTAACTCATTAGAGACAGCATTACTGAATGAGCCTGTTACTGGACTGAGGGGGAAAAGCAGGCTGGCATTGATCTAACATGCTAACTCATTAGAGACAGCATTACTGAATGAGCCTGTTACTGGACTGAGGGGAAAAGCAGGCTGGCATTGATCTAACATGCTAACTCATTAGAGACAGCATTACTGAATGAGCCTGTTACTGGACTGAGGGGAAAAGCAGGCTGGCATTGATCTAACATGCTAACTCATTAGAGACAGTATTACTGAATGAGCCTGTTACTGGACTGAGGGGGAAAAGCAGGCTGGCATTGATCTAACATGCTAACTCATTAGAGACAGCATTACTGAATGAGCCTGTTACTGGACTGAGGGGAAAAGCAGGCTGGCATTGATCTAACATGCTAACTCATTAGAGACAGCATTACTGAATGAGCCTGTTACTGGACTGAGGGGGAAAAGCAGGCTGGCATTGATCTAACATGCTAACTCATTAGAGACAGCATTACTGAATGAGCCTGTTACTGGACTGAGGGGAAAAGCAGGCTGGCATTGATCTAACATGCTAACTCATTAGAGACAGTATTACTGAATGAGCCTGTTACTGGACTGAGGAGAAAAGCAGGCTGGCATTGATCTAACATGCTAACTCATTAGAGACAGTATTACTGAATGAGCCTGTTACTGGACTGAGGGGAAAAGCAGGCTGGCATTGATCTAACATGCTAACTCATTAGAGACAGCATTACTGAATGAGCCTGTTACTGGACTGAGGGGAAAAGCAGGCTGGAGTGTAAGCCCCCCCCCAAACAACCTCACGCCGCAGATTCACATCAGGCCAGAGCTATAACCAAAACTATCTACTGCATATCTGGCAGCAGAGTGATGGTTTAAGGCTTGTTTGATACCTCAGACCCTTAATAATAATAATAATAATAATAATAATAATAATACCTTGCATTTATATAGCGCCTTTCTCAATACTCAAAGTGCTTACAGTGATGAGGGGGAAACTCGCCTCTACCACCACCAATGTGTAGCACCCACCTGGGTGATGCAGCGGCAGCCATTTTGCGCCAGAATGCTCACCACACATCAGCTGAGGTGGAGAGGGAGAGAATGATTATTAGCCAATTAAACTGGGGGATGATTAGGTGGCAGATTGAATGAGCCTGGGTTGGGAGTTTAGCCAGGACACCGGGGAAACCCCTACTCTTTACGATAAGTGTCACGGGATCTTTAATGACCACAGTGAGTCAGGACCTCGGTTTAACGTCTCATCCGAAAGACGGCATCTCCTACAGCACAGTGTCCCCATCACTGCACTGGGGCATTGGGATTTATTTGACCAGAGGGAAGATTGCCCCCTACTGGTCCACCAACACCACTTCCAGCAGCAACCCTTGATGACTTACAGCCATTTTACCAACCATGTGTTCCATACTGTTCCAGTGTAATTTACAGCTAAATCTAGTCCCTCCCCACAATTCCCATAGAGATCCATTCAAATGCAGAGAGGTTATACTATGGCTTATTACTTTATTCTACATTATGTTAAACTGTCCAATATTTTTGATGCCCGAAAATGGGGGGGACTATGTACTAAAGGTTCTATAATTTCTAAACGGTTCATCCAATATGGATGAAAATGCCCTCAAATTAAAGCTGACCTCATTGTCATTGTATCCTTTCATACTCAAAGTGCTAGAGTACAGAACCAAAATAACAAAAAATGTGTCACTGTCCAATGAATTATGGAGCTCACTGTATGTATTTAAAGCTAGAGTACGCAACTTCCTTCAACGGTCACATTTGTTGTCAAAACATTTCAAACATCCCTTTGCCCTCCCACAGAGAGAGAGAAACACCCCCACCCCATTGCTTCCACAGACCTCGTCCTGAATGTGCAACCGGCCTATCTCTTCGATTGGTTTTAAAACTAAAATTCATGCCAAATCGCTGTTTTTAGAATGCATATTTTGAGGGTATAAACACAGTGCATGGTGCTGGATTTCTCTCACAACTATGATTGCTGCCAACTGAGCATGACCGTTCCCTGATATTTTTCTTTAAAAAAGTTGTGTACTCCTGCTTTAATGAAGAAAGCCACATGCAAGTGTGAATGTGCCTTATTTTGTTCAGCAAGAAATTATGGGCAGTTAGCCACTGATCACATTTTCATCATAAATAAAGAGCAATTTCATATTTTGCATTTCTTTTTTTCTGCTGTTCCAAAAGTATACAGAACCATAAAGTCAAACGTGCAGTAAACCCCTAATATACAGTATATACATACACAACTGAGGGGTGGAAATATGAATGATCAATAATGACCTGAGAATTCTCATCATAGCTGCATGAAATCTGCAGCAAAACATCATCTGATGAATATGTTTATACAATCAATCATAGCCAGAATAATATAATAAATACGATTTTATTAACTTTATATATACAGTAAATATAAGGTGATTTTTATGACTTAATGGTACCACATTTTTTTCAGGGTTATGTGACGTCCTTCTTGTGCTTTGTTACATTCTTCACATGACATTCGGCTTTCTATTCCTGGACATCGCTTTAGACAAGAATAAAGGTATGGAATTTGTTATTTGTTGACATATTAATATTTATTGAATAATTTTGACTCCTCTGATATATTGTGCATAGCTTAATATATATACTACTCAAAATAAGTTAAGGGTCAAACAGAAAACACAAAAAAAAAACTTTTTATTAGACACTAGTTTATTACCCTGATGAAAAAAGTCATGCACCCCCCAAAATGATGTTCACACAAGTCGCAGAAGCTTCAGTAACTGGTGTAGCCACCGTTAGCATTCAGACATTCTTGACAACGTTGGCGCATGCTGTTGATCAGGCGTTGGAAATAACTTTGAGGGATCTAATCGCTGAGCCAGTTGCTGGAGGTTGACGGCAGGGACGTGATGTGATCAAACTCGCCGCCCTAGTTCATCCCACGCATGCTCAATGGGTGAATATGATTACATGTCCCATAATAACGTGATGTCTATAGTCCAAATGACAACCCAAAGGGGGATATTCTAACTCTATCTGGCTTAAAAAGTCATACTTACAAAAATTATCAAAAATTTTCCTTTGACCCTTAACTTCTTTTGAGTAGTATATATATATATATATATATACACAGATCCTTTCCAAAAAATTAGAATATCATGGAAATTTTTTTTTTTTTTCCATAATTCCATTCAAAAAGTGAAACTTTCATAGATTATAGATTCATTACACACAAAGTGAAATATTTCTAGCCTTTATTTGTTTCATTTTTCATAATTTTGGCTTACAGCTCCAGAAAACCCCCAAAACAGTATTTCAAGAAATTAGAATAGTGTGTCGAAAATCAGCATTTACTTCAGTTATTTCAGAGAATGAATGTTTTAGACTGAATGTCACACTATCATCTAATTTACTCAAAACACCTGCAAAGTTTATCTCAGTTTGGATCAGTATGGGGAAGACTGCAGACTTGACAATTGGCCAGAAGACCATCATTGACACCCTCCAGAAGATGGATAAGCCACAAAAGGTAATCGCTAAGGAGGCTGGCTGTTCACAGAGTGCAGTGTCCAAGCATATCAATAGAAAGTTTAGTGGAAGGGAAAAATGTGGCAGGAGAAGGTGCACAAGCAAAAGAGATGACCGTAGGCTTCAGCGGATTGTCAAGCAAAGACGATTCCAAAATTTGGCGGAGATGCAGAGGGAGTGGACTGAGGCTGGAGTCAGTGCTTCAAAAACCACCACGTACAGACGTATCCGGGACATGGGCTACAACTGTCGGATTCCTCGAGTCAAGCCACTCCACTCATTCTCTGAAATAACTGATGTAAATGCTGATTTTCGACACACTATTCTAATTTCTTGAAATACTGTTTTGGGGGTTTTCTGGAGCTGTAAGCCAAAATTATGAAAAATTAAACAAATAAAGGCTAGAAATATTTCACTTTGTGTGTAATTAATCTATAATCTATGAAAGTTTCACTTTTTGAATGGAATTATGGGAAAAAAACAACTTTTCCATGATATTCTAATTTTTTGGAAAGGATCTGTATATACAGTCAAGCCGGAAAGTCTCCCCACCCCTTTCACCTTCTCCACATTTTATTACGTTACAGACATATTTCAAAATTGATTAAATTCATTTTTTCCCTCAAAATTCTACACACAACACCCCATAATGACAATGTGAAAAAAGTTTTTTTGAGATTTTTGCAAATTTATTAAAAATAAAAAACTTAAATTTCTCATTTACATAAGTATTCATACCCTTTGCTTTAACGTATTTTTAAAGTATCATATTTCATATTTGGTCGCATATCCTTTACATGCTGTTACTTCCTGAAGTCTGTGACCATCAACATCAAAAAACTGTCGATATCTTATTTTCAGGTACTGTTACAAGCGATACTATAACCTCTCTGCATTTGAATGGATCTCTATGGAAATTGGGGGGTGAGACTAGATTCAGCTGTAAATTACACTGGTACAGTATGGAACACATGGCTGGCTAAATGGCTGTAAGTTAACAAGGGTCTGAGCTATCAAACGAGCCCCAAACCATCACTCTGTTGCCAGATATGGAGTAGATGTGGATGGATCACTGCAAGGGTTATTTCTCCGGACTCATTTTCCTATAGAACTCTATGGGGAAAAAAGTCAGGAGAAACAACCCTTAAAGTGATCCATCCACATCTACTCCATATCTGGCATCAGAGTGATGGTTTGGGGCTCGTTTGATAGCTCAGACCCTTGATAACTTACAGCCATTTAGCCAGCCATGTGTTCCATACTGTACCAGTGTAATTTACAGCTGAATCTAGTCTCACCCCCCAATTTCCATAGAGATCCATTCAAATGCAGAGAGGTTATAGTATCGCTTGTAACAGTTGCCTCCAGCAACTTTTTCACGATATTCTAATTTTTTGAGCTGCACCTGTATATCTTAATATAAAAGATTAATTTATTATTACACATTATTACATTTTTATTATAACATCTCTGCAGCCGATGACTTGCACACACTCTGCTCTGAAGCATGTGATGTCACCCGTCTGCTTCTTTTCACACCGCAGCCCACGAGCCCAGCTTTGCACAGACATGAGTCAGAGGAGGACACTTTGGGCCAGATTCAGAGTTGAGATAATTCGTAGTGACATCTAACAAAGTATCCGGCGGTGAATGTGCCGCGTCTTACAAAGAAGTGAAAGGATATACAGACTAATATTAGATGTTTTCGGATTAATTGATAGACAATGTCTGGATCATTTTTGCTTTGACAGAGAGACGATTTTGTGCTTGTGTCAGTTAAGCTGCTCCAAAATTATTAGGAAGCACAATTTACTACTCGCCCAGTGTGCCAGTACTGGTTAAGGTGAGACGTTACATAAAGGTCCATTTAATAATACTGTATGCAACAACCGGCATACATTTTATCAAGTAAATCTTAAAGAATATTATAATAATGTAATTGTATTAAGTAAATCCAACGATTTCTTTGTTTAATTATTAATAATAATAATAATAATAATAATATTGCTTCCAACCATGGATGGGTATATCCCAGTCGTCAATATCTAGGAGTATTGATCATTTCATCAAGGCTTTGATACGTTCACTGCCTTCCCAACCACCCAAGAGCAACTACGATGCACAAAGGCAGGATTTTACAAAGGCAAATGCGGTTATTAAAGGCACTGTCACTGACACATTGAAAACGTATACCCCCCACAAACATTTTATTTGTAGAGTGCTGCATCTTTCCTCCGTATCAAGAGCTGTTTTAACCGCCTCGCGTAAGGTAGTGTCGTTTTTAAGCGTACTGGCCGCAGTTTGCGTGATTTTAATTAGACCTCGTTGAACGCTGATCACATTAATTGCATTGGTAGTTTGTGTTTGTTCCGCGATTGGCTGTTAGATTGTTAGATTGAACGCTGATCATATTATTTGCTTTGCTAGTTTGTGTTTGTTCTGCGACTGGCTGTTTGTTAGATTGTTAGATTGACTAGGCTGTTAGTTTTGCGTTATTGTGCTTTTTAACTGGTAGTACTTATTGATCCGTGCAAAGAGCAGAGAGGGGTACAGACAGGGGGAAAGCAGAGAGGGGTACAGACAGGGGGAAAGCAGAGAGGGGTACAGACAGGGGGAAAGCAGAGAGGGGTACAGACAGGGGGAAAGCAGAGAGGGTTACAGACAGGGGGAAAGCAGAGAGGGTTACAGACAGGGGGAAAGCAGAGAGGGTTACAGACAGGGGGAAAGCAGAGAGGGTTACAGACAGGGGGAAAGCAGAGAGGGGTACAGATAGGGGGAAAGCAGAGAGGGGTACAGACAGGGGGAAAGCAGAGAGGGTTACAGACAGGGGGAAAGCAGAGAGGGTTACAGACATGGGGAAAGCAGAGAAGGGTACAGACAGGGGGAAAGCAGAGAGGGGTACAGACAGGGGGAAAGCAGAGAGGGTTACAGTCGGGTTACAGTCAGGTTTCACCATTATTACATTATTAATAACTTCACAGACTGCAGTCTGTTAAAATATACAATATTACCAACCAAAATGTGCAGTCCTGGGATAATCATTGTAATTGAATTCATTAGCTTCTAAATGTAATTTTTCTGATGTAACTTAATAATTGCTTCTGGCAGTGACATGACATCTTATATGGTCATCCAGTCTGATAAAAGCTAACATAATTCAAATTATGGAATCATTTTGTTATTTATTTTGCTTTTGTTAATGATTTTTGTTTTTTGTCAAAAATATTTTTTTCGTAACTTTAATAAACTGATATGTGTGTTACTGCAGACAGCCCTGCACGGATGTGTCTCTTTGCATTCCTCTACATCCTAGCAATGGATATTAAGCACAGCAGTGATTTACCTGGTACAGTATCATTTAATAAATGCATTTCATTCATCATGCAGTTTAACAGACTTTGAACTGCTTTGTCCACACAAACAAACTGTTTGAATTATTTGTCATTTAACAGTGTTTTTATGTTTTTGTTATCAGGAGTAACTGTTGAACCAGAACAGTAATTATAAAAACCAAGGGAAATACTGTTAAATTATATAAGTAATGAAGTAATAAAAAAAAAATATATTTATATCTTATAAATCAATGTGTGCAATGAATTATTTTCATGCAAATAAAAAAAACTTACCAAAAGAAAATCAGTTTTGGCTGTGAAAACATGGCATGGTGAGGATTTTCACCTTAATCTTACACTTACTGAAACAAATCTCATTGCTTTTCAGATGTACCTCGTATGCTTGTATATTTCTTTGGTACTGCTGTCCTAAGTGTCGTTAATTCAGTTGCCCTGGCAACAGAACTAATTCTGAAAGCAGGTGAGTACGGGAAAAACATTTTACATCTCAATAAAACATCTGTGGTCATTGTTTGAGTGTCAGGTGGGTCGGGTAGGAGGACCAGACGCGACTGAAAGGGATTCGAAAAGTTATCCACAAACAGTGGGTAACCACTAGAGGGAAGGAGAATGAAGAAACGGGGAGAGAAAAACTCCTGTGGAAAAACTAAAGAATAGAAACGCCCAAATAAAACAGGGCGAGACTCATAAACTCGAGCAGAGAAAAAAAACTAAAGGGATAGCAATCCCGAAGTAGACACAAAATAAGAACGACCCAATAGATTTGGGCGAAGCTCGCAGATACGAGCAGAGAAATAAAAAGGTAAGGGAGATAATCCCGGCCTAAGAGAAAATAATAACAACCCAAAAATATGGGAAACTCGCAGATACAAGCAGAGAGAAGAATAAACAGGTAGAAAGCCTCAGGCTCTGACACTTTTTAGTGAACTAAACATAAAGAGGCGAAGGAGAAAAAGCAACCAATGGTAACCCGGGAAACGGGCGAGAAAACGGAAGGAAAGGAAAAGAACAAAGCAAGAGTAGCAAAAGGAATCTAACCGAACTCTTGGAAGTTCCTGAGTTCTTGTCAATAGACAACAATCCAGTCTCCCGGCTTTACCTTTACCTGGCTTGGTGAACGAGGCAATAAAGACACACAAGCACCGGAAAGAAGGAAGTGAGGTGCTTATATAGCCCACGGGAAACCTGAGACAGGTGCGCCAGGTAATGACCGGGTGACGGAAAAACACGGTGCGGCTGGAGGAAAAGTAACGCCGGAGCGCCCTCTAGTGGCTCCGAGGAGCCACGTCCGCAGAGAAGAGAGAAAGGCTGCCAAATCGTGACAGTGAGAAGTCAAGTATTCGGATCGAAAATTTCAGCCTCCTGCCAAACTTATTTTGTGCTACCTGTAAATTCATTGGTTAAATACCCATTTTAAATGTGACTGCACATGTGCTATCTCTGGAAATCACAAGGCCAAACTGTGGGATTCTCTGTAAGGGTTTTTTTAAAAATACGTATCTATTTTCAGAAAAGGGGGAAAGAACTTTGGAAGAGCTTCAGGTGATCGTCCTGCCTTTTGAAACTTTCTTTTTGGCCTTTAGGCTAATTTTACTGATGTATGCATACTGTAAGTATCCTTATGAATTATTACTAACATTTGGTACATTTCATATATGCCTGATACTCACATATTACTCAAATACCTTAAAATTAAGAACATTATGCATCTGTTAATGCAATATTGACATATTTAGCTAAATGTTGATGATTTTTGTTATTTTCTGGAATGTAGGGATAAAGAAGAAAGAGACGTAAGTACAATCTCTCTGTAGTAAATGCATTTGCCTAAATGAGTACATTTAGCTGTTATATATCTTTTGAAGTATATTCTTTGATCTTTTCCATATTTTAAATATTTTTTTGTCATTACGATATTTCTGAATATACTATGTGAATAGCTTCATGTTTCAAAGCTGGAACAATGTTTTAGTTGATGGCTCATTGTATATTTTTCAGCCTAGATGTTTAAAATTAAGTTATAATATAAAACCGTATAAATTAGTGGTATTAATTGTGTCTCGATCTCTAAACTCCTTTCACTGTTTGTTGTAATATTGTCATTTGATTTTTACGTAGAATAACCGGACAGTTGATGCTCATTTTCCCATGCTGCCAAACACAACCTTCAACATCCTCTCAGCAAAATCAGGTGTGTTGTGATAAGTGGTGAAGCAGTTAAAGACTGTTTTTCTTTCTCAAAATGACTGTGCAGTCTCCTAATGTTCAGCCTCCTAATGTGCAGTCTCCTAATGTTCAGTCTCCTAATGTGCAGTCTCCTAATGTTCAGCCTCCTAATGTTCAGCCTCCTAATGTGCAGCCTCCTCATGTTCAGCCTCCTAATGTGCAGTCTCCTTATGTGCAGTCTCCTAATGTTCAGTCTCCTAATGTGCAGTCTCCTAATGTGCAGTCTCCTAATGTTCAGCCTCCTAATGTTCAGCCACCTAATGTTCAGACTCCTAATGTTCAGCCTCCTAATGTTCAGCCTCCTAATGTGCAGTCTCCTAATGTTCAGTCTCCTAATGTGCAGTCTCCTAATGTGCAGTCTCCTAATGTTCAGCCTCCTAATGTTCAGCCTCCTAATGTGCAGCCTCCTCATGTTCAGCCTCCTAATGTGCAGTCTCCTAATGTTCAGTCTCCTAATGTGCAGTCTCCTAATGTGCAGTCTCCTAATGTTCAGCCTCCTAATGTTCAGCCACCTAATGTTCAGACTCCTAATGTTCAGCCTCCTAATGTTCAGCCTCCTAATGTTCAGCCTCCTAATGTGCAGTCTCCTAATGTTCAGTCTCCTAATGTGCAGCCTCCTAATGTTCAGTCTTCTAATGTGCAGTTTCTTAATGTTCAGCCTCCTAATGTTCAGCCTCCTAATGTTCAGCCTCCTAATGTTCAGTCTCCTAATGTGCAGTCTCCTAATGTTCAGCCTCCTAATGTGCAGTCTCCTAATGTTCAGCCTCCTAATGTTCAGCCTCCTAATGTTCAGCCTCCTAATGTGCAGTCTCCTAATGTTCAGTCTCCTAATGTTCAGCCTCCTAATGTTCAGCCTCCTAATGTTCAGCCTCCTAATGTTCAGCCTCCTAATGTTCAGTCTCCTAATGTGCAGTCTCCTAATGTTCAGCCTCCTAATGTGCAGTCTCCTAATGTTCAGCCTCCTAATGTTCAGCCTCCTAATGTTCAGCCTCCTAATGTGCAGTCTCCTAATGTTCAGCCTCCTAATGTGCAGTCTCCTAATGTTCAGTCTCCTAATGTTCAGCCTCCTAATGTTCAGTCTCCTAATGTTCAGCCTCCTAATGTTCAGCCTCCTAATGTTCAGTCTCCTAATGTTCAGCCTCCTAATGTTCAGCCTCCTAATGTGCAGTCTCCTAATGTTCAGCCTCCTAATGTTCAGTCTCCTAATGTTCAGCCTCCTAATGTTCAGCCTCCTAATGTGCAGTCTCCTAATGTTCAGTCTCCTAATGTTCAGCCTCCTAATTTTCAGTCTCCTAATGTTCAGCCTCCTAATGTTCAGCCTCCTAATGTTCAGTCTCCTAATGTTCAGCCTCCTAATGTTCAGCCTCCTAATGTGCAGTCTCCTAATGTTCAGCCTCCTAATGTTCAGTCTCCTAATGTTCAGCCTCCTAATGTTCAGCCTCCTAATGTGCAGTCTCCTAATGTTCAGCCTCCTAATGTTCAGCCTCCTAATGTTCAGCCTCCTAATGTTCAGTCTCCTAATGTTCAGTCTCCTAATGTTCAGCCTCCTAATGTTCAGTCTCCTAATGTTCAGCCTCCTAATGTTCAGTCTCCTAATGTGCAGTCTCTTAATGTTCAGCCTCCTAATGTGCAGTCTCCTAATGTTGAGGCTACAGTTGTGCTGTAGTTAAGTGCTAATGTTGAGGCTGCACTTGTGCTGTATTTAAGTGCTAATGTTGAGGCTGCAGTTGTGCTGTATTTAAGTGCTAATGTTGAGGCTGCAGTTGTGCTGTATTTAAGTGCTAATGTTGAGGCTGCAGTTGTGCTGTCTATAAGTGCTAATGTTGAGGCTGCAGTTGTGCTGTATTTAAGTGCTAATGTTGAGGCTGCAGTTGTGCTGTATTTAAGTGCTAATGTTGAGGCTGCAGTTGTGCTGTATTTAAGTGCTAATGTTGAGGCTGCAGTTGTGCTGTATTTAAGTGCTAATGTTGAGGCTGCAGTTGTGCTGTATTTAAGTGCTAATGTTGAGGCTGCAGTTGTGCTGTATTTAAGTGTTAATGTTGAGGCTGCAGTTGTGCTGTATTTAAGTGCTAATGTTGAGGCTGCAGTTGTGCTGTATTTAAGTGCTGATGTTGAGGCTGCAGTTGTGCTGTATATAAGTGCTAATGTTGAGGCTGCAGTTGTGCTGTATTTAAGTGCTAATGTTGAGGCTGCAGTTGTGCTGTATATAAGTGCTAATGTTCAGGCTGCAGTTGTGCTGTATTTAAGTGTTAATGTTGAGGCTGCAGTTGTGCTGTATATAAGTGCTAATGTTCAGGCTGCAGTTGTGCTGTATTTAAGTGCTAATGTTCAGGCTGCAGTTGTGCTGTATATAAGTGCTAATGTTGAGGCTGCAGTTGTGCTGTATTTAAGTGCTAATGTTCAGGCTGCAGTTGTGCTGTATTTAAGTGCTAATGTTGAGGCTGCAGTTGTGCTGTATTTAAGTGCTAATGTTGAGGCTGCAGTTGTGCTGTATTTAAGTGCTAATGTTGAGGCTGCAGTTGTGCTGTATTTAAGTGCTAATGTTGAGGCTGCAGTTGTGCTGTATTTAAGTGCTAATGTTGAGGCTGCAGTTAAAGTGGTAATATTGTCAAATCATAGTGTCCATGTGTGCATCTCTTTAAATATCTCGTGTAGGTTTCCAGTGTGAAGTTTTCACATGTAAGTGATGTATTTCATGTTTATAAAACGGGTAATTCTGACCACGCATTATGATTGGTTGAGAGGCGTTCAAAGCTGTTTCTATATTCGCGATATAGTACCCCTATGATGCAATAATACACCTGTTTACCCTGGACGTTTAAATTAATATCACTCCGCACGTCCGCAACAAAAACTTTCTGATGCTGTGCTGGAGGCTAGAGAAATCATGTCCGTGAGTGGACATAAAATCGAAAGCTACTGGAAACCAAATCCACTGGAAAGGAAATTAACGGTGGAGTGACATTCTCACTGGAGAGCCAGATTCGTCTTTTTTATGCTATAACGATAGCAACCGTTTAGGCAGATAAAAAAGTTTGTATTTGGCACGTTACAGCAACTTTAAAGGTTGTATCAGCGATTTTGGGTGGAAACATAAATGATCACATTCATCTGATTTTTCCTCACGATCCGCTAGCTGCCCGCCCCATAAGCAGGCCGTCAAAAAACCGCGTCTCTGTAGGCAGCCTATGCTCCGAGATCGTACACAAAAACAAATGGTACTACCAACCACTCAAAACCAAAATAAACAGTATTCCAACCAATCACAATGATCTGCACAAACGCTAATACTCTTATCTCGCTGAAATCTTGACGTATTTACAAACGGTTTGGTTTCTTACAAACGTTATTAACGTGGTTATAATTCTGGATGCTTGAACACTATTTTTTAAAACATAACATAATTATTCATAAGTATGTTTGTTTGGGATTTCGCTTCAGAAGTGACGTCACGTTTGTGCAGATCATTGTGATTGGTTGGAATACTGTTTATTTTGGTTTTGAGTAGTTGGTAGTACCATTGTTTTTGTGTACGATCTCGGAGCATAGGCTGCCTACAGAGACGCGGTTTTTTGACGGCCTGCTTATGGGGCGGGCAGCTAGCGGATCGTGAGGAAAAATCAGATGAATGTGATCATTTATGTTTCCACCCAAAATCGCTGATACAACCTTTAATAATATAGCAAACCATTTTTGTGGTCAGAGGTGCAGTATTTATTCAGTTTGGAAATACGAATTTAGTTGGAATTTAGCTAGCTAGGCTTAGTAATTAGCTAGCTAGCTAGCTGTAAACATAGCCTACCGACTGGTTGTGTGAAAGCAAGTTAACGTTACTTCACATCTGTATAGGCTATATATAGATAACTGTTTTAGCTAACGTTATAACTATTACATTATATTATTATTGTGATTATTATGTTATTAGCACATAACGCTAGCTATTAGTTTGTTTGCTAGCTAGCATTCCATTCCTAGCTTTGTTTGTTTTTGTGTTGCATGGCAACAGCTACACTGGGGACTATTTTCTCTGCTGTTGAAATTAAATTAATAACGTTAATTAAAAATTGTGTCCTTATATATTATTTACAATATAGCTGGCAACCGTTTTATAAAAGCAATAAGGTAACTCGACGACGTACAATATCGTCAATATAGTCACAGTTAAAGGGTTGCCGGCCCTCCGCTACGCGTCGGGTCTAACAACACCCTTTAACTGTGACTATATTGACGATATAGTACTGCGTCTCGTACCTTATTGCTTAAATAATTTTTTCTCTTTGTAGATGTCACAGGAAGCTGTAGAGATGGTACTTCTCTCTCCACCTCCACAATGGAAAATTTAGTTTTTTGTATTTTGTTGTGTCGGGCTTTCGTATTTTGCTTTTTTCATGCGCTGTGTGTCTGTTGTGGTGCGGGGAGGCGGGCTGGAGATTTTTCGGGGCACTCCTGCCGCTTGTTTTGATGATATTGGCGAATTGTCTCGCTGGGATAATTTTGTTTGTGGTCGTCACCATGGAGACGCATTTGCAACATATGCTCGGGAATTTCCGTTGGATCGCTCTTCACCGGTGTTGAAGATGTCGGGACTGATCAAAGAGTGCAGGAAATCTTCAAAAGGCAACCAGGGAATGGAAGGCAAAGACCGGACGGGGGAGGAGTGAGGCGACGGGTGGGAAGGCTGACGCAGTTCGGTGCTCCGTGTTGACAGTGGACAGAGACCGCAACACTGCGTGTATGGAGGAAAGTCGTGGAGGCGGAGTTTGTGTGTTGGACTGCTTGATAACACTGGACATCTCGGGGCAGCGGGGGCTATTTTTAATCATGGCTGTATTCCACTTTAATTCACTTGATTAATGCAATGATTCTATTGAATGTCTTTATTTGATATGTTTGTTTGTGTGTTGTGGGTCTGCCCCACTGTCTATGTCTTTTTGTTGTTGCTGGGGCTACAAATGAAGTTGCCAAAACGGGAAAATAAGTTATTCTACTCTATTCTATACTGGGAAATATGGTACACAGATCGGATGTTATTGTTCCATACAGCAGTGTAGGTCATTTGAGGTCATCTAGTATTTTTAGAATGGGACAGAGTTCAGCAGGATCAGGGGTGAAAAGAACAAGAATCACAATCTGTACCACAATTAGATCTTTCAGACAAGACAACCAAGAAGTATTTAACTGACCCAAAAGTTTTTATTTGAATTGAAGAGGGCAGTCCAAGATTCTGCTCAAAGATCCCCCCTAAATATATTCACCTCTCTCATAAAACTTACAGTACTTACAGTAGACTTAGTACAGTACTTACAGTACTTACAGTAGACTTAGTACAGTGCAGGCAAGGTGCACAAAGGTGTGAGTATTTGCAGCACAATGGTGGATTCCACTGAACCACTAAAAGTTGAATATTTTCCACATTTGAGAATTAAAATAAAAAAATATCAATACCTGTATTTATTTTATACATACTTTTTTGTTTATCTTAATCAAGGGTTTTAATAATATTGTAGTGCACTGTATATTACACACACACACACACACACACACACACACACACACACACACACACACACACACACACACACACACACACGCACACACACACACACACACACACACACACACACAGCAGAATTACTGTGAGGGAATGTTCCATTTAATTCCATTTACACACAGAAAAATGGATAGTGCTAAATCTATTCTGATAGATAGATACATTTTTATTGTGTGGACTCATATAAGCCTGTTAGAGCTGTGCAGTATACTGTATCTCAATAGCACTGAACATTTTACTGTGCAGTATACTGTATCTCAATAGCACTGAACATTTTACTGTGCAGTATACTGTAACTCAGTAGCACTGAACATTTTACTGTGCAGTATACTGTAACTCAATAGCACTGAACATTTTACTGTGCAGTATACTGTAACTCAGTAGCACTGGACATTTTACTGTGCAGTATACTGTAACTCAATAGCACTGGACATTTTACTGTGCAGTATACTGTAACTCAGTAGCACTGAACATTTTACTGTGCAGTATACTGTAACTCAGTAGCACTGAACATTTTACTGTGCAGTATACTGTAACTCAGTAGCACTGAACATTTTACTGTGCAGTATACTGTATCTCAATAGCACTGAACATTTTACTGTGCAGTATACTGTAGCTCGATAGCACTGAACATTTTACCGTGCAGTATACTGTAGCTCAATAGCACTGAACATTTTACTGTGCAGTATACTGTAACTCAATAGCATTGAACATTTTACTGTGCAGTATACTGTAACTCAGTAGCACTGATCCACATCAGACTGAACTCTAAGCCCATCACGGTTGGGATGAGTTTAAGCCACACTCACATTACATTGCAATCATTTGGCACACACTTTTATCCAAAGTGACGTACAATAAGTGCATACTGAAGGTCATTGAAGCTACTACAAAGCAGATCCGACAAAGCACATACTTAATACTTTCTCATAACGTAGGAGCTAATCCTAGCAATGAACATAGAATAGTACACACAGTCTGTTATACATTCTGAACTATAAAATAAATACAATAAAAACACACACAAGTTAAGTAGAGAACAGGAAGCAAGTACTATGGACTTGGCAGTTTAGTCGAGGTGGAGTCTGAAAAAGTGCGTCTTCAGACCACGACGGAAAAAAGACAGTGTTTCAGCTGAGCACAGCGGAGTGGGGAGTTCGTTCCACATGCTGTCATCCTGTTCATCCTCATCACATATTTTCTTTGTCTAAGTTCTTATAAATACTCATTTTTATCTCTGTGGTTTTACAGGGAACAGAGGATGGTCTCCAGTGAGGTGTAAAGGATCCTTTTGTGGTCTACACAAGAACACAGTCTTAAAACCACATTATGTTTACCCACAATGCACTTTCTTAAAACTGGTAAATTTTTTAGGCAATCTCTGCTGTGAGAAAAATCCAGCACCATATGCTGTGTTCCTGTTTTCAAAACAAAGTGGCTCATGAGGTGACCCAATCAACAGTGAGATTGACCTTGCATGTTCACAAAACAGTACAGCTAGATGCGAATGTTGAGTTTCACCTGCTCCTGCATCGCCAAACGGGATTAGAGCCCAGCATAAATTGATATATCTGGGGTCTTTGTAAAATTGGCTCGCTATATAATTCAGCGAGCCATCACTGTCAGATGTAATGTTTGAGTAAAACTGGCTCACTGAAGGATTAGCTCCTTTATTTATCATTATGAAAACCAGAAAAAAGGTCCTATTGTAAACATCCAGCAGAGTACTGAATTGGGGCCAGGTGGGTGTATTGGGTAACTGTAAGTATTGGATAGAGCCCAAGTCAAACATTACTATATTTTTTTCATACTGAAATTATATTTTTAGTACATAAAGTGTGTTAAATGTCTGTACAAGTATATTATACTTTTTTGAGAGTATACTTGCAATATATTCTTTGGTACTTCTAAGACGCTTCCATGTGCTAATTAAAAGTACAGGTTTAATATGATGGTCCTTAATATAGGCTACTGTAAGTGTAGTTCAAATATACTTTAAAAAAGTATAATAAGATGTTTACAAACTGAAGTTGTACCCTAGTATACTTTATTAAGAGTGTACTACTTTTGGGTATATTTCTTAATATGCTTAATATAATATGCTTTGATATATCTATCAAAAGTGTGGTAATGCCTGTACAAGTTTAAAGTTGAACTTTACCTAAAAGCCATAGAATATACACTACTCACAAAAAGTTAGGGATATTTGGCTTTCGGGTGAAATTTATGGAAAATGTAAGTTCACGCTACAGTGATATTATACGTATCATGAAAGTAGGGCATTTAAGTAGAAGCATGCAATGGTGATTTCCTCATCTCAAACAATTTATTGAAACAAAAGCCAACAACAGTGGTGGGTATACCACAACAAAAATGTCAATGTCTCAATAACTTGTCATGTGCCCTTGAGCATCAATTACAGCTTGACAACGACGTCTCATGCTGTTCACAAGTCGACTTATTGTCTGCTGAGGCATGGCATCCCACTCTTCTTGAAGGGCGGCCCTCAGGTCATTGAGGTTCTGGGGTACAGAGTTACGAGCCTCTACACGGTGAGTCAGCTGATCCCATAGGTTTTCTATGGGATTCAGGTCTGGAGAAAGTGCAGGCCACTCCATTTGAGGTACCCCAGTCTCCAGCAGCCTTTCCCTAATGATGCGACCTCGATGAGCTGGAGCATTGTCATCCATGAAGATGAAATTAGGCCTGTGTTGTTCATGCAGAGGCACAATGACTGGATTAATGATGTTATTCAGGTAGTATGGGCTTGTCACTGTACCATTCACAAAGTGTAGGGCAGTTCTGTATTGACTAGACACACCTGCCCACACTGTAACACCGCCACCACCAAAGGGTCGTCTGGTGACAACAGTGGCTGATGCATAGTGCTCTCCTTGACGTCTCCAACATCGTTGGCGGCCATCATTTCTGCTCAACGTGAATCGACTTTCATCAGAGAACAGCACTGAGGCCCACTGGTCCCTCGTCCAGCGTAAATGCTCCCTGGCCCATGCAAGACGATGACGCCTGTGCCTGGTGGTGTGGTCAGGTACCCTTGCAGGTCGTCTAGCACGCAGACCACGCTGATGTAAACGGTTTCGAATGGTCTGACGTGACACTTGGGTGCCTCTCACCTCCCTTAAATGTGCCTGGAGTTGAGTGGCATTCATCATCCGGTTCCGCAGGGCACTGTTCACAATGAAGCGGTCATCAGTGTGGGATGTGGCCAAAGGACGTCCACTTCTATGCCTTTCTGTGACTCTTCCAGTCTCTCTGTATCTCTGTTGCAACCTGCTGATGACACTCTGTGACACTCTAAGCTCAGTGGCCACTTCCCTCTGAGAACATCCTGTTTGAAGCCTCGCAATGGCGAGGTACTGTTGATCAATTGTTAGGTGTCGTCTTGGTCTCATGATGTCAAAATGTGAACAGCATGATGAAGAGGACTGTTAAATACCAATTCTAATTGAACCAGGGAATTTATTGGTCGATTCATGGATCAAACACCTGTTGTGAATTTTGCCGTTCAGCTCCTTGTTAGAGAACAGCAAGTTGTGCAAAAAGTACTGAAACATTGAATAGTTGGACATGTGCATTCAAAAGTTTAGAGAAGGTCAAATTAATTTCACCTGTAAAGGTTATAGTGCATTTTAGGTTCATCCTGAAATTTCACCCGAAAGCCGAATATCCCTAACTTTTTGTGAGTAGTGTAGATTTATGGAGACAAAAACATTTTTTATATAATACATCCACAGAGCTTGATGAAAGATGCAGAATAAAAGTATTGCTTTTCCATAAATACATCTCTGTATCAGGAGTCTCAGTTGGTTGCCAGATTCAGCTAGTCCGACAATGATGCCAAGCGAGTGCCTGGCTCCACCCCCGGAGCAGTAACGTTAGACCACGGAACCAGTACTTAATGACAAGGACTGGAACAAGACGAGGGTCAACCTTGGTTCAGCATTTAGGTCGTTGGAGGGAGCTCAAAGAATCACAATTCTTGAGACGCAACGAGGAGATGCCCACTTTTTTACCCCGACCGGTAAGCTAACGCGTTAGCTAGCAAGCAAACTAGTATCAAGTTAGCTAGCGACGACTGCTAAATTATGCTCTCAGAACTGTATACAGTGCTGTGGTGATGCTAAATAAAAGGTAAATTTGTTAGCTCGCATCGCAGTCAGTGGTGTAGAAATGACAGGCTATCACAAAAGCCTGTTGATAATACGCCAATAGTAGATCGATGCACATTTAAAAGAAAAGCCAGACATAGTCATAGCTACTTTAGAACATATTTGGCTAACCTTAACGTAACCCCATTGATGTATTCTGCTGCATTCCAACCTGAACGTTGTTTAGAAAGAAAGCCGTGTTAAGCCATTTTTTCTGACGTTACAGTTTATGGTTAAGCCTGACTGCATTGGACATAACGTTATTTATGCTAACCTTCCAATATCCAGTAGGCTATCAGATCGGCTGACCAGATGTCTTGGCTTTACCCGGATATTTCATCTTTTTGCACCGAAAATATTCGTTCGGACAGACAGACACTGTTTATGCGGTCTTAAAGTGCAGTAGGCTAGCTATAACATTATCTGGCTTTGATGCAACTTCAGTTCCTTAATGCGTTTGATTTCTTTTGAGCGATGAGAGAGTGCTGCACACATCAACATAGCTACAGAGCAACATAAAATGGTAAACGCAGCCACAATAACTTTACATGTTATGTAGGCCTAAAACTACAATGTCCTATATAGCCTACAATGAACGGGAGCACTCGCTCTTCTTCGCAAACATTTATCGCATAATGCAGTTACTGTGTCATGCGGTTAGACAAAATATATGCTATTTCTGCACGCCATGGATTGAAGGTGAAACATAAAAGGCTAATGTTTGACCAACCTTTCCCATATTAAAACATTTCTTTCCAGTCCAGCGCCCACCACAGACCCACTGAACAATCGATGTTATGTGAAAACCAAAACTAAATACATACATTAACGTGTATGATTACATTCACATAATGATTATTGCATCCACTTGTTTATTTTGCTTAATCCGCCGTCCGTGGAATAGGCAAGCTACACCGGTAGATCCCGAGTCCCGACCGCTCTCTCAAGCTTTCTGTAAACCAGGCTTGCGCGGCTAGCTAACGTGAAGTGTAGCCTAAATTATGACACTTGTTTTGCAAGTATAGTCTCCCCCGAATGTCCATGTTGGACGGATATAATGAACTATGGTGAACTTGTGTCTACGTTAGATAGATTAATGTTGAAGGCTTCATAGGCTAACGTTACCTTGTTGAAATCGCCTCACAGCCTTACCACAACTGCAAATTCAGATAAATGAGCTGCGAATAGTTACTAAAAATGTTTAATAGCCATCTCGTTAACTAGCGTTATTAACAAACTTTGATTAACGTCGCCGTTATGTTGTTCGAAGCTATACGTGAACAAAACAGGATTAGCCAACAAGCTAGCCTATATGATATTTAAAGGCCGTCATATGCATCGTCAAGAGGGGTGTAAATCTTCGTTGACAGACATGTCAATTTAATAAAATTGATCCCTAATTTAGCCAGTTTTACCCAGATATAGCCTGGCTACATCCTTGAACTAACGTTACGATGATCGTTTTTCATCAAGCGTCAGCGGGGCAATGTTAGTAAAGCTGGAGGATTGCGTCTGTTGAGTTAGCAGCGGGTGGGTCTGCGAGCGGAGCCCTCAGTCCAGTGCACCAGCGAACGCTACTCCGGCCAACTCGTCCGCTGACCCGCTAGCCTCTTGCTATCTGGGCAGTTTTTCACGACACAAGACGGCATTTCATCAACTTTTCAACATGTTCACTGGGGTAGGTTACTAGTAATGTAACGCATCTTGAGATGTGAAGTCTGTCCTTAGAAATATTACACATTTAAAAACCATTTCATTATTATGCACAAGATAGCTGTTAGCTAACCAGCTACAGTCAGCTACTGCGCTGTATGCTCCTTGCGAGCCAACCACCGCAGTTCAGCGGAGATTTCATTGGAGGCGAAAATGCGAATAGGCCTCCTCACGTGATTGTACTGTGACGTAACTAGGATTACCACGTGACCATGTCCCAAATCTCATCGGTTTGTTCTTAACCAATCAGAGTTCAGTGCGCCTACTCAACACTCACCGATGAGGTAGCCTAAAAGAAAATTTGGACCCAGGAAAAATGTTAAATGTGATTGCCTGCTTCTATTGATTACCATATTGTGAACTTTTGGTACCTAGATTGCGCTGGGGCGACTATGTTGACTTTCACAATGCTCCATTGGAAATACATGGCAGAGCTCATCGGTAATACTATTTCCGGGCCATGGCGGAAGAACCAAATTGAATAGGGCTGAATGGAACCACGTGACCACGTTGCCTTTCTAGTTCTTATATAGTTCTGTGACTGTAGACCAATCACAACCGAAATGAAATTCAGTAGTCAATTCCTGAAATTTCAGGTAGTGAATGCGGTTGTCACTCTCTTTTATAAGTGAACTTAGCAGGATTAAGGAGTGACCTGATGACCAATGAGGAGTGACAACCGTATATAGCTGCAGTCCAAAACGATTCTGCTGTGTGAAGCACAATTGGCAAAGTTAAGATCAAATCCTTTTCAATTAATCCATTTCACAAAAAGGTTTGATTAATTTGTCAAGCAATCAAATGCTCAGAACATTATGGGCATTTTCCAGTTCGGGAATTTGATTTAAATTTAAATTAATTCCCTGAATGTTCTCAGCTGAACAGGAACTGACCCGCCCCCGAAAACTGGCCACGGTGTCGCCCAGGGAAGGAAGGAGCGATTTCATTCACAGCGTGTTCCCACCTCGTCACTCCCACCCGCCCCTGAACAGTGACTCCTCCATTCACCTGTGACCTGTGACCTACGACCTGCATGTGCTACTGGAGCTGCTGCGCAGCTCATCTGCATAACTGCAGTCAGAAGAAGGGTCAGCTGACTGACGCAGGTGTTTCTGTGCGCCCCCTGGAACTGGTTAAGGTATTACACAGCCATGATATGGGCCGACAATTATAACTGGAGTTTCCAAATTGGGAGAGAATAGAAAAATATAACAAAAAGGTAAGTATGTACATTTAGGAAAAAATACATACTGCAATATGAGCACTGTACAGGTGTGTCTGAGTTGTACAGGTGTGTCTCAGGTGTACAGGTGTGTCTGAGGTGTACAGGTGTGTCTCAGGCTACTATGTTTTGCATCTGACATTCTCAGAGCCTCGGTTTCACAGAGGAATTTGCACCTTTTGAAGATGTGATACCAGAGGGTTCATATGGGTCTGGATACTGTGATACTGTATGTACCAGAGGGTTCATATGGGTCTGGATACACCACTATGGACTCCTGAAGCCATACTACCCTTGAAAGGTCATCTTACCAGAGAGGAGCCTTTCTGTTGGAGAGATAGAGCCATCCTCTTTTATTTGGGCTCCCAGAAACAGTTAAGTGCTCTTCTGTGGAATTAGAGTATTAAATAAGGACATTTTTATAATATATAACAAGTATTTTGCCATTTTGTGGTCATTTTATTGTTAATCATACACTATTACTATAGTTAAAGCTGTGGAAGATACCCTGAATTGTTCCAATATTCAGATAGTTTCATTTTAACACTACATCAGATCAATTTTTAAAAAAATAGGTTTTTTTTTTTTTTAAACACTCTGTTTGCTCAGAATCACATCTTTTAAATAAATATGAAATATGTAGTTTGCCATTTTATTATAAATTTTACATTGTGGTATTATTTAGATTGAGCAAAGTTTGAAACTTCCATCCTTGGTGGGTTTAAAGGGGGGGGGGGGGGGGGGCTGAATTCACTTTACATAAGAATTCCTTAAAAATAGACTCCTATATCTGCGATTAGTTCCTGAGCTGGATTGCAGTTTTGCGACCAGTGTGCATGCTTTATATTATCGCACCAAGTTTCAGTGTGTAGACAATACAACTTTGAAGTCTTCGTCGTGCTGTCTGTACCGTATTGTAGTTCACGGTAGGCTACGTGCCGTGCTGTGCCGCCGTGCCGCTGTGCTCGGCGCAGGCGCGCTCTCTCCTCTCGCGCTCCACATTGAGTGTTTGCATTGTGTCTGAACTGCCGGCGAGCTTTAAAGAAATATTATAGCCTACCAACAGCAGCAATGTCGGGCAGGTCGGTCCGCGCAGAGACCCGGAGCAGAGCGAAAGATGACATCAAGCGGGTTATGGCCGCTATTGAGAAAGTACGGAAATGGTAAGAGAGTAGAAAAAAGGCGTGAATCGTTACCTAAGAGCAGAAAGACCCGCTTGTGGGGGAGGAGAGACGGAGCGAGAGAGAACGAGAAGAAAGAATCGAACGAAAGAAGGGTCATCTTGAATTGAATTTGGTCGGATTGTAGCCTACCGTCTGCTCAGGTGTGCCGAAGCGCTCACGCGTCGTGTACCGCGCATCCCGAGCGATTCCAAACCCAACGCTTTCCGTAGTTTTATTATGGATTTTTCCATTAAGATTTAATGTGGGTTGAACCCCAGAAGCCATTTCGTTGCAGTCACACGAAGCCTTTGCTGTCTTCAGCCGGGTGGACTGCCGAGTCTTTCCGGATACTAGCAGGGCAAAAATCCTGATATAATCTCCACTTTGTAACTATATGACGACGGTGCTCTTGAGTCAGAATAGTTTTATACAGTCTCGGGGTTTTAAATTTAGCGCTTAGAGTCGCTCTTCGGTTCACATAGATGTAGTGTGCGGCGGGGGTGCGAGAGGGAAGTAGGCTCGTGCATGGCTGAGCATGCAATATGACTCGGACTGAAAAATATACGGTATTGCATCGGTTTAGTTACGAAGCGGACCCGAACATTATCAGTTGTTTAGGTGGTTATTTTAATTGCGATCACAACCATTGCTTATGTAGTTACTAGGAGTTCGTGTAGCCATGTTAGTGTTTTTTGTCTGTAGCCTAGCCTAATAATAAGCCATGCATCAAACCCGGGGTTGCCTTATGAATGAACTCCGCTTTACTGTGCGTGCATGTATTTTAAACATTGATTTTAATATTTAATAGTATTTTATATTTATATGTTACGACTTATATTTAATATGTTATTGACGATTCTGAATATGTTCGACCTGCACCGTACTAGCAAGAAAATCGAAGCTATCTACAGCTTTAAATATAGGCTACTTTATGAATAAAATGCAAAAGCCCCTGTAGTGTTGCTCTAGGTTTATTTCTGTTTGTGAATACAGAAATATGGAACACCAATAAAAGTATAACCCAGGAGTTATGGTACACATGTTTGGGAGACCCACGTTGAAAGTTTGCTGAAGCAAACAGAACTTTGTCCTCCATCCATTTTTTTGTTGCTTTTCAAGCGTATTCCCTCCTAGTAACGTTTTCATTGGGTAGGGTACAGTTATACCACACAAGCAAACAGAAATGCACATCTAGGTATTTACTGTTTATGTACAATGGAACTCCTCCACGTGTTTCTGCAGTGAAAACAAGTTCGATGTAAAGCAAAGGAAGAATTCAGTTCACGAGATCGAAGGCACTTAGATGTATCCGGTGATGTCATCGTTTGGACACAATTCCCACCAATTTAAGGGGAGTTGCACTCAAAGCTAATTTGCGTATTTTGTGCAACCAAGTGTCCCCATTGGTCACAACACAATGACTTTTACCTCTACACGGAAAACATTTACAGGTCGTACACAATAAACACAACGTTACGGCCCCTCATCTTACATTGCCAGTTTGCTCTGTATAGCATTACCTAGATGACTGAACATCCGTTTTTTCTAAAGCCAAATCAAATTGTGTATAATTTAGAGTATTAGAATAGCAGGTTTGAAATGCATAATGTTGATGGGGAACTATAGAAGGTTACAGAGAATCGAGTTGAAATTATTTGCTTTCAGGGGTTCACTTGAACGGATTGTGTGGAGTACCCTACCACCAATCAGTATTGAATCAAATTAGCATATATAATTCCACCTGTATTAATTTTACCCTTACTGACTAAGATCACCTTTATCAAGGGTTTTGGATGTAGTTTGTCAGTGGAGGCTGAGGGGAAGAGGAAGTTTATAAATCATTCAGGATGCTCCCTGCTTGTGTGGCTAATTTTTCTTTCTTTTTTTCTGCCGTAAGCTTTTAATACCATATACTGTAATATCCAGGAATTCCCAACCTAGGTCGACACACACTGGCAGAATGTTATGGTTTAGAGAGTCACAGGATGTGGGGGACCCCTGCTGTAAACTGAGCCTAAATTACCTGCTGGTGATTGCCTAATAATAATAATATTAATAATAATTTAACAAAGATGTAACGCCATGGGAGACCTTGCTGTAGCATGTACGTTATATTTAATGAAGGGTACATATTTGTAGGTACCATCCTACATTTTTATACTCGCTCTTAAAATCTATTGATTATAAGGAAAGAAATGCCAAGTAACGTGAACCATACACGTGGCCTTGTCGTTTATTCGAGAGCAGACACGAATCGTTCTGTCAGCCGCAGCTTATTTTATATATTTTATATCTTATATCTGCCCACATTTTCACAAAACAACATGTCTGAAGTCTACCTTTGTAATTGCAATAGGTAAAATTAATTCCCAATTCTTTGGTGGTATTGAGTGTTTTGACAGAGACCTGCACGTTAAAAGAAAGGGAATGTTGAGGAAGCAACTTTGTTGTTAATCTGTATCTCTGGATCCGTGCTGAAGCCCCACTGTACTCCAGCGATGCTGTACGCTGCACCAGGGTTGGCTTTGTCATAGACATCTGCTTTGGCAGCTCCAGCACCATCAGGATGCTCGCTGTGCCATGTTGGACCACCATCAGGGTGCTCGCTGTGCCATGTTGGACCACCATCAGGGTGCTCGCTGTGCCATGTTGGACCACCATCAGGGTGCTCGCTGTGCCATGTTGGACCACCATCAGGGAGCTCGCTGTGCCATGTTGGACCACCATCAGGGTGCTCGCTGTGCCATGTTGGACCACCATCAGGGTGCTCGCTGTGCCATGTTGGACCACCATCAGGGTGCTCGCTGTGCCATGTTGGACCACCATCAGGGTGCTCGCTGTGCCATGTTGGACCACCATCAGGGAGCTCGCTGTGCCATGTTGGACCACCATCAGGGTGCTCGCTGTGCCATGTTGGACCACCATCAGGGTGCTCGCTGTGCCATGTTGGACCACCATCAGGGTGCTTGCTGTGCCATGTTGGACCACCATCAGGGTGCTTGCTGTGCCATGTTGGACCGCTATTGAATGCGTCCTCTGTGTCTAGACTGGCTGGCTGGTGTGCCCGATGCTAGCTCTGTCCCATGTCGTGTAAGTCGCTCTGGATAAGAGTGTCTGCTAAATGCCTATAATGGATGGATTTGGGGGGGGAGGGTTGATGTCTGTAGAAAAGCGTTTGTCCTTCTCCAAAATAACTGGTTTATAGGTAGAGAAATGGAGCTGTTGTGACAATGAACTTTTGTATTTTTTTTAGGATTGTAGTTTGTGGCACAGTGCAGGTATGCGTGCAATCAAACCATTTATATATGTGATATTTCCATGCTCTTTTACTTTTCATTTATTTCAAAGTGAAGTTATTGTTTAACTGGCCACAAATTAATGTTATTTGCATCATTGAAGATAGGTAATTAAGAACAGGTCTAATTCAAACAATAAGTAACATATAAATATAATATATAAATATGCATATAATGTATAAATGTTATAATATTCATCAATAATTACTTTGAGACCTTGAGAAGATAACTAAATGAATCCATTCCATTATTATTCCTGTTATTTCTACTTTAATACATGTTTACAAAACGTACAATAATATTGTACATGTTTACAATACAATACGTACAATAATTACGTTTTGTAACGTAAAATAATATTGTACATGTTTACAATACAAAACATACAATAATATTGTACATGTTTACAATACAAAATGTACAATAATACTGTACATGTATAATACAAAACGTACAATAATATTGTACATGTTTACAATACAAAACGTACAATAATATTGTACATGTTTACAATACAAAATGTACAATAATATTGTACATGTTTACAATACAAAATGTACAATAATACTGTACATGTACAATACAAAACGTACAATAATATTGTACATGTTTACAATACAAAACGTACAATAATATTGTACATGTTTACAATACAAAATGTACAATAATATTGTACATGTTTACAATACAAAATGTACAATAATACTGTACATGTACAATACGTACAATAATATTGTACTACGTTTTCTTGAGTTTATCATAAAATGTGGCAGATAGGCTAATATGCACATAAAAGTAAAAATGAATACATTGTGAATTAGAAAATATTTTTTATAAGCCGTCGTATGACAAACTCTGTCTGCTTCTCAAAAGTATTGTATAAAATATATTTAACATTTAATACATTTTGCAGTTGCTCTTATGGAGAGTGTCTCAGATGGTGTAATATAAGGATATTTTAACGTGCGTTCACATGGTTTTTCATATGGATTCCGTGCATGTCTTTTCCACAGCATCACTGTTCCCAAAGGGAATTCTGGGTCTCATTCGCGGTGTTTCGGGTCTGTTTCACAGGGAGAAAAAATGGGTAACGGTGGGCGACACGTCCCTACGGATCTACAAGTGGGTCCCCGTGACTGAGCCCAAGTCCGATGATGTGAGTTTTCCTCAGAGTACATGGAAGAGCAGCACTTGAGCTCATTGTTTTATTGCGCTATCCTGATGGGGGGGGGGGGGGGGGGGGGGCTAATGAGAGGAATGTTTTCAACTGCATTTTAACCGAGGAAAGCACAATAATTTAAGATATTAATTTCATATTTAAAGGCAGATTTGAGGATAATTGGATTATTGGAAAATTATTATTTAATTCTGTATTTCCAAATAATTTTGTGATGATATTTCTCTCTTGGCATTTCTCTGGCTGAGGGTTTAGTTAAAGGGTAATTCCACCGAAAAACAACATTAACCTTATTTAACAGATCAAGGTGCAACTAATTAAGTCTCTCTTTGTAGCTGGCCAAAATAATTTCTGGGCTGGGATAACCGCGGATAAAGATTACATTTTGGTAGAGGTATACGTCACAGTGACGTACACCTCTACCCTTCGTCGTTTTTTTTGAAAAACTACAGTGACATAAAGTGGGCGTGTAAGTTACATAGGCACGTAGGCGGAGCCAGCGAGGGAGGAAACAGTGCCACGTGTGTCACTGATCGAGTAGGGACACATCGTAGATCAAGCTAGTTTAGTTAACGGCGGTGTTTGTCCTTCTCTCTCTCACTGTGGGTTTAGTTAATGGCGGTGTTTGTCCTTCTCTCTCTCACTGTGGGTTTAGTTAACGGCGGTGTTTGTCCTTCTCTCTCTCACTGTGGGTTTAGTTAACGGCGGTGTTTGTCCTTCTCTCTCTCACTGTGGGTTTAGTTAACGGCGGTGTTTGTCCTTCTCTCTCTCACTGTGGGTTTAGTTAACGGCGGTGTTTGTCCTTCTCTCTCTCACTGTGGGTTTAGTTAACGGCGGTGTTTGTCCTTCTCTCTCTCACTGTGGGTTTAGTTAACGGCGGTGTTTGTCCTTCTCTCTCTCACTGTGGGTTTAGTTAACGGCGGTGTTTGTCCTTCTCTCTCTCACTGTGGGTTTAGTTAACGGCGGTGTTTGTCCTTCTCTCTCTCGCTGTGGGTTATTTTAATGGCGGTGATTGTCCTGCTCTCTCTCGCTGTGGGTTATTTTAATGGCGGTGATTGTCCTGCTCTCTCTCGCTGTGGGTTATTTTAATGGCAGTGATTTTTGTCCTTCTCTCTCACTGGCGGTGATGTTCCTCATCTATTGCAGAAGAACAAGAACAAGAAAAAAGGAAAGGATGAGAAGTATGGGTCAGAGGTCACGACCCCAGAGAACAGCTCCTCTCCTGGGATGATGGACATGCATGGTGAGCCCGTTTGATTGGCTCCTTAGTTTCTAAGCCAAACCTCAAACTCATGGAAACACCCTCATTGAGCAAGGTGGAACTTCCTTTTACATGGGGTGGTTATTAATGAGTTATTCAGGAAGATGTTTATTATAAGTTTTACTGAACCCTTCTTGGAAAAATGTAGTTTTACCCGCTACCATTCACTGTTTAATCCTGCCTCCGTCTCCCTGCCTGCGTCTCCCTGCCTGCGTCTCCCTGCCTGCGTCTCCCTGCCTGCGTCTCCCTGCCTGCGTCTCCCTGCCTGCGTCTCCCTGTCTCTCTCAGATGACAACAGCAATCAGAGCTCCATCGCCGACTCCTCGCCCGTCAAACAGGAGACCAGCTGCAGCGTAAGCCCCGCCCCTGAGGCCATGGCCGTCTCCCAGAGCGACAGTAACGAGGCCAAGAGTGACCGCAGCCAGTCCCCCAGTAAGGACCACCAGGGTACAGACAACAAGGGAGGTCAGTCAAAATCCAGCCAGGCTGAAAACAGCCGCATCCACAGCACCGTTCGCCAGGGTCCGGGGCCCGAGGCTGTGACCGCGGTTTCAGACACCACTGGGGTGGTCCTTAGGCTAGCCTACTGTGGCCGGCTATCATACATTACATTCATTACATTCATTTATGGTTTTGTTACATCTTGGCTTTTTTCTTTGTCTGGGGCATTTCTCATGTGTACCACAAGGTGGTGCTAAAGGGTGACCACTTGTGTTGCTGTGTCCTTGCATGCATTGCTGCAGTTACATTACATTACATTATAGGCATTTAGCAGACGCTCTTATCCAGAGCGACTTACACAACTTCTTATTACATTTATCCATTTATACAGCTGGATATATACTGAAGCGATTCAGGTTAAGTACCTTGCTCAAGGGTACAACGGCAGTGTCCTACCTGGGAATCGAACCTGCAACCTTTCAGTTACAAGTCCAGTTCCTTAACCATTATACTACACTGCCGCCCCAGTTGACATTTGTGGTGTGCTATTTCTGTAGGTTAAATTAAGTCTCACGTGACTCTGATGTGTCTCTATAAAGATTTAAACCTTTCTACATTATCTATGTACCAGGGTCCTAAAAATGCATTTATCAATTGATTAATTTATGATAAGTAGTTACCACGCATACATATTTTACGTGTGGGGAAATTGCAACCAACTAAATATTTAAAAAACCTGCTATATGCACACAACTGACTTGCTTTCTAGCAAGCATAATAATTGAATTTAATGCTTTAGTTTTTCTTGGAATATTAAATTAATTCAGTAATATCCGTGTGGACCCATTCAACACATTCCTATCAGAGACGTTTTTGGCAGCTGTGAAATTTACTGTTTCTGTAGGAAAGAGTCACTCGTCATCAGAGTCCTCTGTGTCCAGCGTGAGCAAGAAAGACCAAACCTCGGCGGAGAAAGAACTGTCCACAGAAACGTCTAAAACCACTCAGGTGCGCCTTCACACAGACCCCCTTAAGAGTCACACACTCACCTGCTAGCGCTTCACACAGACCCCCTTAAGAGTCACACACTCACCTGCTAGCGCTTCACACAGACCTCCTTAAGAGTCACACACTCACCTGCCAGCGCCTTCACACAGACCCCCTTAAGAGTCACACACTCACCTGCTAGCGCTTCACACAGACCCCCTTAAGAGTCACACACTCACCTGCTAGCGCTTCACACAGACCTCCTTAAGAGTCACACACTCACCTGCCAGCGCCTTCACACAGACCCCCTTAAGAGTCACACACTCACCTGCTAGCGCTTCACACAGACCTCCTTAAGAGTCACACACTCACCTGCTAGCGCTTCACACAGACCCCCTTAAGAGTCACACACTCACCTGCTAGCGCTTCACACAGACCTCCTTAAGAGTCACACACTCACCTGCCAGCGCCTTCACACAGACCCCCTTAAGAGTCACACACTCACCTGCCAGCGCTTCACACAGACCTCCTTAAGAGTCACACACTCACCTGCCAGCGCCTTCACACAGACCCCCTTAAGAGTCACACACTCACCTGCTAGCGCTTCACACAGACCTCCTTAAGAGTCACACACTCACCTGCTAGCGCTTCACACAGACCACCTTAAGAGTCACACACTCACCTGCTAGCGCTTCACACAGACCCCCTTAAGAGTCACACACTCACCTGCTAGCGCTTCACACAGACCTCCTTAAGAGTCACACACTCACCTGCCAGCGCCTTCACACAGACCCCCTTAAGAGTCACACACTCACCTGCCAGCGCTTCACACAGACCTCCTTAAGAGTCACACACTCACCTGCCAGCGCCTTCACACAGACCCCCTTAAGAGTCACACACTCACCTGCTAGCGCTTCACACAGACCTCCTTAAGAGTCACACACTCACCTGCTAGCGCTTCACACAGACCACCTTAAGAGTCACACACCCACCTGCTAGCGCTTCACACAGACCCCCTTAAGAGTCACACACTCACCTGCTAGCGCTTCACACAGACCTCCTTAAGAGTCACACACTCACCTGCCAGCGCCTTCACACAGACCTCCTTAAGAGTCACACACTCACCTGCTAGCGCTTCACACAGACCTCCTTAAGAGTCACACACTCACCTGCTAGCGCTTCACACAGACCTCCTTAAGAGTCACACACTCACCTGCTAGCGCTTCACACAGACCTCCTTAAGAGTCACACACCCACCTGCTAGCGCTTCACACAGACCTCCTTAAGAGTCACACACTCACCTGCTAGTGCTTCACACAGACCCCCTTAAGAGTCACACACTCACCTGCTAGTGCTTCACACAGACCCCCTTAAGAGTCACACACTCACCTGCTAGCGCTTCACACAGACCTCCTTAAGAGTCACACACTCACCTGCTAGCGCTTCACACAGACCTCCTTAAGAGTCACACACTCACCTGCTAGCGCTTCACACAGACCTCCTTAAGAGTCACACACTCACCTGCTAGCGCTTCACACAGACCTCCTTAAGAGTCACACACTCACCTGCTAGCGCTTCACACAGACCACCTTAAGAGTCACACACTCACCTGCCAGCGCTTCACACAGACCCCCTTAAGAGTCACACACTCACCTGCTAGCGCTTCACACAGACCACCTTAAGAGTCACACACTCACCTGCCAGCGCCTTCACACAGACCCCCTTAAGAGTCATACGCTCACCTGCTAGCGCTTCACACAGACCCCCTTAAGAGTCACACACCCACCTGCTAGCGCTTCACACAGACCTCCTTAAGAGTCACACACTCACCTGCTAGCGCTTCACACAGACCCCCTTAAGAGTCACACACTCACCTGCTAGCGCTTCACACAGACCTCCTTAAGAGTCACACACTCACCTGCTAGCGCTTCACACAGACCTCCTTAAGAGTCACACACTCACCTGCTAGCGCTTCACACAGACCCCCTTAAGAGTCACACACTCACCTGCTAGCGCTTCACACAGACCTCCTTAAGAGTCACACACTCACCTGCCAGCGCCTTCACACAGACCCCCTTAAGAGTCACACACTCACCTGCTAGCGCCTTGGTTGGGTAGTTGGGTAGATGGGTAGTTGGGTAGTTGGGTAGTTGGGTAGTTGGGTAGATGGGTAGTTGGGTAGATGGGTAGATGGGTAGATGGGTAGTTGGGTAGATGGGTAGTTGGGTAGATGGGTAGATGGGTAGATGGGTAGTTGGGTAGATGGGTAGATGGGTAGTTGGTTAGATGGGTAGTTGGGTAGTTGGGTAGATGGGTAGTTGGGTAGATGGGTAGATGGGTAGATGGGTAGATGGGTAGATGGGTAGTTGGGTAGTTGGGTAGTTGGGTAGATGGGTAGATGGGTAGATGGGTAGTTGGGTAGATGGGTAGTTGGGTAGATGGGTAGATGGGTAGTTGGGTAGATGGGTAGATGGGTAGTTGGTACCGGTAAATTTTTCCCACACATGAAAGAAACGGGGAAAAGGATTTGGTTGCTGTGGCACTGACTAAAGTGTGGACTTCTAGACCTCAAGGGATACACATGTTATTTTCACGTCCTATTAAAGTAACTCATACCTCTTTGGACCTTCCATTAATAACTTGTGTTAAAGCCACAAACTGTCAGAGCTTTCTGAGAACCTTCAGCACAGGAAAATGAGTGTCGTCTTTACTCTCAGGTTTGTGTGTTTTTTTCTTCTTTTTTTTTTAAAGCAGGAACTGGAAGGTGGAGCCCCTCCCTGTAAGAAGAGCAAACTGGATTCCCCCTCCCAAGACTTTGAGGAGAGCTAAATGTCCCCACATCCAGTTTAAACCTCTCTTACACCTCTTATCACCTCTGTTACCGCCTCCCGCCCCCCCGCCTCCCGCCCCCCACCACCACCTGACTCCCCTGGGGGGCAGACAGCTTCACTTTCTACTGAGCCTGTCTCACGTGCCCCCACTCCTCCCCAATATTCACTCTTGGTAGCCTAGAAAAGCTCCGCCTCGCCCCAGCCCTTTCCCAGCCTATCACAGGTGGAGGGGGGAGGGGCTTTGGCGCCCCGGCAATCTGCAACACCGAGAAAAAAAAAAAACACTGAAGAACTACACCTGTGAAACACACCTGTGAAGGTCCCCCCCCTTTAGTTTCTGTTAAAAGCTGTTTTGTTTATTTTTTGTTTTTTTCCTCAGGAGGGTCATCGCACTGTTTAGTAATTCCAGATTCCAGATGGTTCCGCTGCTGTGAGGTTATTGTTAATAGTCTTAAAGTTTTTTTAGAATCTCTCTCTAACGATAAGAACAGCGATGAGTATTTCAATGAATGGTACAGGTCATGTTGTTTCTTTTCTTCTCTCTCTCTCTATACTTGTGAAGACCTTTGCCCGTAGCATACAGTGCCCTCCACTATTATTGGCACCCCTGGTGAAGATGAGTAAAAAGGGTTATAAAAAATCGACTGTTTGGTGAATTAGCTTAATCTCACACTGAAAAAATTAGAAAAATGGGAATTGGGGGGTGGGACTAGATTTAGCTGTAAATTACACTGGAACAGTATGGAAACACATGGTTGGCTAACTGGCTCTAAGTCATCAAGGGTCTGACGTATCAAACAAGCCTTAAACCATCACTCTGCTGCCAGAAATACAGTAGATATCGATGGAAAATCTGTCAGGAGAAACAAACCTTAAAGTGATCCATCCATATCTACTGCATGTCTGGCAGCAGAGTGATGGTTTGAGGCTTGTTTGATACCTCAGACCCTTGATGACTTACAGCCATTTTAGCAACCATGTATTCCATACTGTTCCAGCATAATTTACAGCTAAATCTAGTCCCACCCCCCAATTCCCATAGAGATCCATTCAAATGCAGAGATGTTATAGTATCGCTTGTAAGAGTACCAGAAAATAAGATATCAAGAGTCTTTTGATGTTGTTGGGTCACAGACATCAGGACGTCATGGCATGCAAAGGATATGCGACCAAATATTAAAAATGATTACTTTATTCTATATATAAATGCAGGGGTGCCAATAATTATTAATTGTTAATTATTTCTTGATGAGGGATTTTTTTTTCCTCATAATTAATTTACTTCAATTAAAGGTTGGATTTTTCTCATTTTTTCAGTGTGAGATTAAGCTAATTCACCAAACGGTGAATTTTTTCTAAACCTTTTTACTCATCTTTACCAGGGGTGCCAATAATAGTGGAGGGCCCTGTAGGTGCTTCTTGGTCGTGTGCCTTGTGTTACCAAATCAATAAGCTCTTGTTCATTTTGTTTTTACTACTTTTTTATTTTTAAAATGCCATATGTTCATTTGCTGTATGTTCAGCCGGTAACTGTTCAGTAATCAACTTTATGTCACATTCAACTTTTCAAAAGTTAATTCATTAAAAATACAGGTTATAATAGCGAGAACAAAAAGAAAAAAAAATAAGAGGACAAAAATCACTTTTGTTCTTTTAGATGTAACATAATTTTTCGGTAAAGTCTGCCTGAAGGTGTTGAGCATCGTCTGTCCCGGATAAAATGCACTGTGTCCGTGCAAAGAGAAACTCTGCATTCTCACAATCACTTCATTTAATATACATAACGATGGCCAACATCTACAGTTGTAACACTAGTTCATATATTAAAATAGAAGTATTTACATAGAGACCAGTGGGCAGCCTCATGCTATAATGAACACTGTATGATAATGGATCTCAGAGCCAAGGCGGACTGCTTATCTATTGCCTTCTATACTGGTTTTTACACCACAATGCTGGACATGAGTGCAGATTTCTCTTTACTGTCACAGTTTTGTTTAAATTGAAAACCTGTACGTCTGTGGTATTCAAGTCACGGTCCTCAAGGTCTGAGAACTGGTTTCCCCTCCTCCCTTTACCTGGGAGTCAGGTGTGAAGACCGTCTGGCCAATCGGTAGCACTAATTGTTCAGTTGACTACCCGGGAGCAAGGAAAACCAGGACCGGTTTTGGATTCGAGGTCCAGATTTGAATATCGATGCTGTACATGCTTCCCTTTCAGAAGCGTTATACGCTGTTATACTTACGGTATTGTGTTTGTGTTCTAATGTTCAACCCCGTTTTTTTACGGTGGATTGGCTGACGGGGGGGGGGGGCATTGTTCCCCCTCCCTCCTATTTTATCACAAAACTGCTGCAAGACAGCAGATGCACATTTCTTTTTAAGTAAATCATAATTCAACTCCTAGGAAATTTAAATATTTTAAAATGTTTAAAAACATTTTGTGATAAATTCTAAAACACTATTGGCAATTATAAAACCCCAAAGATTGCATTATCTTTGGCTGTGAGAAATGGGGATTGGCACTATTGTTTAGACCTGAGATTCACATATTTCAATGATTGTCTTTGTTCTTTTGTTTTTGTTACATAATTTTTTTTTTTCTTTTGAAGGAACTGAAATATTAAATTGAATGGCATTATCTAGTGCCACAGATTGCATCACACTACACAGGTTTGCACGTATTTAGGAAGAGAAGAGTCATGTGACACTTCTGGTGGCTAGGCCAGATCTCGGGATATAGCACATGTTGCTTGAGATTTTTATTTAACTTTATTTTTTAAAATATTGACCACAGTCTTCTCTTAGCTTCTGGCAGTGTATCAGTTAGGCCTGAGACAGAACAGTGTATATGTCCATCAGCCTTGTACTTTGGTTTTATATTTTAGATCATTGCGAGTTCGAGTAATCCTGACTCCCTTTAGTTTTTACATGTGGAACAGAAAGGAAAAACTCATGCTGGAAAACATTACAAGTCACACAAATGGAGAGCTTTTGCAGTGACTAGTAGAAAAACAATGCAAGTCCCTATGTAGTGGGTCTCTGTGGCACTCCTGGGGGGGGGGGGGGGGGGGGGGGGGGTCAAAAATAGAACAACTCATGTCATTATTTTGGGTTATAATTGGGACCTGGTAAGATGGCTCTACAAATACCTCATTCATAGCCCAGCAGTGCTGGCACTTAGACACCATGTATCAACTTATGATATTCTCTCAGCTTGAAATAAAATATATAGGATATTTTGATTTCCATTTCACCATCGTATCAATCAGGCTACTGCCTTTATTTGTTCACCTTCGATAATTTGAAACTTGCTAGATGAAAAAAAACAAAAACAAGAACTATAAAATATATTTTTGGGACCATGTTTTTTTTTCTTTTCAGCATTCGATAGTATTGTCTTGTACAGAAGTTTGTTTTTCTTATTTATTCCATCAGTAGTGATTGGTTTATCATGTCCAATGGATTTTTTTAAATAATAAAAATATACAAAGTACTTGTGAAGAATCATTGTTTTCATTATACTTAGAACCAGGGGGGTTATACTACAAAGCAGCTTTATTGACTTAGCTGGATAACTGCACCAAGTACATGGTGAATGCTTGCACTGATTATGGATGTAGACGATTTGATCTCTGTGGAGAACTGTTAGAAACCTGCTTTGGACCCACTGGTTCCAGTGGCCAGCAGCAATACCACCATGCACTCTGCTCCTGCTGAATGGCTGAAGCTAAGCAGCTATACCACCATGCACTCTGCTCCTGCTGAATGGCTGAAGCTAAGCAGCTATACCACCATGCACTCTGCTCCTGCTGAATGGCTGAAGCTAAGCAGCTATACCACCATGCACTCTGCTCCTGCTGAATGGCTAAAGCTAAGCAGCTATACCACCATGCACTCTGCTCCTGCTGAATGGCTGAAGCTAAGCAGCTATACCACCATGCACTCTGCTCCTGCTGAATGGCTAAAGCTAAGCAGCCATACCACCATGCACTCTGCTCCTGCTGAATGGCTAAAGCTAAGCAGCTATACCACCATGCACTCTGCTCCTGCTGAATGGCTAAAGCTAAGCAGCTATACCACCATGCACTCTGCTCCTGCTGAATGGCTGAAGCTAAGCAGCTATACCACCATGCACTCTGCTCCTGCTGAATGGCTGAAGCTAAGCAGCTATACCACCATGCACTCTGCTCCTGCTGAATGGCTGAAGCTAAGCAGCTATACCACCATGCACTCTGCTCCTGCTGAATGGCTGAAGCTAAGCAGCCATACCACCATGCACTCTGCTCCTGCTGAATGGCTGAAGCTAAGCAGCTATACCACCATGCACTCTGCTCCTGCTGAATGGCTGAAGCTAAGCAGCTATACCACCATGCACTCTGCTCCTGCTGAATGGCTGAAGCTAAGCAGCTATACCACCATGCACTCTGCTCCTGCTGAATGGCTGAAGCTAAGCAGCTATACCACCATGCACTCTGCTCCTGCTGAATGGCTAAAGCTAAGCAGCTATACCACCATGCACTCTGTTCCTGCTGAATGGCTGAAGCTAAGCAGCTATACCACCATGCACTCTGCTCCTGCTGATTGGCTAAAGCTAAGCAGCTATACCACCATGCACTCTGCTCCTGCTGAATGGCTAAAGCTAAGCAGCTATACCACCATGCACTCTGTTCCTGCTGAATGGCTGAAGCTAAGCAGCCATACCACCATGCACTCTGCTCCTGCTGAATGGCTGAAGCTAAGCAGCTATACCACCATGCACTCTGCTCCTGCTGAATGGCTAAAGCTAAGCAGCTATACCACCATGCACTCTGCTCCTGCTGAATGGCTGAAGCTAAGCAGCTATACCACCATGCACTCTGCTCCTGCTGAATGGCTAAAGCTAAGCAGCTATACCACCATGCACTCTGCTCCTGCTGAATGGCTGAAGCTAAGCAGCCATACCGCCATGCACTCTGCTCCTGCTGAATGGCTGAAGTTAAGCAGCTATACCACCATGCACTCTGCTCCTGCTGAATGGCTGAAGCTAAGCAGGTGTGGGCTTGGTTAATTCCTGGGAAAACCAAGTTGCTGCTGGAAGGAAGTAGGGGGCAGTCTTCCCTCTGGTCCAATAATAAACCCCAATGCCCCAGTGCAGTGATGGGGACACTAGGAGATGCCGTCTTTCAGATGAGATGTTAAACTGTGGTCATTAAAGATCCCATGACATCGCAAAGAGTAGGGGTTTCCCCGGTGTCCTGGCTAAACTCCCAACCTCCCAATCTGCTACCTAATCATCCCCCAGTTTAACTGGCTAAAAAATTCTTCTCTCCCTCTCCACCTCAGCTGATGTGTGGTGAGCATTCTGGCGCAAAATGGCTGCCGTTGCATCACTCAGGTGGGTGCTACACATTGGTTGTGTTTCCCCCTCATCATTGTAAAGTGCTTTGAGTGTGAGAAAGGTACTATATAAATACCAGGCATTATTATTATTACCTAGAGATGCCAATTATAGATTTCCAGACATCTTTAGGGAAATATTTGATGTGGCATGCAGGCATGGTGCGAGACAGGTATGGACAATATTTCAAATAGATGTTATATGCATTTGTACAAGTAGGCTATATATTTCCGGGTGCTCACCTTTTTAAACCAAAGCAACACACCCATCCATGATTTTGATCAGAGTTCACTTATTTGGGGAGGTATTTTGTACCAGATATATTTTACTGTATTTTTTGCCCATGGCAGGTGTGAACGGAGAAGTATTGTCTTTGCAGGCTCTCCAAAACACACAACTATGTGACTGAACACATCTGGGACTTTTCTCGATTCTAGAAGCACAGCTCACGTGCTCCCAAATGCATTAATTCCCCTTAAATATCGGGAGTCCCCCGTGATCGCTCTCCTTGTGACGGAGAATAAACTTGGGAGCCCTAATACATTATACATTATACATTATAGGCATTTAGCAGACGCTCTTATCCAGAGCGACTTACACAACTTCTTATTACATTTATCCATTTATACAGCTGGATATATACTGAAGCAATTCAGGTTAAGTACCTTGCTCAAGGGTACAACGGCAGTGTCCTACCTGGGAATCGAACCTGCAACCTTTCAGTTACAAATCACAATCCGCCTTCTGGGTCCCATCCTCTTTTAGTCCCTTGGACACACAAACATTCTCATATTTGAAGAAAGATTAACGGGTAAAACTCATCATCAGCAAAGACACAAGAGGTGGCGAATAATATTGAGGGTTATTATGCATATCCAGTGATGTTTATATTTTACATTCACCATATATGGTAGGCTAGTTTATGATACCCGCATTAAACTCCATACATTTGCTTAAATCCCCTTATAAAAGTATGTTAAGACTAAATATCTGATATTCATCACATCCGTTCGGTGTTGCAAGCACAACTGTGTTATTATCGTTCGGTACCATTCGGGGAAAATAGTCTAATTATATCTTGCCTAAATTGAGACAATCCCAGTCTCTCTTTAGAGGTGTTAATGGGCGTTGCTCTATTCGATTCCAGCCAATCATTAGCAACTCCGTTGACATAGATGAGCTAGCAGTCCAATCAGGTTCGCTTTCACGGCGGGGCGGGTTAGCCAACGTGCATTCGAGAAGGGAACCCGAGAAAAATAGCCAGAGTAGGCTATAGCTAACTATAACCCTAACCCTAACCCAGCTAGCCTACTTAAATTTTCTATCTTCAGTTTCACGTCTATCACACTTTATACATAAGTAGCGACAACAGCGGCATGACGACCAAGGAGCAGCGACATTACCGCTGTAAAGCTGTAAACTTTAAGGAAGATGACGATTCTGATACCGAGGTGGAGGAACTTAACCTGGAGACGAGGAAGTCGGATGGACGCGAACCGCAGATTATACACAGCGGTCACTTTATGGTGTCCTCTCTGCACATTGAACACACACCGAAAAAGGGCTACGACTTCGACACGGTCAACAAGCAGACCTGTAGGACATACCACTTTGGAAAGACCAGCACATCACACCTGTCCATTGATGCATCTCTCACAAAACTATTCGAGTGCATGACCCTTGCGTACAGGTAAGGTATTAATGCGATGTAACCAGAAACTAACGTAAGCTACTGCAAAGACGCCAGTATTCTCGGGGACTGGTTGCTAGGGTACAACTGTCGCTTGCTGTGATGGTTAGCAAGCTGGTTAACTATCTGCATGATGTAACTTAATATTGCCTTCGTGGTATGGTTTTGGGTTGCCTGTTTACGTGTGCTTTTATCATCTGCTCATTCGCGTAATGTGACCGTTAGTCTCGTATTTATGTTTTAAGAACATATTTAACATTAGTTGATGCGCTAACTTGCGTTAACGTTACCTGACAAACTTGTATGAAGATCTTGTTCTTATACAGTTCTGTGGATGCTGCTCTGGGCTAAAAAAAAACATGACGTGTATAACCCATAGACTGACTGGTATAACCTAGAACGGAAGTTCCTGAAAATGACCCCAATTGGAGTGTTAAACGACCAGCTTGGTTTAACGTTACCCAAGTTTTTTTATTTTATTTTTGATATTCTAACTTAAATAATGTGTAGGCTAATATGATTTATAACTAACGTTACAACAATGACTAAAACAAGCGAACGCTCAATTGGGACAGACACCCTAACCAAAACTTAAATCAGGAGAGGCATAAAACACGATAAGGGGTCATTCCTTGTCTTTAAGACAGAAATAGTCATTTTGATTGGCGTCAGAAGTGGCCAGTGTTAAAATTATAGGCATGTATGTATTTCTAGGTGAGCTATTTTTTTAGAAGGTGATGTCACATTGTAAGTGCACGTTGAAAGCCTGGAAATCCCTGCCCAAAACCAGAGCCATAGAACAGAGCGGAATCTTTGGCAAATGCATTTATTACAAACAGCCAAATCCCCGGAGTGTAGTCAAAAGTACAGAGAGAGAGAGAGAGAGATTCAAAATGAACATGGGACTTTAATAAAGTTCGATGGGAGAGGAGTGTCTTGGGCTCGAACGGTGTAACTGCACACGGAATAGAAACACGGAAATGAGAAATGCCAGGAAGTGACACTCGTTTAGGTCTAAACAACGTATTCGGGGCGTGGAGTCTGTGGACGTTCCTGCTCAACCAGGACAGAGTCAGAAAAAAGTCTATTGCAAAGTGTCTCTATATAAATGATAGCCACTGCTTGTGTAAAGTGAAATGTTAGCTTAATGTCAGTTTCCTCTTTTTTGTTTTTGTTTCTCTCTCTCTCTCTCTCTCTCTCTCTCTCTCTCTCTCTCTCTCCTTTTTATTCACTGAAAAAGAGTAAATTAACAGAATGAGAAGTTAGGCTTTGTCTTTATATGCTCATGTGCATATAAAACATATCAACATAGAAACATATCAACAGATTGTTACCCGCCAGATTTTAAGGGCAGTATTTTTCAGGGAAAAGTTAAATCTTTTACCTAATTTGATGGCAGACACGACAATACTGCCCTGGGAAGGCACACACAACCTACCAGTTAAAAAAAGAAAGGAAAATAGGGGCAGGGCTAATGTGTTGTATGTACTGTAATGCGTATTGTGATGCACATAATTGAGGTCAAAGTTCAAGCAGTCCTGATTAAAATCCCAATGATTCATGGCAATAATGGCAAATGGGAATGTTTAATGGAGAATCGGCCTTCCGTTTCAGTCCGGAGTGACCAGGCTGGGGTTCGGCCTGACAGTAAATTGAATTCTTACAAGTTGACTACAGAGCAAAATGGCTTTGATCAGGTGTTATCTTCAAAGGAAGCTTACCTAACTGCACCCAGTTTACCCAGTTTACCCAGCTTACCCACTGCACCCAGCTTACCCACTGCACCCACCTTACCCAGCTTACCCACTGCACCCACCTTACCCAGCTTACCCACTGCACCCAGCTTACCCACTGCACCCAGCTTACCCAGCCAGCGCACCCAGCGCACCCAGTTTACCCAGCTCACCCAGCTCACCCAGCTTACCCACTGCACCCACCTTACCCAGCTTACCCACTGCACCCAGCTTACCCACTGCACCCAGTTTACCCAGCCAGCGCACCCACTGCACCCAGTTTACCCAGCTCACCCAGCTCACCCAGCTTACCCACTGCACCAAGTTTACCCAGCTTACCCAGTTTACCCAGCTTACCCAGTTTACCCAGTTTACCCAGCTTACCCAGCTTACCCAGTTTACCCAGCTTACCCAGTTTACCCAGCTTACCCAGTTTACCCAGCGCACCCAGCTTACCCAGTTTACCCAGCTTACCCAGTTTACCCAGCTTACCCAGCGCACCCAGCTTACCCAGTTTACCCAGCTTACCCACTGCACCCAGCTTACCCAGTTTACCCAGTTTACCCAGCGCACCCAGTTTACCCAGCTTACCCAGCGGACCCAGCGCACCCGTGGTATTGTGCAGGATGGCCTTGGGTTCCAGTGGCCGGGAAAGTCCACTCGTTATAGCGCCTTCCCCAACAACGCACTGGCCACTGCGTTTGTGACTGTGCAGTGTGTTCAGCTGGTTAGAAAACCAGTATATTGGTATATTGGGGTAGAGAGGAAGAACAGAGCCTTAACATTACATTACATTACAGTCGTTTAGCAGACGCTTTTATCCAAAGCAACATACAATAAGTGCATACAGAGACGTCATTGAAGTCACTATGAAGGCAATAATGGCAAATGGGAATGTTTAATGGAGAATCGGCCTTCCGTTTCAGTCCGGGAGTGACCAGGCTGGGGTTCGGCCTGACAGTAAATTGAATTCTTACAAGTTGACTACAGAGCAAAATGGCTTTGATCAGGTGTTATCTTCAAAGGAAGCTTACCTAACTGCACCCAGTTTACCCAGTTTACCCAGCTTACCCACTGCGCCCAGCTTACCCACTGCACCCAGCTTACCCACTGCACCCACCTTACCCAGCTTACCCACTGCACCCAGCTTACCCACTGCACCCACCTTACCCAGCTTACCCACTGCACCCAGCTTACCCACTGCACCCAGCTTACCTAATGCACCCAGTTTACCCAGCTTACCCAGCCAGCGCACCCAGCGCACCCAGTTTACCCAGCTCACCCAGCTCACCCAGCTTACCCACTGCACCCACCTTACCCAGCTTACCCACTGCACCCAGCTTACCCACTGCACCCAGCTTACCCACTGCACCCAGTTTACCCAGCTTACCCAGCCAGCGCACCCACTGCACCCAGTTTACCCAGCTCACCCAGCTCACCCAGCTTACCCACTGCACCAAGTTTACCCAGCTTACCCAGTTTACCCAGCTTACCCAGCTTACCCAGTTTACCCAGCTTACCCAGCTTACCCAGCTTACCCAGTTTACCCAGCGCACCCAGCTTACCCAGTTTACCCAGTTTACCCAGCTTACCCAGCGCACCCAGCTTACCCAGTTTACCCAGCTTACCCACTGCACCCAGCTTACCCAGTTTACCCAGCGCACCCAGTTTACCCAGCTTACCCAGCGCACCCGTGGTATTGTGCAGGATGGCCTTGGGTTCCAGTGGCCGGGAAAGTCCACTCGTTATAGCGCCTTCCCCAACAACGCACTGGCCACTGCGTTTGTGACTGTGCAGTGTGTTCAGCTGGTTAGAAAACCAGTATATTGGTATATTGGGGTAGAGAGGAAGAACAGAGCCTTAACATTACATTACATTACAGTCGTTTAGCAGACGCTTTTATCCAAAGCAACATACAATAAGTGCATACAGAGACGTCATTGAAGTCACTACAGAACAGATAAGACAAAGCACATCCTTCCATAATGTAGCAGCTATCCCTAGTAATGAACATTGAATGTAGTTCACAGTAAGCTGTGGGTAAATCAGCTATATAACAGATACCAGACCATAGAGCCCATCCATGCACTAGAACAGAGCCTTAACAGATACCAGACCATAGAGCCCATCCATTGCACTAGAACAGATCCTTTGTGGGGCCTTAACAGTAGGAGCCTCTATTAACTGTGTGTTAGTTTTTATTTCCATGCGTTTCAGAGCTGAAGTCTTTGTCTGAAATCAGAGGCTTATTGAGCTGTGTGTAAATCTTTGGGGAAATTGCACTCTGGGTGTTTGGTGGTGAGATGGGAGGGATTGCTCCAGCTCTGAGACGGCTTCCTCATTTTGATTGTAACTCACTGCTTTCTTTCCAACAGTCAATCTCATTAGTTTTCATTGATCTTTCAGTTTCATGTGCACTCTTTTATGATTTGATTGATTTCATGATTGATTGATTGATTGATGAATGTGGAGCTTCAGCACCAAACGCTGCACCTGGGCCGATTGCTCACTCTCCATCTCTACCTGAACCGTGAAGATGGCTTTGAAATGCTTCCAGAATTTTCTCTTAGACCATATTTCAATAGAAGGGCATGTTATGTTTTTTGGAGTGAAGTTAATTTTACTAAATTCCATATTTTATAAGCATTGAATATTTTTACATATATTTTTATATATGACATTTTAGATTTTTGTATAACTATGTTGGCTATTCATTTGGTAACTTATGAACTGCTTCCTAATCATCCAGATCGGTCTCTCTCTCTCTCTCTCTGTTGAAGAAAACGGGATATTCCGGTTATAATAAGGGGATATTAGGTTTGGAGTAAGGGGATATTCTGTTTGGAGTAAGGGGATATTCCGGTTGGAGTAAGGGGATATTCCGGTTGGAGTAAGGGGATATTCAGGTGTAGTGAATGAGCATGTTATGCCTGACTGTACCAGGTTGTATTGAGTGTCGGAGGCAGTGTAATGTGTCAGACAGTACATGCATGTGCACGTGGGTGGACCGGGGGGGGGGGGGGGGGGGGGGGGCAGTGTACATAGAGCTTATGAGAAGTAACAGAACGAGATACAGAAGTAGCGGAACGCCAGAAAAAGTGCAGGTACAGGTACTCGTATGAGCAAACCGTAGAAGTCCCAGATCGTTCTGGCCTAACTTCAAGCACAGGGTGGATAGAAACAGTTCTTTCTGGGATTGTCAGTTTTGGGCGCACAGATTGGTTGCCCCAGTCGCAGTCGTTTATCCACAACAAGCCCCTTGTGCCTTGTATGTGTTGAGTGTAGTGTTGTCACGATACCAAAATTTTGACTTCAATACCGATACCAGGTTTAGTATCATGATACTCGATACTGAAACGGTACTTGAAACTGAAACGATACTGATTCGATACTCGGTACCTC
>CM056392.1:124716-246292 GCA_029718625.1 Synaphobranchus kaupii | reverse complement strand
TACGTTTGGTGTGTGTTATTTGTGCCATTATGCTACTCGCCTGTTCTTGTGCGTCTCATTACCGAGACAGGGCATTTATTATTTCTGGCTCTTTCTTTAGTCACTTTGCTCGTAGAAGTATGGGAGCTCAGTGCTTTGTTCCATTAGCCTTGTTTGGTTTTCTTACTGAGAAACCTGGCGTTTGCTCTCCTACTCATTGGTGTGTGACAGTGAGCCGGTTAGTAGCCTTGGTATGTGTGTTTCCCTGTCTTGTCTCCTTCCCTTAACTATGGGGTTTCCCGTCCTAGTGGCCTAGTGCTTAATGAATCCCCCTTGCTGCGTTTGGCCCCTTCTACCTCACACGTCACGCCACCATTACAGCTTTGACTAGAATTCCTCCTGAAGCATAGGGAGATAACACAGAATAGACAGACAACCAGGGATGGATTAGCAGGGGATCAGCGGGAACGGGAGAGGCCAGGGACTGGATGGTGGCAGGAATCCGGGCTGGTTGAGCAGAGGAGGAGCAGGGAGCGGGAGACAGGGCAGAGTGGAGTGGCACGAACAGCTGCAGGTTAGCAGAGCTGGAGCACCGGCTGGATGCACCCACAGCAGCAGGTTGGCAGAACAGCAGCACAAGCAGGATGCACACATGCTGTAGGTGGCAGAACTGGAGCACAGGCAGGAAGCACGCACAGCTGCAGGCTGGTAGACTTGGAGCAGACAGCGAGGCAGGACAGAATGAACAGCGTGTTTACACCGTTCCTGGCGAGAGCTAATTAAAGCTGGATAGGACTGCAAACAGTGAGTTAACGCTGATACAAGACGAAGGCTTTTAAAGCAGGCATGACAGGACACAATGTATACACGAGACAAAGACCAGAGTGTTACCACAAAGTGTAATTAACGGAGCAGAGAGTGTGCAGAATGCATGCGGAAAGGAGGAAAGGGATAGGCGGGTAAAGAGTAGTGGAACAGAGTGACACGAAAGGAAAAACCACGCCCAGCCTGCAGCACGAGGGAAATAAACAGGAATACAAACAACACGATACGAGAGGGAACAGGTAAAACACGGGACACAAAAGGACGGGAGTGAGAGCATCACAGAAATCTCAATAAATAATTTAGAATATTTATGAGCCGTCAACATCATATTCCTATGACAGAGGTTTAGCAATGATGTAACTTCACTCGCCTAGAAGGCTACAGAATCTGGTCTTCAGATGTTTAACAGTGGACTTTATTGTTGCCTCCATTGCTCTCTGAAGTTTAGGGGCACTCTTGCGAATAGCCTCATCTTCTGCCAGACAGTCACTCTCAAAGGTGAAATTGCCAGATTTGAAATTTCACCTTTGAGGATGACTGTCTGTGTGTACAGCATAAAAAACAGATTATGAGTTTGATATTACATGTTTTCTTTTTAACACAAAAAACACAGTACAAAAAAAAGAATGTTACCTGGAACTTGTAGATTGGCATTTCAGCCTGTTCATCCTGTTGCCTCTTCTGTTGCCTCAGGGCTGCCTGGAGCTGTGACAGTCTGCCACCCGGCTTGGGCCTTGCTGCCATCAGCTCTGTGGTCACCAGCAGATGTTCAAGCCCACAAACGGCCTGCTTAGACAGACATATCTCGCAGTTGTACAGACACGACTGAAGCCAACCACTGAATTAAGTTGAAAATACTATCCATTTTCATATCTCCCTTACCTGAGGTAGGATAGTCTCATTTCTCTGAAGTAGGAGACTAAACTTGGTGATCCCAGAAAACACATCAGCGGGGAAGTGACAAAAAGCCATGAATGTGCCATCCTCCATCGTTTTCTTGATCTATATTATAAACCCAGATCAACCATATTCATAATCACAACAGATACACAAACTAAATTCTAAAATCAAATTGATAATGAATAGTGACACTAATGTAAGAAATTCCCTAAACAAGTCAACAGACCTTTCTGGCTTGTCCTGCAATATCCGCATTGGCAGAAGACCCTGCCAAGTGGTCCATATGGCAGTAGACCGCAGTGAACTGTCCATGGTCATCCTTCCCAGGTCTGAGGAAGGTCTCCAGGGCCTTGAAGACATGCGGAAGCCACCGCGTTCCTTTAACCCCACTGGGGACCAGCACATTCACCCCAAAGTCTGCTCCAAGGGCCTTGAGCTCCCTCATCGATTTGGGACTGAAGTCTTCCACACCATATGGAGCATGTCATATACTACTTGACCGGTCATTATATTGTCCCGCTGGACCAACAACATGGCCAGTTCCAATCTGTAAAGATACATTATAATTAACATAATAGATTACCCCCCTTCTTTCTATTTGATTAAAAGATAATGAATGCATATTGTAAAGCCTACAATGAAGAATATCGGGCTGTCCTACACAAGCCTTACCTGTGAGGCATGCAATGAAAGGGCACAATGAAGTCCCCTGCCTCTTGCTGCAAAAGGGCTATAAACTCCCCCTTTGTGGCCAAGATTCACTGCAGCACCATCTGCCCCCATAGCCACAGTTTTCTCAAGCCAGTTCCCACCCTGTTACCCAAGCGCAGCAAATGTTTTTTATGTGGCAGCATAGACTCCTATGAAAAATAATAACATTGTATTACAGTTAGCTCGCAAAGTCCAATCCTTATTTGTTTTATTGTGTGCCTATTTTAACAGATTCAGCTCAGCTCCAGTAGCCTAAACACAGATTTCACATCTATTATTCATTATTATTACTCAACTATAATCATGTGGCAAGTTAGCTTGCAAAGTTTAAACCTTCACCTATTTCTATGACATTTTTATGGCTATATTTTAAAAATGAAACAGTTTTTGTAGGTCAACAGGTGCCAGAAATGTCGCTACTTGAGCCCAGCAGAGGGCAGTGTTGAGTGTGGAATGGTTAAGTGTCCATATTCTAATACAGCGTGGAGGTGGATGCATCATGTTACTGATATAAGCTTATAATGTCTCAGATGTTATTACCATATTTGTGCTTGTTATATACAGTCAAGCCGGAAAGTCTGCACACCCCTTTCACCTTCTCCGTTTTATTACGTTACAGACTTATACTACAATAGATTGAGTAAATTTTTTGCCTCAAAAATCTACACACAATAGCCAATAATGACAAAGTGAAAACAGGTTTTTAGAAAATATGCAATTTTATTTTACTGACAAAAATAGGTTATTTAGGGATTACATATCTGTACACACCCTTAGCCTAATACTTGGTTGCTGCACCTTTTGCAGCGATTACAGCTTCAAGGCGTCTTGGGAAAGAAGCTATGAGCTTGGCACACTTGTTTCTGGACATTTTTGCCCATTCCTCTTGGCATATCCTTGCAAGCTCCGTCAGGTTGGATGGGGAGCGTCGGTACACAGCCATTTTCAGCTCTTTCCACAGATGTTCAATTGGATTCAGGTCTGGGCTCTGGCTGGGCCACTCAAGGACATGCACAGACTTTCTCCGAAGCCACTCCTTTGTTCTCTTGGCTGTGTGCTTCGGGTCGTTGTCATGTTGGAAGGTAAACCTTCGCCCCAGTCTGAGGTCCAGCGAGCTCTGGAGCAGGTTTTCTTCAAGGATCTCGGTGTACTTAGCTGCATTCATCTTTCCCTCTATCAGGACTAGTCGCCCCGTTCCCGCTGCTGAAAAACATCCCCACATCACGATGCTGCCACCGCCATGCTTCACTGTAGGGATGGTATTAGCCAGGTCATGAGCAGTGCCTGGTTTCCTCCAGACGTGACGCTTGGTATTCAGGCCAAAAAGTAAAATTTTGGTTTCATCAGACCAGAGAATCTTGATTCTCATGGTTTGAGAGTCCTCTAGGTGCCTTTTGGCAAACTCCAAGCGGGCTGTGATGTGCCTTTTACTAAGGAGGGGCTTCCGTCTGGCCACTCTACCATAAAGGCCTGATTGGTGGAGTGCTGCCTGGATGGTTGATGTTCTGAAAGGTTCTCCCATCTCCACAAGGATACGCTGGAGCTCTGTCAGAGTGACCCTCGGGTTCCTGCTCACCTCCCTGGCCAAGGCCCGTCTTCCCCGATTGCTCAGTTTGGCCGGGCGGCCAGGTCTAGGAAGATTCTTGGTGGTTCCAAACTTCTTCCATTTACGAATGATGGTGGCCACTGTGCTCTTTGGGACCCGTAAAGCTGCAGATATTTTTCCGTACCCTTCTCCAGATCTATGCCTTGACACAATCCTGTTTCTGAGGTCTGCAGATAATTCCTTTGACCCCATGGCTTGGAGTTTGCTCTGACATGCACTGTCAACTGTGGGACCTTATATAGGCAGGTGTTGGCAATCCCCAATCATGTCCGATCAATTGAATTTATCACAGGTGGACTCGAATTAAGTTGTAGAAACATCTCAAGCAGTATCAGTGGAAACAAAATGCACCTCAGCTCACTTTTGGGTGTCATATCAAAGGGTGTGCACACTTGTGTACATATGATATTTTACATTTAGATTTTTAATAAATTAGCACAAATGTCTAAAAACCTGTTTTCACTTTGTCATTATGGGCTATTTTGTGTAAAATTTTGAGACAAAAAATGAACTCAATCTATTGTAGAATATGTCTCATATGCCTCATCTATTCAATTCAATTCAATTTTATTTGTATAGCGCTTTTTACAGAGAACTGTCACAAAGACGCTGCACAGGGAAACAGAAGGAAAATTGAGCAAAAAACCAGGCCATAGCCCCCAACCAGCAAAATGAGGTAAAAAACTCCCCGGTAGGGGAGAATCTACATTCCTGCTCTAACCTCTCCCCCTCTCAATCTCTCCATTTACCTAGGGGACACTCCACTGACCCCAACGCCCTGTGCCAGGAACCTCGGAGTGGTAATGGACAACAGGCTGTCCCTCTCCGAGAACATCGCAGTGGTAACCCGGGCGTGCAGGTTCTTCCTGTACAACATCAGGAGAATCCGCCCTTTCCTCACCACCCACTCAACTCAGCTCCTGGTCCAAGCGATGGTGCTATCCTGCCTAGACTACTGCAACTCTCTCCTGGTTGGCCTGCCAGCATCGGCCATTAGACCCCTTCAGCTTATCCAGAACGCAGCAGCGCGCCTGGTCTTCAACCTCCCCCGACACTCCCATGTCACCCCCCTGCTCGTTGACCTCCACTGGCTACCTGTGATGGCTCGCATCAAATTCAAAACATTGGTGCTCGCCTTCCAGGCAGTCCGAGGATCAGCCCCTCCATACCTCCAAAAGCTCATCAGACCCTACACACCTACCAGATCCCTGCGTTCCGCCTCCTCAGGACGACTGGTACCCCCCCCCCCACTTCATACTAGCACCCGGTCTCGACGTCTGTCTGTCCTGGCCCCACGGTGGTGGAATGAGCTCCCCGTGGAGGTCCGAACAACAGAAAGTCTAACCGCCTTCAAGCGCAGATTGAAGACTCACCTCTTCAAGCTGCACCTCTCTCCACCCCTCCCTACCACCTTGTGACCTCCCTTGATTGTGTTTTTCTGAATCCTTGTTTAAATAAAACGTGGAGAAGGTGAAAGGAGTGTGCAGACTTTCCGGCTTGACTGTATGTACATAATGTATAATTATGTTTAACATTGTTGTACACGCACCTTGTGCATTGGCATGCTCCACCTCGATGTGGCCAATTAATATGTTGGCCGGTCTCCCCTTGCACAAGATGCGGCTGTAGATGATCTCACACTCCTTCGTGGAAATGTCGGCATGCATTCGAACTTTCAGGGTAACTATTTTCCTTCTCCCTATCACTACAGTAGACATTATTAGAAATACTCGGATTCCTCCATTTTATCCACAGGCAAAGATTGGAACGATTCGGGCTGTAGCTGAATTTATCCTTCATCTGTTCCATGCGATTGCATTGATGTGGGCCTGTGCTGAGGTTAAGCAGCTCACTGAAGAGGTGGATTTGTTATCCTTTTTAAATAAAGTTCTCCAAGAAAGTTAAGGTGTGGTTTGACGATTTGAATAAATCTGGATGAAATTGAACATTTAAATTAAGCTGTCACGTTTAACTTTTTAATGATTACGCAATGTTTGAACAATTGTGTATCCAGTAGGCCTAATGCTTTAGGTGTATGGAAATCACGTCATAAATAAAATGTAGTGTGTTTTCTGCCATGAAGCATATATTAATGTTAAACATTAAAATATTTTGCTGAATAATTTCACTTCAATTGTAATTGTGTATACAATATAGCTTTCTTGGCAAAGGTGTTTGTAAAAGTGAATGTATGCCATTCACCAAGTTACAGCTTGGTGGGGTAGGCTATGCCCCATACCAATACAGCAGTTTTCCACTTTTCAGGGTTTCCGACAGAAATGACCAGACGCCCCGCCCTTAAACATTAACGTCTGTATTAATTAGAAGAAGTTGCAGTCCAAGGCAGCTCTACAAAATTAAAAAGCCTTTATTGAATGGCTCACATTATTTAGAATATAAAAAGTCTTGTTCTGACCTCCTGTAACCACACACAATTCAGCTACACAACTTCACATATCCACACAGCCCCAAACGGGTTAATTTTCCCCATTGGATAACATCTCCATTACCAATCTTCATCTTTTTGTCTTTTCTTAGTAAAGTAGGCTAGTTTAAAAAAAAAGATCCTGTTATACAGGCGGGTCGGAATAATTTCAAAAGTGCGGGGGGCAATTTTTTTTATTAATATAGTGTGTGTGTGTGTGTGTGTGTGTGTGTGTGTGTGTGTGTGTGTGTGTGTGTGTGTGTGTGTGTGTGTGTGTGTGTGTGTGTGTGTGTAGCTATATGTATACAAACCGTGTGCGAATTGTGAGGGAAACGGAGGAGACATCTGCACGCAGTCTTGTTTTGAGGTGTTTGAGAATCGTTAGCCCATAAAGCCTAAAGACGTAGCCGACATGAATCAATTAACGTGCACTTTATTTAGGTCTACATCATTTAGATGTAGCTTTCCTGAATTTGGCTATAACATAATTGAACTAGTTTGCAAGCAATACGAGGAGTGAACAAGTTTGTGACATATTCTCCTTTAAAATAATGAAGTGGCTACCCTTTTAGTTCTCAGTCTAGAGCTAGCTAGGTTGACGTTGTTGTCTCGAAACTAGACTATGCTTGTTGGCTAGATATAGGCTGGAGATCTAATGAAGACTAGGCTACTACAGATTCCTTCCCCTGGCTACTAGCAAGGCGTCGCAGGTTGTGTGTGGGGGTGTGGGGGGTGGGGGGGGGGGGGGGGGAGGGAGGGGCGGCAGGTAGATTTATCTAATATTGTGGGGGACACGTGGAAATAAATAAAAAACACATTAACAATAAATGCCAAGAATAATGACATTGAAAAATCAAACTCCTAAATGGTACCGTTACACCTGATAAGAGCAGTGCAGATAGCGAGATGAACATAACTTCTGACATAAATCATAGTCTACTTGTGACGCTCGGAAATGTATAAACTTGTATTTGTTGTTCGGGATTTACTATAACACATTCGGAATGAAAGACAAATAGCCTATCAGAGGGGAGAATGATAACGGCCTGGGATGAAGATTGGTCAAGTAGAGGACTATAATCACTTATCCATTAGCGCACCCTGCTGTTGTGAAGATGCCATTCATAACCTATCCTAAATAAACTTGGGGCGCATTTTGATTGCCTTTACTCAAACAAACTCCAACACTTGTGGACGGTGGGGATGTAACATTCATGTTAGAACATTAATGTTTAGTTTTGTTTGGCTGCACTTTACTTTACTTATGTTCTTATTCTTTTGGCATTCTTGCAGAATTAAGCATGTTCGCAATATATGGCAACAGGGATAGCTAGTGAGCTGAGCTGAGCTAACTTTAGCGAAGTTAACGGCTCAACAAACAACGTGAACACATAATTGAAACAATTTTATTGGTTTATGTACACTGCATGCATTTGATTTGTGTAATAACAGACTTTGATTGGATTAAAATGTGACGTTTGCCTAGTCTTGAGCCAAAGCTATTTTCTGTTTGCGTAATTTTACCATAGCCTAGCCTGATGTGGACGAGAATGCAGGCAACGTCGTTTTAGCGTAGCCTAGTATGTGTTGCGATTATAGGGGCATTAGCGGGGATATATACAGCGATTCGTGAGGACGGTAAGTAATCATTTAAAAATGTTGATACCAGCTACTTTAACGTCAATTACTGTACCTGTGAGACTGAGACGGAGGGCAGAGAAAATTGTGCTGGAACTTTTGAGCACGTAAAATATTGACGTCAGTTAAGTAGCAAGTCAAGCAATTATTGTGACGTCATCATTACGGAAAGTGTAGCTACTGTTATGTAACAGAAAATATTCTGTAAACTATATAAAGCCAAAGATTTTTACTGATCATTTGTGTGCGAATTCATTATGGCTTCGATAATGGATGAGCTATGGATAAGCAACGATCTGACTAGTGGAGAGATCGACCTTCCCATTTCCACGACCAACTGGAGATGCAGGCAGAAAGGTAAAGTCTCGTTAGTAGGCTGGATTTAGAGTGGGTGGACACATCCCCCCCCCCCCCCCCCAAATGTTCCGCCAGTAGGCTTAGAGCTACAGACGATTCGGCCAATCATAAAAATGCCACATCGAAATAATAGGCTATATCTGAAATATCTGATTGGTTGGTTTGGCCATATAAAAGATGGAGACCCGAGAGAGGTCCAGTTGCTTTGATCAATCTATGCTGTCTCTTGATAACTGTTACGCATTGCTGAGGATATAATATTCGCTAGCCTAGCTTACTCAGTGAGTTGAGGATAGTGGCGAGAGTCTCCATCTGGGAGATTCGTTTCATCTAGCCTAGTTGTTATAGCTGCGATTCTGCGGAACATCTGCAGCATTGCATTAGCTGGCTGAACGCTAGCCTACTGCTGCGTGTTGGCTAGTCAACCCTACTTTCCTCAAACGTTGGAATACTTAATACACTATCATATCTCTTTCCTGTCTCTCTCTCCCTCCTACGTTCTCTATCACTCTCACGGCGAAACGGCAGTCGTCAACAGAGGCAAGCCCCCCGGCGTCTCAGGCATAAAATATAGCCTATATAAAAAAATTATATTTTAAAATGTGACGTTTGCCTAGTCTTGAGCCTAGCTATTTTCTATGTTTGCGTGCATAATTTTACCATAGCTCCCCTAAAACGACGTCACCTGCATTCTCGTCCACTGTGGACGAGAATGCAGGTAACGTCGTTTTAGTGTATGCTACCGTGTTGCGATTATAGGGGCATTAGCGGGGACATACAGCGATTCGTGAGGACGGTAAAAGTAAGCATTTCAAAATGTTGATACCGGCAACTTTAACGTCAATTACTATACCTGTGAGACAGACGGAGGGCTAAGAAAATTGTGATGGAACTTTTGAGCACGTACAATTTTGACGTCAGTTAAGTAGCAAGTCAAGCAATTATTGTGACGTCATCATTACGGAACGTGTAGCTACTGTTATGTAACAGAAAATATTCTGTAAACTATATAAAGCCAAAGATTTGTACTGATCATTTGTGTGCGAATTCATTATGGCTTCGATAATGGATGAGCTATGGATAAGCAACGATCTGACTAGTGGAGAGATCGACCTGCCCATTTCCACGACCAACTGGAGATGCAGGCAGCAAGGTAAAGTCTCCGTTAGGGGGCGTTGGGCACAACCGGGCGGATAGTGTTTAGATTGTGGAACATGTTAGGCTTAACGGCTAGGCCTACTACAAAATGTTAGCAAACGGGATTTAGCGAGTGGGACAAGCCCCCCGGCGTCTGAGGCATAAAATATAGCCTATATTAAAAAAAAAATATTTTATATATATATACTGTATATATATATATATATATATATATATATTGTATACAAATTAAATGATGAGCTAATTACAGCAGGCTACATTAGTTTCACATGTAAATCGAAAATACCACAAATAAACTGAAATGATGAAGGAATATAGCTCATCTTTAATATACTTTTTTTACTATTTCCATATAAGATTAGATAATGATTTGGTATTATTGGGCATAAATAAAGTTGTCCTATAATATGAGGGGGGTGGACGTGCGTTTAAAATGTAATAAAATGATTTTATCCACTAATATACTGATTAGCCTATACTTTAGCTTTATATGAAAGCATCTCAAATCCCCCCCCCCCCCTTGTGCCCCATCAACATCTCTTCATGCCCCCCCCCCCCCCCCCCCCCCCCCCCCCCGCCCCAATCAAAGCAGTCTAGAACCGGCCCTGTCTAGGATATTTAAAAAATAAAATAAAATTGGTTGCTCGTATAACGGGCGTATAACTGGTAGAACGATGGGCAGGGACACATATTGTGTATTTAGGCTACAGCCTAAATTAGTGCTACTATGACAAAAGCTTGTTTGACCGTGCTGTTCCGCGTTTCAAAAAATGAATTTGTGATTAAAAGTGCGCCTTCATTTTCGTTGCGCGACAGTTGACAAAGCTGAAAATTACGATGGAACTCTTTGCTTGTGCTTTGTGTTGTAGAACATGTGGAGGATTACTACACGGTAGGATCCCTCCTGGGAGAGGGAGGATGTGGATCAGTCTACGCTGGGATTCGCATCTCTGATGGACTGCCAGTAAGATGCCAACTTCTCCAATACGTCTTGACACATCCTAAATACCTGGGACAATACCGCATTCTTTGTATTAGCTTATTTCATAAGGCGTTATTCATACATTTTCCATAGCTAGGCATACTTTTATTCAACTGCATAACATTACCATCAGCAAAGCTGTTACATGAACAATATCAGCGTATCTGCTATCTTTGCAGTTGTTTTCTATATGATTTTGTTCAGTAAAACTATGAACCAGGATTGTATTGTATCTCTATGGTTTCCTCAGGTCGCCCTAAAATATGCAGCGAAAATGAAAGAAGCTGAGCTGCTTATTGTGAGTAACAAAACCAAAGCTTCTTTGACTTTTGAGATAGAAATCGCATGTCACCTAATTATGTTTTTTAATTGACGGTTCAGTCCTTAATTCATTGAACAAGCTGTCTCTCCTGATAACCTGCAGTATCAGGCCTCATTATTCACTGTTAACCACACCCAGCTCATAACCACCTACCACTCTTCACTTCCTCAGCCAGGACAGGAAGTTGGAACTCCTCGGGAGGTTTGGCTCATGGGCCTGGTGAATCAGAACATGGGCCATCCCAACATCCTGCGGCTCTACGAATGGTTTGATGCACCAGACCACTGTGTGATGGTGCTGGAGCGGCCTGACCCCTGTATGGACCTCGTAGATTTCTGCAAATCCCAATTCAAAACGATGGATGAACACCAGGCGCGGGCAGTGATAGACCAGCTACTTCACGCCCTCCTGCACTGCCAACATGCGGGCGTGTTTCATCGGGATGTGAAACCAACGAACATCCTGATAAACACGGAAACCCTGCGTGTCATCCTTATTGATTTTGGGTGTGGAGATCTCTGGAGGGACACGCCTTTCAGTACCTACGCAGGTCAGTGAGAGAAGACTGGTTTACACATGTTAATCAGTGTTTGGAACTCGGAGGAACTCTGGCACTGAAAAGTGATGCTAAATATGACATTTTGCATGCACATCAAAGGTTTCCAATTATGTAGGCTCTGCGCTGTAGTCTTTGTCATCATGTGAATCTCCATACCGACTATTTACTCTTCTGGTCTCCACGCTGTGTCTTGTCTCGTCTTTGTCAGGCACCCCTGATTTTACACCTCCAGAGTGGTTTGACAAGAGGCTGTACCAGGCTGGGCCCGCCACAGTGTGGTCCCTTGGGGTCACATTGTTTGCCATCACATGTGGCTACGTACCATTTAACCGGTGTGATGACCATGAGACCATGAGCCGAGTCCATTACCCTGATGGGCTGTCCTCAGGTGAGGGGAGTCAACAGGAGACGCCGGGGCTGTGTGTGATAGATTATACACTGCTTTTATCTGATCTGTCCAATCACATGGGTTTTGCCATCTGCAGAAATCAAGGACTTTATGAGCAGGTGCTTGGCACCGGAGGTGGAAAACAGAGTGACGTTAGAGCAGCTCCAACGTCACCCATGGCTCCAGCCCACCTGCTTAGCACAAGGTAGCCTAACCTCAGAACTGGTTGAACCAAGGGCCTCTTTGTGCTGAGAACGAGGAAAAAAAACTGTCTGAAAAGATCGTAAAAACCCATTATGTACTCTGCAGTGCCCAGCCTACGTTCACAGGTAAACAGGCTAGTTTTATTTCACCATGTGATCTGATGGTGTGATCTCTTTCAGCTGGATTCAGGAAGAGGAAGAGGGAGAGTGAGGAAGATGGAGAGCCGACTAAGAGCCCTTCTAGCTCTCTCATTCCTGCAAAGTGCCCCTGGAAAGGTTAGCGTCACAACATTCTCCATGAGAGGGAATTAGGCTCTATTACACGTACAGCTGAAGAACATTGATATCCAGACTGAGATTCTTCATCACATTATTGTGCTATAAAACCTTAATTAATAACACACCTTGTTCCCCAGATCAAGATGGAGGGAGTTTGCAGAAGGAGCTTCATCTTCTGAAATTACACTCTGCTGGTGGAGGAGGTCAAGGCTTTGAAGGAGAGAACCTGAGTCAACATGGCCGTCTGGCCCCTGTCCTCAGCCTTGGCCGTGAGCAGCGAGGAGCACGCTGCTCGCCTCCGAAACCAGAGCCATCAGAGGATGAGCGTCTGAGCCACGCCCAAAACAGTCAACAGTTCTTATCCGCCAGCTCCTCTCTGTGGACGTACTACAGCTGTCAATCCACAGGTCTGACCTATCATGTGCTACTGCATCATCAATGTGGGAGTGGTCTCTACATTCAGACCACTCCCATTCACAATACAAAACAGCAGTTACGGTTTTAAATATTCAGTCATAATCAGCAACCATGTGACTATTATATTCAATGCGATGAACATAGGACTACGATGAGGTATTGCAACACATCACCAAAAATGGGCAAAATTGTTAAAAGTGGTGAGGGTTCCAGTTCGGGCAGCAGTGCTATTTTTTTATTTCATTTATTTGATTTGTCAGTGCAAAAAATACTCTGATCTTAAGTTACTGAGTAGCCCAGCCTTCTCAATCAGAAGCCCTCAGGAGGTTATTTATTTTTTTGTGAGTAGCATTTTAATAGAGAATCTAGAGAATTAAAGATTATAAATTGAAAGAATGCAGTTGTGTTTAAGCATTAACTACACAACATTTTCTGAAATATTAAAAGTTATAGAACATTGAAATGTGATAGGTTTCTACAGAAAATAGTGATGTTGAGAAAGAAAAACATTGCTGTTCTCAAATGTCTGTCCTTCTCCCTGTGTGTGATCTGTATTAGCCTCAGAGAGGAGAGTATGCGTGAGGAGGACGAGGCGTGGGAAAAATCTGAAAATTCCAGCAAACTGCCCTAATGAAAGGTTAGTATATGCTTCGTGATTTTCACTATGCTGTGCTGTGCAAAAAAAGGAATGGAATGAGTAGCGATCCCCTTCCTGTGTGCGATCTCTTTCAGGCCCAGAAGAGCACCAGAGGACTGGGGTGAAGAGGAAGATGGAGCGTGAAGAGCAGACAGTGGTGCTGGGGAAGAACCTGGGCCCCGACAGCAAGACCACACCTGCAAAGCGCCCCCGGAAAGGTTAGGGTCACAGTAGCGTTCTCCATGAGAGGGAATTAGGCTCTGCTGCACGTACAGCGATACTCTTTATCGCTTTATTGTGCCATAAAACCAAAGTCAAGATACAATACTGAGGAGCCCTGAAGCCTAAATGGCCTACTTGTAGCCCTCAGTGCAATGCTGCTTGTATGAGAGCAGCCTGTAAGGAGAGAGGAGGGCAGCTGTAGTTTTGTATATTAATAAGGCATCTGTTCCCCCAGATCAAGATGGAGGGAGTCTGCTGAAACAACATCAGATTCTAATATTACACTCACCTGGAGGAGAAGGCCAAGGCAGTGAAGGACAGGACCAGAATCAACATGGCCGCTGGGTCCCTGTCCTTAGCCGTGAGCACCGAGGAGCACGCTGCTCGCCTCTGAAACCAGGGCCGTCAGAGGATGAGGGTCTGAGCCACGCCCAAAACAGTCAACAGTTCTTCTCCGCCTGCTCCTCTCTGTGGATGTACTACAGCTGTCAGTCCACAGGTCTGACCTATCATGTGCTACTGCATCATCAATGTGGGAGTGGTCTCTACATTCACAGACCACTCCCATTCACAATACAAAACAGCAGTTACGGTTTTAAATATTCAGTCATAATCAGCAACCATGTGACTATTATATTCAATGCGATGAACATAGGACTGCGATGAGGTATTGCAACACATCACCAAAAATGGGCAAAATTGTTAAAATTGGTGAGGGTTCCAGTTCGGGCAACAGTGCTATTTTTTTATTTCATTTATTTGATTTGTCAGTACAAAAAATACTCTGATCTTAAGTTACTGAGTAGCCCAGCCTTCTCAATCAGAAGCCCTCAGGAGGTTATTTATTTTTTTTGTGAGTAGCATTTTAATAGAGAATCTAGAGAATTAAAGATTATAAATTGAAAGAATGCAGTTGTGTTTAAGCATTAACTACACAACATTTTTTGAAACATTAAAAGTTATAGAACATTGAAATGTGATAAGTTTCTACAGAAAATAGTGATGTTGAGAAAGAAAAACATTGCTGTTCTCAAACGTCTGTCCTTCTCCCTGTGTGTGATCTGTATTAGCCTCAGAGAGGAGAGTATGCGTGAGGAGGACGAGGCGTGGGAAAAATCAGAAAATTCCAGCAAACTGCCTAATGAAAGGTTAGTATATGCTTTGTGATTTTCACTATGCTGTGCTGTGCAAAAAAAAGGAATGGAATGAGTAGCGATCCCCTTCCTGTGTGCGATCTCTTTCAGGCCCAGAAGAGCACCAGAGGACTGGGGTGAAGAGGAAGATGGAGCGTGAAGAGCAGGCAGTGGTGCTGGGGAAGAACCTGGGCCCCGACAGCAAGACCACACCTGCAAAGCGCCCCCGGAAAGGTTAGGGTCACAGTAGCGTTCTCCATGAGAGGGAATTAGGCTCTGCTGCACGTACAGCGATACTCTTTATCGCTTTATTGTGCCATAAAACCAAAAGTCAAGATACAATACTGAGGAGCCCTGAAGCCTAAATGGCCTACTTGTAGCCCTCAGTGCAATGCTGCTTGTATGAGAGCAGCCTGTAAGGAGAGAGGAGGGCAGCTGTAGTTTTGTATATTAATAAGGCATCTGTTCCCCCAGATCAAGATGGAGGGAGTCTGCTGAAACAACGTCAGATTCTAATATTACACTCACCTGGAGGAGAAGGCCAAGGCAGTGAAGGACAGGACCAGAATCAACATGGCCGCTGGGTCCCTGTCCTTAGCCGTGAGCAGCGAGGAGCACGCCGCTCGCCTCCGAAACCAGAGCCATCAGAGGATGAGGGTCTGAGGCGAGCCCAAATCATTCAAAAAATCTTATCGGCCTGCTCCTCCCTGTGGACGTACTACAGCCATCAATCCACAGGTCTGACTTAGCATGCACTGCCCGTGCCACAACATCATTGTGTAGAGTGGGAGTGGTCTGTGCGGTCAGTGTACTGTGTGTGAACCAGGTTCTTTTGTGCAATCTTCCTCAGGCCCTCCATCCAGCTGCCTTCCATCCACCCGGTCAGCTGACCCAGCTGACACACCTCGCATTCTGCTGAGCTACGTAGAGCCTGGGGCCTTAGCGTGAGTTCCATACCCCTGGTGGGCAGTACATGACTGATTCCTGGTTGGACCAATTGCGCTTCTAGATATACTGATATATACTGATTCCATCATGATTAGTTATTGTAGCACCCCCTTACACCAAGTCATAGATATATTTTCATTCATAATTTTCCGTTGTGACTGTTCTGTTGGGCTAGCGCTGAACGACTTTGGTAGACATGCGATCAAAGAGATGAAAATGTGTCGTATCAGAAAAATAAACATGCTGTGAACAGTGCAACATGGTGTTTAGATACATGGGGATCAGATATGGACCTTAAACTTTTTATTTCCATTTCCTTTGCTCCAGATGTACAGAATATGGGCCACAGGATGCACTCCTGTGCCTCGGAGAAGACCTTCAGGACCATCAACCCAACGTCCTTGTGGGGTTCATAAAATAGCGTTTAGGCAGACTGTAACGTATCCACGTGTCGGTGCCAAGAGGAAACTCAGCAGCCCAATCTCTTCTCTTTGCTGTTACTTTCGGTTTTGGCATCGACACATGGATACGTCACAGTCTGCTTCAACCCCATTTTATCCCCCGCCCCCCTTCCCACTCTGCCTGAACCCTATGTTAGCCCCACCCCCTTCAGCTTCAGCAGGTGCCCCAGTGTAGCCTGCAACCACACACGCAGGTAGCCATACTGCAGGAAAGCTCATGGACCACACCTTTGTAAGTCTTGCTATAGAACATACTGTACATTTCAAGTTAAAATGTTCATAATAAAAATCCCAGTCATAAGACCTGAGGACGTGCCATGCACCAGACATCCTGCAGTTTGGTTTCGGGCCCTTTGGTGATGCTCCCTCAGGAGAGATTTGTGGTGCCCCTTGCAGCAGCAGGTGATTGAAGGCGTTTCTGTGCTGCAGTCCCACCAAGCCCGGGAGGCTGTGCAGGAAACTGACCCCCGGAGGGAAGCCGCAGTGCAGCTGAGTCCAGAGAGCTAAAATCTAGGCTAGTGAATGCAAAGACGATTTTTCCATTGGTGCTTATGACCAGCATGGGACAGGTACCCGCCATCACACAAACACAGGCCCCGTGCGCACACACATTTACACACATTGCCTTTCTTTTTATTTCAGCGACTTTGTACGCTCCCACTAATCCTGCTTTCCCTCTGCAGTTCAGCAGTTGAGCTGCTCAGTCAGTTTAGCGTATAGAGTGTTCCTATTGGCCATCCTTAATTAATTCCAGGCTAATATAGCTTCATAACACAAATTAAAAATTGAACACTTGATTTATAAGAGTGGATTTGGGTCATTCCAAACTATATAGAAGGTACCTAAAAGCTGTGCAGCTGCGCATGATGTGCAGGTGTCTTTCTACCCCTATAAGGTCCCCCAGGATTCCACACCTGTGGAACAGGGACCGGTCCTGTGGAAGGAGAGAAAAGGGGGTTGTCTGTTTATGTCCGTTTCCACCTGTCCGTCTTTCTGTCCTTTGATTTCCGTCTTTCTGTCCTTAGAAATGACTTCTGTACAGTATCTTGGCAGAGGCACTGTCAGTCCTGTAAAGCTAACCTTCTCCTGGTCTCCCTCCCCAGGCGAGAACATGTCAGTCAGTGCATTTGACTGTGTGACCATGTGGGGCGCAGTGTGTTTCCCACAGGTAGCGCCCCTGTAAGGCGGCGGCTCTGCAGGTGCCTGTCCACCCCTTTGAGGTCCCGCAGGATTCCACACCTGTGGGTCGTGTTCCTGTGTGTCACCAGGAGCAACACTTACTACACCCCCTGAGATAGGCGTGAGACTCATCAGGTGCGTTTGTGGAACTACCCTCACAAATATGAAGTTAAAATGAGACTAAAGGAGTAATAAGATATTTTTTTTCTGAGATCATTTACACAGTCAATTCTTGTGTCACATGTTCAGACATACAGGCCTCTTTAATCCCAGTGAAACACTGAGTGCATGGATGAGCTCTGATGTGTTTTTCTTCTTCCTCAGCAGTGTGATGAAGAGCGAACACCCCATTGTTCTGTATAGACGAGATCCTCACATGGTGCAGTGGGCGGCACGGTGGTGCAGTGGATAGCACTGTCGCCTCACAGCAAGAAGGTCCCGGGCTCGAATCCCAGATGGGACCCTTCTGTGTGGAGTTTGCATGTTCTCCCCCGTGTCTGTGTGGGTTTCCTCCGGGTACTCCCGGTTTCCTCCCACAATTCAAAGACATGCAGGTTAGGCTAATTGGGGGGGGGGGGGGGGGGGGGATTAACAGGGTGTTGCTGTAAAAGAGCATGTGTGCTCAGTCAACCTACCCTGTATAAATAAAGGTAAATAATTGCTGATTATTACTTCATCTTCACATGACTTGTTAATATGTAAATAAATTATGTGTAATAAAATGGAACAGTCATGAATATTTTCTGGGTTGGTGTATCGCTAAATTAATTTTTTAGTTTTTTAAAGAAGTCCTGCGCTTTACCCTTTCCATGTCAGTCACATCCAGTTTAACAGTGACACAGGTATATACATGGGCCAAACCGTACCAAATAAATAACCTGTGAAGTATGTTTTGAAGAGAAGACGCACAAAACAAAAAATTACAAAATTATGTCTAGGTTGTCTAAGTAAATACATTTGGGCAGAATCCCAGACTATGCAGTCAGTCCTGCAAATAAAATGCTTCTGTATATTGAGAGTAATATTGGAGTCCTCCCAAAGTGTCAGCTGTCCAGAACATGCAGGTCCAACATCTGCCTTCCCAGAGATTCCCACTTTCTTTCACAGAGCATCCACCAGGTGGCAGAAAGAGATCTAACAAGGATGGGATTGTGACTGTTCAGAGATCCAAGAGGTTCAATTAATATTTGTCCTGAACTATGACTCGCATCACAGTTATCTTTATAGGTAATTCCACATTTGAAAAGTGTTTCTGAGATGACCCCTGTGATTTGCAGTCATGTAGCTCGATAATCACTACTGAAGAGATGCTGTGTTTCAAAATATTGAAATAACAGGAGCAAATAAACTTCATCTGTGGCAGCTAGTTAACTCTAAATCAGTTTGCTCATGGCTGTTGAAATATCGATTCATTACTATTAAATCTGGGACCAATTTTTTGTTTGTTTCTTTAAGAGTAAATGAAAATTCTTCATAAAAGTACAAGATTCTGTGTCCGAATCAGCACCCTTCCATTTAGGTAGGCTTGTTGAATAGACAGGACGATTAAGTAAGTCGGAGAAATTTTCTCAAAATATAGTATACTTTAAATGATATGCATGATACACTTACTTCCTCGGTTTCATTGAGTATATTCGGGAGCATACTTTTAAAGAAGTACACGAGGGGACCAGGGATTTAAATTCTCCTTGAAGCTCGCAAACTCCAGTGGTCACCGGAGGTATTGCAGTCTCTGGTGCCAAAAAGCTAATTTCCCCATTGAAGTCCATTAAAAACTACGAAATTACCCAGGCCAAATTATACTATTTTGGACATCTTGTAAATTCAAAAATTTCTTCACACTGGACTAATTACTGTCCAGGGACCGATTATTTTTCTGAGGCCCACAGAAGAAGTTATAAGATGCTTTTCATTCCAATTGGGTCAGCATGTTTAAGTACCCAGTGCGCATGCTCCTCTGGTTCCAAAAGCCGCGTTAAGTACCCAGTGCGCATGCTCTGGGCCGTGTCCGAATCAGTACTCTTCCACACTATTGAGTAGCCTTGGTGAGTAAAGAGGATGAGAAAGTTGAGTAGCCATCAATCATGAATGACGTACATCATCGAATCCGGGATTTGAACAGACATCTTTTCTCTCAAAGTGTCTGTGATCACCCCAATGAACTGGGCACAGGCAGTGTCATTGCTGTACGTCGGGTTTGCACAGTGTTAAATTTGATTATCATTTGGGACTCCTCACTGCTTGGGTTTGCCGTTGCCTGGCGCTGAAACGCTGTGGGGAGGTGCTCTGCAGGCCACAGACCTGTCACGGCCGTGTTTCTTTGAGACATTGTGCTTCTTCAACGTTTCAATTCGGAACGTCGATGCTCCGACAGCAAAAGCACTGTCCCCAGCCATGCTTTGGCCGCACTCTGCAATAAATGCAATGCATAATGTTGGCCGCATTGTCGTATCTGAGCCATGGAAATTGAACAAGCCATTCTTTTCGATAGGCATATATTTTGGCCTTTTTTATGGTACTAGGCTCTGGCTCTGGCTCGGAGTCAGATGAGGCCATCTCCGCAGAAGCTGTTGAGTCAGGATGCATCTCACCGGGGACAGGGGAGACAGGTGGTGGAGCGGTTACCTCCGCGGATGACGTCGGGTCTGGGCTGGGCCTTTCAGGGCCGGGGACAGACGTAACGGGCAATGCAGCATTTTTCTTGAGGAAAAAAGAATCAATGGTTCTCTTCATTTTGATACCGGTATTAGCTACCAGGTTGTGGTAACAGGTTGGCTAGCTAGCTAGACACAAGACAGTCAGTGGGCTAGCTAGCTAAAGTTAGCCAGATGTTGCTCTTATTAACTGTCTAAGGAATGCGAGTAAAATGTGAAGCTTTGTCAGACGTAGCTTGCTAGCTATTACACTCAGAATAGACATTGGGTCTTGTGCCCCAGCATATGACTCAATCGATTTAGATAACTAGCAACTTCTGGAGAACATTGACGTAGATGTCGCTCGAGGAGGAGAACAGGGCTTGGTTTCACACATACACACGTGCCTTATTTTTCCCCCCCACCCGCATTCAGAGAGGAAGAATATCAGGGTCAGAGCCAATCAGAGGCAGAGTAGGAGTGGGTCTTCGCAGAATGCGGGTGGAAAAAAAAAATAACGCTACAGACCTGCTAAATGTCAGGTGTGACCAATGAAAATGTTTAGTCGCACTTAACAGATTTTTGGTCGCATGTGGTCACACTCTGGAGCCCTGGAATATGGCATATTAGTATCTCCCTGGGCTAGACATTGCAAACAGTGGATGCTTTGAACAGTAAATTACAGCCCGGCGTAACAGAATTTCTATTTTTCTATATTCCAGTTTGGTTTTACGCAAACAATTCGCTTGCCAAGGCATAACAGTTGTCGACAAGGCAAGAGAAAATCCTCAACTGCTTACATGGATTTTGGGAGTGGTTGTGCCATATGTCGCTATTGTTATTTTTGTATTTTGATTGCATTTCACATACTGTAGTGTAAGCATTCATAGGTGGCTCAGTCATGTTTTATGTTTGATTTGTCAGCATTTTCCTGATGGTAGAATATTATTTTATTGTAATCTTATCGTACATAATATACATTGTGTGGGGTAGTATCTCCCTGGGCTACTTGACACAATGGAAAATACCCATTCAAATGTACAGTGCATATGTGGCAGATGAATGTAAAAGTTTCCTTGAAGTGAGTATGAATATATATATGCTTTATAATGGACACAAAATATTTTATTCATTTTATGACAGGTTTTGGATAGGTGTTTAGACCCATAGATATTTATCCCCCTATACTGATAAAAAAGATAGTAATTCCCACTTGAAAATGATCCACAATGGAGTTGTGTGAGCCAAAACAGATGATATGTAGTTAAATATATTATTATATTATGATTTACAGCAGTGCACAATTTTGCAACATAGATCTGTAGTAGATCTGCATATCACCTTCAGATTTTGGACACGGAGTTTATGATCCAGGAAATGTATAGTTTAACCTGTTCATATGTAGCTTAGTATTTCATTGCTAACTAAAGAAAAAAATTTTTTTCCATTTTTTCCAAGATTTATTTGCATTTGTGGTACTTTATAGAATATAATAGAATAACTTTTATTTTCCTGCTAGGGAAATTCAGTTGTAGCCCCAGCAAAAAAAAGATATAGACAGTGGGGCAGACCCACAACACACATATCAAACAAAGACATTCAATATAATCATTGCATTAATCAAACTAATTAAGTGAATTAAAGTGTAATAGCCTATAGCCAAACATCATGATTAAAAATAGCCCCCGCTGTCCCGAGATTTCCAGTGTTATCAAGCAGTCCAACACACAAACTCCGCCTCCACGACTTTCCTCCATACATGCAGTGTTGCGGTCTCTGTATACTGTCGAACGGAGCACCGAACTGTGTCAGCCTTTCCAGTCGTCGCCTCAGTCCTCCCCTGCATTATCTTCTCCTTCTCCTTCCCCTTCCCTTGTGTCCTTTTGAAGATTACCTGCAGCCCTAGATCAGTCCCGAGTCCCGACATCTTCAACTCCGGTGAAGAATGATGGTAAACTTTGTAGCTGCAGATCAAACTGACATTCCAGAGCATATGTTGTGAATGCGTCTCCATGGTGACGACCACAAACAAAATTATCCCGAATATACAATTCGTCAATATTATCAAAACGAGCAGCATGAGTGCCCTGAACAATCTCCAGCCCGCTTCCCCGTCCCACAACACACACAGTGCATGAAAAAAACAAAAGACAAAAGCTCGACACAACAAAATACATTCAAATTAACAAACACAAACACGAGACAGTTGGACTACATGTCGCCATTACAGTGCCACGTGACGTCATATTTTATTTTGACCTAAACTATGAAAATAAATGAATCTAAGTTTAGTAATGTACTGCCTCATTTAATTTCAGACCAATGAAATGAGATTTCCAAGTTCCACGTCTCTGTGATGCCCACACCTGGAGTTATAAAGGCTTAAATAAAACACCCCTTAAATAGGTGAAAATTTACCAAATTTGACATCTGCGCAAGGGGTTGAAAAGATTAAGGATTAAGTGAAAGGAACTCAAAATTAAAAAACAACAACATCAAACATATGGAACAAGACAGTGGAGGAGAGGAAAAACTAACATACATATTGGAAATATTACAAGCAGTAATACATACATATTGAGGAGGAAAATCTCTGTCATATCCATAGGCATATTCTCCGATAGAATCAATACTATGGATGGTATCTTCTTCTGATCCACTCCCAAAATCCATGTAAGCAAGGCAAGGATTTTCTCTAGCCATGCTGATGAGTTGGCCAAATTAGTCAAATCTTGCGAAAATATCAAGAAAACAGCAATTACGCCTCAGCAAACAAATGTACATTCTGTTTTCTGTAGATGTTTGCATAAAACTAAACTAATAAAACGAAAAATGCTGTTACACCTGGCTGTAATTTATCGTTCAAAGCATCCAATAAGACGTTGAAAGGGACATCTCTATGCGTAAAACCAATGGTAGGGCTGTATATTTATATTTATTTAGTAGAAGATATTGATAGTGACGTGGTATAATTACACAAGAGTTCACTCATTTATTTTGCTATTGTGTGAGCAGGGCTTTTCACGGATGTTGTGGCATATTTTCAGGCTATTGCTGGCTTTATCTTGTTGCTATGACGGAATACAATTTTTGGTGGTGAAAAAATCTTTTTATGAACTCACAAATAGATGCCATTGTCCACTGTGTCATGCATGGGTCAATATAGTTACAGTTGAGACTGGGTGGGGGTTGCTTGTTAAATTGACTAGCTAAGTGGTACTTAGAAACTCCATATTCAGCAGAGTGGTCACAAATTGTGTACTAATAAAAATAAAACATGGAGTTTGTTGTTTCCACTCATATTTTGATTGTAGGAGCAATGAACGCCTGAGTTGAGCACTCTCATGGCACTGGCGGTATGGCCACTAGGGAGTCTGCATGAAGGGGTCAATTAACTCTTTGTGAAAGGGTGATGCATGTAAATGCTTCATTTGGTTGTCATTTTTTATTTTTAAAAAATAATTAAAAGAATACGTTGATGGTCTGTCAAAAGTGACTCTACACTATCATACACAAATGTCTTAGCAACTACATTGGTGAGGCTGGAGACACTTTACCGTATAGTTTTTTAATTAGCCCTTTCTGAAAGTGTAATGCTTATGAATGTCTAATTTGGTTATTTTCATTTTGATTGACAGTTTATTAAAACGTATTTAAGGTCTTGTCCAAAGTGACTTTACATTGTCATACAACTAGTCCTTAGCTACCAGATGGGTGAGTCTGGAGACATTTTATTGTGTGGTTTAATTAACCCACCTGTGCGTGGTTACCTGGGAGTTATTTAAACCCACGTTTTCCTCCGTTCTGGGCTTCGATATTATTTGCGTTATTTTACTTTATTTCGCACTGTTGGATGTGTGTTTTATTTGCACCATTTATGCTACTCGCCTATTCTAACGTCTCATTACTGAGGCAGGGCGTTTATTATTGCTGGCTCTTTAGTTACTTAGCTCGTAGAAGTATGGTACCACAGATCTCTGCTCTATTCGCCTGTAAAATGTTTCTGTCTCTCCTGGGAGATCGGGCGTTTATGCTTTTACTTAGTTACTTAGCTCGTAGAAGTATAGGGCAGCAGTTCTTTCTTCCATTCGCCTTGTTTGGTTTTCTTACTGAGAAACCAGGCGTTTGAGCTTCTACTCATTTGCGTGTTACAGTGAGCCGGTTAGTAGCTTCGGTACGTTTGTTCCCTGTTTTGTCTCCTTCTCGTGGACTACGTTTCCCCTTTGTTGTGAGTCAGGGTTTTTTTATTATACTGAGAGGCAGGGTGTGTTATTTTCTATTAAGCTTGAGTTAGTCTTTTAGCCGGTAAATGTCCGGTGCAGCTGTCCTGTTCATCCTATTCGGTACCTGTCTCCGTACATGGAGCTTTGGCGATTTTGTTCGGAACTGTAGTTCTGTTTCGTCCTTCGGTACATGTCTTCCTATAGGGAGACTGGGTGATGTTGTAGACATGTTTGCGTGTGACTGCGAGTCTCTGAAAGTAGCCTTGGAACATTAGCTTTCTGTTCCTTTTGCCTCCTCGTTACATTCCCCTTTAATGAGAGGCTAGGGCGTGTATTTTCTACTAAGCTTGCGTCAGTCATTTTGCTAGTAAAGGTATGGGACGGCGGTTTACCGTCGGCTCGCCTGTAAAATGTTTCTCTCTCCTGGGAGATCGGGCGTTTACCCCCCTTTGTTTTCTGCGTGTGACTGCGAGCTTATGGAAGTAGCCATGGAACCTTGGATCTCTGTTCCTGTCGCCTTCTCATTACATTCCTTTTTACTGAGAGGCAGGGCGTTTATTTTCTACTAATCTTGCGTTAGTTATTTATCCGGTAAATGTCCGGTGCAGCTATCCTGTCCGTCCTTCGGTACCTGTCTCCGTACATGGAGCTTTGGCGATTTTGTTCGGAACTGTAGTTTCCATTTCACATCTCGTTTCGTCACTGTTTTGTATACGTTTTGAGTATTTAGTGGGTTTTTTTTAGCTCGTTTTCTGAGCTCGAGATGTGTTGCTCTTTTGTGACATTCGCCTGGTTATACGGGTTGTTTTTGGTTACGCCCCTTTTTTCCTAGTTCCCGTATTTCCCTTCAGTGAGAGTAGGAACTAGGTTATTTGCGTTAATCTTTATATTTCCTTATATACGGGGTCTCTCCATCTCAGTGGCTTTTAATTAAGCTTAAAGAATCCCCTTGCTGCGTTTGGTCCCTCCAACCGCACACGTCACGCCCCCACTACAGGACATACACAAAATACCTGGTGTAGCAGAGGACATGGTTTAAAATAACCCAGAGCCACCATAAAAAGACATTTGATATATTCTCTAATTAAAACATTTTTAAAAACTCACCCAGGCTCCCAGTGTCATGGTTTGGCAGCCTTCTCTTCACCTTTGCGGACGCTTCCTTTCGGAGCTGCTAGAGGGCGCTCCTGCTTTACTTTTCCGCCAGATGTGCCATGTTTTTCCTCTTCCAGGCACTTATCTGGCGCACCTGTGTCTCATTTCCTGCTGGCTATATAAGCACTGTGTTTCCTTCTTCCAGTGCTTTAGTGTCATTCTTGCCATGCTAAGCCAGGTAACGATGGTATGGGATTTGGTGACCACTTGTTCTTTTGCATTTACTAAAAGTACATGTGGGGTTTGCCTTAGTGAGTTAGGAGTTCTCTTTCTTTTTAGAGTTTTCGTTTTCCTTCTCACTCATTTCCTTCCTTGGTTTTCTTTCCCCTATCTCTGTTAAGATAGTACCTTGGTTTTGCCTCGTTTCCGTTTGCCTTTTGTTTCTTAGCTCTTTGACTGTTATTGAGCTAGAGGCTATTCTGTCCTTTTCTTTTCTCTGCTCGAGTCTTCGAGCTTCGCCTTGTTATTTGGGGTAGTTTTTGGTTTGGCTTATGTCGGGATTCTTTTCCCTTATTTGTATATTTTCTCTGCTCATAACCGAGTTCTCGCTCACTTATCTGGGTTGTTATATTTTCGCTGTACACCGGGAATTATATTCCCTTGCTGTTTATTTCTCCCTACTCCGTTTGAGGATTTCCTTCTTTAGTGGTTGTTTCTCACGCTTCATGGGACAACTTTCAGATCCCCTGTCTGTTGCGTCTGATTCTCCGAACCCAACCCCTTACACCCAGGGACCCCCACCCAGACTCAAATGCATCCCGGGGACCCCTATCGCAAGTAAAAAATAGTATTTAATTATTTTATATTTTGCAAATATTTTGAAATATTTCCCCAAATAATTTGCATATTTTGCAAACATTGCATATCAAGTCTGGCCAGGGACCCCCAACAGAACCTTCAAGGACCCCCAGGGGTCCACGCTCCCCCTGTTGAAAACCCAGGCCTTATAACCATTAGGCATTCAAAGTGTAAAAAAAAACTTTTTTAAAAAGACTCCAGACTCAATATGATTGTAAGGAGGACATGGTCAACAATAATGCACTGTCACTTTGTGCACACCATCCATGAATTGTCATATATTGCCAATCAAAATTGACGAAGTAGATATTTGCATGATTTGCACTTTCACAATGGAATACTTCAAAAACTACAAAGTAAAATGTCTCCAGACTCCAGGTAGTAGCTGCAAACTTGTTCAGCGATAATTCAGTGTCATCTTGGACAGACCTTTGATGAGTTTTTACAAATTGTCAATCAAATTGTTCACAAAGGGTTAATTTAAAAGCTATACTCACACTCACCCATGTCGTAGCTGTAGACTGTACTCTATTATTAATCTAGTGTGAATTTGGACAGACCATTGATGAACTTTCATAAAATGCCAGTCAAAGGTGAAAAGACCATAATTGGCATACATGGCCAACATTTTCACAAAGTCAAGCCCTATTCGGACGGGAAGTTTTCAGGACAATGTCTGTAAAGTAATTATTACTACAGGACGTCTGTAATGTTAATGGCCGATTCGGACGGGATAAAGTATCTCCCTAATCAGCGTATAGAATTACAGAGATGCGAGTCTACTCCATGTTGTCGTCACACCTAAAATGTTCCCCACAAGTCATACAACGTTACACGTTATCTTCACTGCAAACTGATTGCTTCTGGTAGAAAATCCCGCTGTCAGGGAGCAATTGAAAAGATGCAGGCACCAAAAAAAAAAAAAAAAAAAGCGTGAGGAATCCAGCATTACACCTCTTTATTAACGTTAGCTTGAAACTTTGCCCCACTGTAGCCTACTCTTGAGCCTGTTTTTTTTTTTTTTTGCTCTCACCTGGGGTAATTTTTACAGGACATTTAACAGTAGGTTAAACAAACTCCGGAATCTTTACTGGCGCGGGAGCCCCCTGTAAAACTTATCCCGTCCGAATAGGGCTTTAATAAAAACAAATGATGCAGCACAATATCTCCAGACTCATCCAAGTGGTATTGTCAACAATAATTAAAGATAATGAGGTTAATTAAAGATAATTAAGTTAATTTACCCCCAGATAAGACAGTTCAACTCAGTGGTGTCACCAGACCTATTTTAGGAGCTTTAGTCCCCAAAAATTTATGGAGCCCCCCTAAATATTTTTTAAGCCACTAGCTTTAATCATTACATTTTTTTTTTTTCAGATTGATTTGACAAAATGTGCCATCGATACTCTCGAATCATAACGCAGATGGGAAAGTCCGGCGCTAGGACCCTGGGGAAGCTGCTATAGCCTTTATCTAGTGCAGGCAATAGAGAGTGCAGTGTGGTGCATGCACTGAGCTGCGTGTCCGCTCAATTCAAATGACAGCTGGAGAGTGGGTTGTAGAAGTGAACGTTCTAATGCTGCTGTAACAATCACTACTGGTGCTTGAGCTCGGGAAGCTCGGTAACAACATAAGCTACTTGGCTAACAGAATGTCAGTAACGTTTGTGTAAGCATTCCAGAGGGTTAAAAACATTCAGGGACTGTTAACGCTAGTTACGAATGCGTTTGCTCCATAGGTCTGCTCTCAAGTGTACTGCCAGCTGGCTCCATACTATAAACTGTAGAAAAAATATGTAACCAAGTAAGTTCAAACTACTTTATGTTCATGCCCCTTGTAGGCTATTCATCAATTTTACATAGGCTAAGCCACTATTTAGAGTCATATGTTGACCAGCCTTAGTCTACTGTTGACTAAGATGTGTAAAACAACTTGACTTTGTTTGTATCATGTAAAATCATGCTTTGATTCTTATTCTTACATGCAGTATGGGTATAACTGGGTTGAAAATATGACTGTTTGTAAGCGGGAGTGTAAGGTTCGGAGAACCAGGTGCGACAGCCAAGGAATTCTAAAAGTGTATATAGTAAAATATACACCACAAAAGCGGATAGCTCCGCGGCAGGATGGGAACAAATGAAAAATGGGAATAAAAACCTCCTGGCATAAGCCAAATCAAAAACAACCCCAAAAGAGGGCAAACTCGATAATAGCGAGTAATATAACAACAAAATAACCTCACGCTCTCACACAAAGAGCGTATAACAGGAGGTCAGAGAAAAACAAAAGAAAGTCCGTGTTAAAGGGCTAGAGAAACGAAAATAGAAATAGAACCTGTTACCTTAAGCTATAAGTGCGAAAGAGCTGAACAAAAAGGTAACCAGTAGAGGAGTTCAAAGGATAAAGAGAGAAAGGAAAGAAAGACTAAAATAAATCTTTCTCCTAACTCTAAACCGGACTTGCTGCGTTTCTTATTCGTACGAACCAGAAACGCAGTGACCGAAATCCTATACCTTACCGACTTCATTGTCAATGTAACTGCCTCACATTGTCAGTTCAGTTTTAGTTGGCACCTTGCTATTTTTTGGTTCCTAGTACCTATAATAATATATAGTCCTAGATGCGGAACTATCTCACGTGCTATTACGTGCAGTAGTGTTCCGCACGTAATTAGTTACAAAGGACACCTTGCAAGCAGAGCGCAAAAAGGCAAGCAAAGAAAGGCAGAAGAAGAGTGAAATGAAGGTTGACTTCTATTAAGTGTATGAGTTTGCAATCAAGAAGACAAAGATTAAGCTACAGCAGCAAGATTCATTTAGCCCCTCTTAGTAGTAAGCAGTCTACGAGGTAAGTGTTTGAATTGTCATTCATTTCTGTTAGCTACCTACGTTTGTAATGTGTTAGCCCAAATGCTAGCTAGCTACCGATTGTATAGTTGCTGTGAACTACGACGTACTGCATACATTCAATTATTGTCTTTTTTATTTTCCCTTTCTTGTTTTTACAACCCCAGTTCTCACGGGTTGAACCATCACCAGTGGAATAAAGCCCTGTTTTCTAATCAAGACCTCGAGCCTCGCGTCTATTACTGGAGGGAGCTACAGTCAACATAGCAAAGACAATATCGAAGCACAGGAAAGTGGAAATCCTGAGCTTATATAGCCGACAGGAAACTCAAAACAGGTGCAAGGAATCAACGCCGAGCGATAGCAAAGTACCGGAACGGAATAAGGAAAATCCGATAGAGTGACCTTGTTACACTCTCCGTTCCCTCTCAGTCCCCATCCCTGTTTGTGCTCTGTGTTTTCCCCTTTTCCTCACGTCTCTTGTCTTGTTTTTAGGTTTTCCGGTCTGTCTTCCTTGTAGTGCAGGCTAGGCGTGGTTTCCGTTCTTGTTTCGCCCATTTCACCCTCGCTATTGCTCTGCCTATCACATTCCTTTCCCCGTTTGCATTCCTCACGCCTTTGTCTCCGCTCAATCACTCTTGCATACATTCTCACGGTGCAATCACTCATTAGCTCATTGACTGCACTATATATTCTCCCGTTGTTCTTTGTCTGGTGCCAGTTTGTTAAGTCTTGTTCGTTGTAACTCTGGTCTTGTCTTGTTTTGGAATCTAAAGTCATAGTCTTGCTTAGTCTTGCTAAACTAACACTTCACAGTCTCGTTTTGTCTTGCTGAAATTAACGCTTTGTCTGTTGTTCAGCTTACACGCCAGCCTGCAGCCTCCTCCCTGTTCTACGCCACGCATCCCTGTCTACCGCATCCCGCTCTCCCTCTGCTACGCCAACCCAGGATTCAACCACTGTCCAGCCTCTTTGTCTGCTCCCCGCTCCCGCTCTGCCCCTGTTCTCGCCAACCCAGGATCCAGTCCCTTTCCCTGTTCTCCCTATACTTCTGGAGTTTTGGGTGAAGTAATAAACGCTCCCTGCGAGCATTATTGTATTCCATCTCTGATTCGTGCATTTGAGTCCAGTCCCTACCCAGTCAAACACCGCCTCCTCCTGAGCCCCAGCCCGCAGCTCCGCCGCTCCTTCCTGGCAGAGAACCACGTGTGCCACATCCTGAGCGCTACCTGGGAGACTTGGGAAAGTGCCAAAGTTTCCTTCTCCAATTGGGTTCTGCCTGCAACCTTCATCCTACTCCTCGGATTCCAGTAAAGTTGCCTTTGTGATGGCCTGCCCGGGGGGAAGCGCACGTGAGTGGGTGACAGCTGTGTGGGACAGCCAGTTACCCGCCTGTTTCCACTTCGCCTCCTTCACTGCAGAGATGCGTCGGGTCTTCGACCACCCAGTCTGTGGGTGCGATGCTACCCAACGCCTACTCCAGCTCCACCAAGGCAACCGCAGTGTGGCTGATATAGCAGTCCAATTCCGCACTCTAGCAGCTGAATCGGGGTGGAACGACGCCGCTCTCCAAGGGTTTTCCTCAAAAACCTCAGTGAGGACCTGAAAGATAAGCTGACGACCCGCGATGAGTCCAGTTCTCTGAACAGCCTAATTTCACTCGCCACCTCCCTCGACAACTGGCTTCGAGCCCGAGCCTGGGAGAAGAGGGGCCGACAGGGTGCATCTCCTTACCCACCACGTTCACGAGTTTCGTCACCTCCAAGTTACTTTGCTCCTTCGGTGCTGGACCCACCGAAGGAGGAACCTATGCAGTTGGGCAGTGCCACTATTGATGCCGGCGAACGTCACCGAAGAGTGGCCTCTGGTTCCTGTTTCTAGTGTGGCCCCCCGCTTCATCCACTCTACCCCATCCACTCTACCCAGTCTCCGTTAGCCCTCGGTCAGCCCTGGCTTCGCCTGCACAATCCACACATTAACTGGGAAACAACCCAAATTCAAAGCTGGAGCTCTCGATGCCACGCTGTTTGCCTTCGCTCTCCATCCGGAGGCGCCAGGGCATCTATTACAGCTCCTAAGCCCAATCTATCCTGTGTACCTCAGCAATATCATGACCTGTCCCAAGTGTTCTGTAAATCCCTTGCTGTGTCCTTACCTCCCCACAGACCCTACGATTGCTGTATTGACCTGCTGTCTGGTGCTCCACTCCCATCAAGCCACCTCTACAGCCTGTCTGTTCCCGAGAAGGCTTCCATGGAAACATACATTCATGATTCCCTGGCATCAGGTATTATTCGACCCTCTTCATCACCAGTTGGAGCAGGGTTTTTCTTCATGGCAAAGAAGGACGGCTCGCTCTGCCCTTGTATTGATTACCGTGGTCTCAATGCCATTACTGTTCACAATAAGTATCCTTTGCCATTAATCAACTCTGCTTTTGAGCCCCTGCATGGCGCAACCATCTTCACCAAGCTGGACCTCCACAACGCCTACCACCTCGTTCGTATCCGGGAGGGAGATGAGTGGAAGACGGCGTTCAACACCCCCCTCGGACACTTTGAGTACCTGGTGGTCCCATTCGGTCTTACTAATGCCCCAGCGGTCTTTCAGTCCCTTGTGAACAATGTACTACGTGACCTCCTCGGCCGGTCTGTGTTTGTATATATTGACGACATATTAATATTCTCTAAAAACCCCCCAAGATCATCTCAAGCATGTCCGACAGGTCCTTCAGAGACTGCTGGAGAACAAGCTGTTCGTTAAGGCGGAGAAGTGCAGCTTCCACATGTCCTCGGTTCCGTTCCTGGGGTTTATTATTGAGGAGGGGAAGATCCGGGCTGACCCCACCAAGATCCAAGCTGTCACTGAGTGGCCCCGTCCCACCTCCCACAAGCACTTGTTACAATTTCTGGGTTTTGCCTATTTTTATAGGCGGTTTATCTGCGGGTATAGCCAGATTGCGGCCCCTCTAACCAACCTCACTTCCACCTCCGTTCACCTGGTCCCCTGAAGCTAACCATGCTTTCTCTACTCTCAAAGCCAGGTTCTCCTCTGTCACCTGGACCCCAACCGCCAGTTCGTTGTCGAGGTGGATGCCTCTGACACCGGAGTTGGGGCCATACTCTCCCAACGCTCCGCCCTGGACCAAAAGATATGTAAACTTCCGACTTCAACTGTATACATGCTAGAAGTGTCATTTTGAGACCATTTTAGCTGCGCTATAGAAGTGAATGGAGAGCGATGAATACCCAATTCTGGATTATCACCCCAGGGGAGCAAGGAGCAACTAATGAACGTATTGTACCACCATTTGGACTCATATCATGGCCAGGTAACTACACAACCCAAAGTTCAATTTTGCTTTAATAATCCTTGATAATTAGCCAGACTGACACATTTGACATCACACACATTTATTAAGCACAGGATTGGCAAAAAAGAAGCGCGTTGGAGCAAGTTTGGAACGTATAGCGCTTTTTAAAGAGAACTGTTACAAAGACGCTGTACAAAGAAACAGAAAAAAAATGGGGCAAAAACCAGGCCTGAACCCCCAAACAGGAAACGAGGTGAAAACGCCCCAGTGTGGAGTAACACACTCAAACAGTGGCGAGACAAAATCTGGGGAGGAACCTGGCTAGAGAGGGGGAGCCCATCCTCCACTGGCTGGCCGGTTTAACGAAAGGTGGAATGGATGTTAACAAAAATGTAATGAGGGATCACAGCAAATAATCAAATGGGTTGAGCAAGTTAATCTTGAGATATTAAAGTAGCTGGTAAGTAGATGAAGTCTACTAGATAAAGTCCAATGAAGAGATGTAGAATTTGAAATTCAGAGGGGCGGGGTGAAACATCTGGGACTCCAGGTTGCGTCAGGGCGTAGGCTTGAACCAGGGGAGGGACAGGGCTAGAATGGTCCTTGAACTCAATACTGCACTTAATGTTAAATGTGCAATAGTCCTCTGTCAACAAGGAATATGAGCATGCGCGCGTGCACGCACGCACGCACACTCACAATTAACACACACAATAATGTAGAGTTGGGCATTTGTTGTTCTTGTATTTAATGTACTGTAGTACTTGCTGTATCCAATGGGTTCACCCAGTTTCTTGTTTTAGCAACCCAGTATTTGCTTGTTTCTTCATCCTACATGGAATGTAAACCCAAATCCCACAGCTTGGTAGAAAAGCAAAAGGAGCTAATTTTTTGATGTCTTTTCTTGAAGATTCCAGATTCAACCCCTCCCTCCCAGCTGTCTAATGGAAGTCCCATAAAACCATTTATTACTGACTGTAGTAATTGCTTCAAAATAAAAGCATGTTTGGTTGTTTCTTTAAAAGATGGCTACAGGCTAGGCATAATGGCCTCTGCCATAGCAACAAGTCTTAACAGAGAACCACGTTATTTTAGCAATGTAGCTACTATTAAAACAAAGACCACACAATGAGATCGGGATTCTACAAATTATTTGACTAATTAACAGTGAGACAACCGAATTGAGAATGACACAATGTTCTCCACATGAGAACGAGACAATGCTCTCCACAAAATCAAAACCCCTTTTAAGTTGCCTCCAATGCCCTGTCTCTGGACCTCTTCTCAGTTGTCACTAGTCTGTGTTTACACCTAGGCTACTTCCAGGTATCACACAAGCACAAGCTCGTACTCCACACAAACAAGTGGCTGACAACACAAGGGACAGACAATACAGCATTAGTCGTAGCCACAAACCAACAAGCAACTTTCTACCAAAATGTTCCTTCTTGGTAACGAGTAGTTTGTCAACATTGGCATAAACAAAGCGGCATACAAGACACGGATATTCTCACACAAAACAAAGTGGGGAATCACGTGGAAATACCACCAACAAATGCGCACCCCTTACAGCCCGGCAACACTACGACAAACTGTTATATAGTAAGCGCTGGATACAACCTGAAACAAACTCCACAATAATATTTAAGAATGAACCTCTGCACGACAGCTACACTGGCAACCTGCATGAAGTTAGTCAGAGGGAAAATAGACCCAGAGTGGAAATGAACCAACCTCGAGCTGGAGAACGGTGCTAATACATATGCTCTCAGTAATTCAGCACAGGTGACTACAATTTAAAATCAAGACTCAGGTGTGCCAAAGGAAATGAGTTAGCATACAAAATTAGAAGTTTGCACTTGTGAGGCAGCATAGGGACGTAACAGCGGGGAGTTAGATAGCAAACTTTTTCCCATAATTACTTGAAATTTACGCATGTGCTTTTCAACATTAGGTGATCAGGCTACCCACAGTTACCCACATCCGAACGTTTAGACCTGCACGCTCGGGGTCCAGGCAAAAATTACTCTGGTATAAAACTACATGATCATAAAATATATGAATGCTACATAAATGTTGGATATCAGTGTTTAAGAATTGTTTCCAGTACCGCTTTCGCCCCACCTCCAACATTTCCATATTTCATAAAATAAGATGCTAGTGTCCAGTATGTCACGCATGGGTAGGTATAGTTGCAGGCAAGACTGGGTGGGGGGTTGCTTGATAAATGGACTTGCTACGGGGCAATTGTGACACTTTGAAACTCCATTTTCGGCAGTGTTGTCACAAACCATGTACTAATAAAGCTAAAACACAGAGTTTGATGTTTCCACTCTTAGTTTAGTTGCAAGAGAAATTAATATCTGAGTTGAGCAAAATCTTGGCGCCGGCGCCATGGCCACTAGGGGATCTGCTATCTTGTTGCTATCTAATCTTGCTATCTAATCTTGTTGTCTGATCAGTCTTGTTGTCTGCTATCTTGTTGCTATCTAATCTTGTCTGCTACCATAAGAACCTTGTAGCAATACTCATTCTAGCATCAAATGCATTGTGTGATATAAGTAAACATATTTGCTGTACAGTGTAGTCTTAACTAATTAACTCTATGAAAATAATCATGACAGATGTAAACAACATACAAAGGTATGTTAAGAGTCCCTTCAATTGCCATATAGCCCAACTAAAAAACTCAGAACACGGGGTTCCATATGCCATCAAACATGACTGGCCATGAAAAGAAAATGATTCAGCCCAGGCTAAATTCTTCACTGAACCCTCAATATTGACATGGCTTGTTTTGGGTTTCCTTTCCAACTATGATTATGCCTACTACTTTATCTGTTTAGTATAGACCAGTTTCTCACCAACGTCACAGTAGAGGTGCGCACGCAACACTGGGGCTGAATATTCAATATTGCAAAAGAAATCAACATCAACTTGTAATTGTAGAAGCTGAAATGGATGATGAAAGACACTTGTTTGACATAGAATATCTTAGTTACATCAACCCTGAGATAGCTAAGCAGTTTGGTGTAAATATGTGTAATATTTATTCAATTTAGTAAATGTCCTGAAGTAGGCTATGTTATGCTGCCACCTCATCATATAAATTAGGCACTCAATTGAATGAAACGATTCAACCGTATAGCCGTATAGCTGTACGTAACGTTAGGTGGGCTAACCATGACAGAGAACATACGTGAGACTATTTTGACCCAATATCAAATTACGTGAGACTATTTTGACCCAATATCAAATTATGTGAGACTATTTTGACCCAATATCAAATTACGTTAGAATTTAATACTAAATTATGCAAGTGACAGCGAACCTAGCATAATGGCTTGGTAATGAATGTGCTAACAATGTAGAAATAGACACTGACCATTTTAGCGAGTTGGCCATGAGATATAAAAAGTAAAAGGTCTTGCTGCATGCATGGTTATATGTTCATGTCGTCAAGACACAGGTCGATATTTATCACTGAGCTGCTGTTATTGCTAGTTACCTGTACCCGGTTTGACAACAGGCGCTGTGCATTATTTACTTTAGCGTGCTATTTAATTGGGTGGACTAACCGTAATGCTAGTTTGCCAGCGTAGATGAGCTGAGGTGGGTCTTGGTCACCTTAATTCTTTTTTTGAATACCCTGTGATTTGTGAACCGGGGGCATGTGGTCTGTCTGTGTCTAGATTAGTGTTAGCTAGCCACTGTAATGTTACTGTCTGTATCTCTCAGGAACATTAGTTTGCTAACATTTGCTAACTGCTAGATTGCCAATGTTAATTTTGTAAAATCTAAAGAAGTAACCAGCTTATATCCACCGTATTTCCCGAAAAAGCAAGTTTCCACCAGTGAACACTTGGATAAAAGAAATAAGATGGATAACGTTAAGAAACGTAGCTAGATAGCGCCCATTATCGGGCACGCCCGCGTTCAACCATATTTGAACTTCCTCGAGAGCTGATTTGCCAATGGTAAAAAAAGAAAACCAGTAGCTACCTGTATGTCTATAACGTTATCACATTCACAATATTAGCATAATGTGTGTTGTTGTTGTTTTCTTAAATTCAAATTCATTGTAATCAATTCATGAAGAAGTGCCATTTTTTATATGTCCACTCGAGGGCGCGGGAGGTGAAATAATAAATCCAATGAGATGGACAAATGGACTGCCATGTAAACAATCCAGTTAGCCAGGCATCTTACCAACATATCGGGGATTCAAAAGGTATCTTTCTTGATTAAATAAACTAATAATTGATTATTAAAACAACAAAAAATCTTGAGCTTCTTTATGGCAGTAACATTAGCCTAATCTAAAAGTCGTTAAAACAACAACAACAAAAAACTACCGGTCACGTCTAACTTACATGTTTATTGGCTTAAAAGTTATCTTATTGTTTTTTGAATCTAATAAATATAATATGTTCAGTAGTAACATTATGTGCCCAAATAATAACAGTATCGTAGCCTTGTTGTTCACAAACGTTTCAGTTTTTCGCCCGATAACAGGGTTCGGTACGCAAGCTAGCTCACCATTACAGAAGAAAACGCTGGTGGTAGCCTACTGGTGCCTTTTTTGTTGTGGCTATAGATAAACATTAAGTTATCAACACATCATCACACAGACAATTTACTGACACAATAGTTGTCAGCTGCTCCACCTTTGTGTGTGTTAAGTAACGTAGCTGCTAGACAGGCTATGTAGAGTCATCCTATCTGGCCAAACACGTTAATAACAGCATTAACAGAAGTTACACTAGGCTATATAAATTTCGAACAGACTAACGTTAGACAAATTTTTAAAAATTGTGAATGTGGTGTATCCTATATGTCCGATTTATTGAATTGGACTAACATTAAAAAATAAGTTAACTTGTCACTGTCAAACATTGACAGTAAAGACGGTTAGCTTGCACTCATTCATAAGGTAAATAAGCTATAGCTAAATATGCTAGCTTAAGTTAACGTTACAACAAAAAAAGTTACAGAAAAGTTGTAATAAGACTAACGCCAGCTATAATTTGTATCGCTGTGCCAAGATGAAAGTGAAATAAAAGAACCAGAAACGAAAGTAGATGCACTTAGTCCGTTAAATCGTTGATGATCAAGTCTACCGCATTATGATAGCCTGCCAAGTTGATACACTTTTTGCCCCAGGGTTGCGCGCGCATCCTCTTTTGTTTACAAACAAGAAATGGGTCTATTAGGCTTGGCAGATAATGACCCCTCTCATTGAATTAGACTTTTACTGTAGGCTACTATTATTGCGCTGCTCCCGGGTCCTTACAGAATATCCCCCTCTGCCTCAGCTGGTGCATGCCCCTCAGACATCCAACACCTGTAGTGTGGCCTTATAGCCCTTTGCCCTTGGGTGATCCAGTTTGCCACACTCTCTTGCATCAAAGTCCTCCAAACTAGGCCCCTCAACACTGATCCGAATCAGGTCCTCCACTGTGTCTGTATGGAGAGATGCTCTTACATCAGACTTGATTCTCTTCTGTGAAGAGAACCCCCTGTCCTATACAGCAGAAGACACTGGGAGGACCAATATTATATGGGCGAGGTGCAGGATGTTCTGAAAGAAACACATACAAAAACACATTCAAACTTGGGATGTACTAGCTATAATTTTTTAACATTGACAACAAAATGTTTTCAAAAACCACAAAAACCTTGTACTCCAAGCAGTATGGCTCTCTGGTCATCATCAGCTCCCAAAGGCTCTGGTAGTTCTTGTCCTTGAACATCCTGGAGATGAACATCTTCATGGCCACAAACTCTTCCTTTGCCAGCTCGTGTTGACATCATTTCTGAAGTTAACACGGGGAATGGGAGGAGGAGGCAATCAATTTTTTATTTAAACAGTAATATTGTAACCAGCAACATAATATAAGTCACCTTGTGAGGATGGGGGAGAAGTGATCCAAGAGGAATGTGAGATCATCAGTACCATGGTCCACCAACTCGTCTTGGTCCTCTGGCCAGGAGTCATGATTAAAAATGTTAAAGCATCTGACTGCCTTCGCTGTGGCAGATTCTGTAGCACCCTCTCCTATTAGAAAAATAGTAAAAATAATACTGTTCCATCAGGTAGAGACGACCTGATGGCAATTTCACACCGGCCAGTAGGTCGATGCAGCAGTCGTAGGGCCTATGGGGAGGCAAAGACACAGCACGGGATTTACTGAAAACTTGTGACAAATCATGATACTGATGAGGTACACAGGACAAGTCAGGTTTAAGAGTGTTACGGGAGACCCTGCCGGCCCCAGATGGAGGTAGGGCCGAGTGGAGGCAGTTAGCTAAGCAGTGTGAACTCCAATCCTGCACTTACGCAGTACGCCAGTTGATGTGCGGATTATGAGTACGCAGCCAGGTTTGGCCGAGCACCAGAGGAGACTGAGCAGAATGGATTAGGTAGAATTGGATTTCCTCTCGATGATTTCCAGACAGCACAAGTTGGAGAGGGATGGTAGAGTGTGTGACTCGACCCAGAATTCTTCCGTCCAGGGCGAGTGCAGTGATAGGGTTAGACAGCAGTTCCACTGGAATCCCGTTCTTTTGACAAAGTTGGAATCAATGAAGTTGGCGTTGGCTCCCGAGTCGACCAGCACCAACAGCGACGCGACTTCAGTATTCCACAAAAGGGTTGCCTTCAGTTCAACCCGGTTCTGAGTGAATGGTGGAGATAGGGCTCGCCAGCACGCCCAGTCTTACTGGCGAGCCACGCCTTTTGGGGAAATCAAACAAGACGCTAAGTGATGATCCGGATTACAACAGTACAGACAGGAATTGGTGCGAATTCTCCGGCGCCTCTCCTCAGCATCAGTGGACACTTTTCCCAGTTGCATGGGTTCTCCCTCCAAATGGTCAAATGTGGAGGTGGACGGTTTGCCAGGAGTCGAAGATTTTCGGGCGCGGGATGAGTTAAACGAGGTATACGGTTGGCGCTTCTTCCCGGAGACGGTTGTTAATGGAGATGGCAAAGCTGATGAGGCTATTCAGCAAACTGGACTCTTCGCGGGTTGCCAGCTGATCCTTTAGTTCCTCACTCAGGGCTTGCATGAAGGACCCCTGGAGGGCGGTGTCCTTCCATCCCACTTCTGCTGCCAAGGTACAGAACTGGACCGCCATCTCCGTGACACTGCGGTTGCCCTGGCGTATCTGGAGTAGGCGCTGGATGGCGTCCCGTCCGCAGACCGGATGGTCGAACACCCAACGCATCTCAGCAGTGAAGGAGGTGAAATGGAAACAGGCAGGTGATTGGCTCTCCCACAGTGTAGTAGCCCACTCCCGAGCACTTCCTCCCAAACTGCTCATCACAAAAGCGATCTTGCTTGAATCAGTAGCGTAGGAGGCAGGCTGGATGCGGAACACGATGTCACACTGGACAAGGAACTCACGGCACTTTCCCAGGTCCCCCAGGTAACGCTCAGGGTGTTGCACTCGTGGTTCCCTGCCAGAGAGAGGCGGTGACAAAGCCAGCTGCAGCTCTGGGGCAGGTGGTGCAGGACTGGCGTGAGCCCTCGGAAGAGGGAGATGAAGAGGGAGATGAACCGCCATCTGGCCCATCATCAAACCCATCTGACTCACTTGGTCCGAGAGATTCTTCAGAGTCTCCTGGACGTCTTCCAGGCGGTGGCTCTGTTGATCGATGACAGCGTTCTGGCAGGCAAAGGCGTGATGGATCTGATCCGAGTCGGCTGGGTCCATAGCTGGCCAGTTCGTTCTGTTACGGTTCCGAGTATGAACTGGACCCAAATGCACGACTCAACACACAGGACGTTCCAATAACTCCAATAATTTATTATCATGGTTTTTACTTGTCATGGTTTTTAACCCTTTTTCCCTTGCGGTCATGTTCCTCGGTCGCCACACATGGGCGCTGCTCTGTTAGTGAAGTTTTGGCTCCGTCTCGGCTTTTCGCGGAGAAGTCTCGTCAGCGTTCACAGCTGAGAGACAGGGCGTTTTATCATACTGACTTTAGGGCTTTATTTATTCTTCGAGGCAGGGCGTGTATTTTTGATTGAGCCTGCACTAGTCTGTTAGCCGGTAATTCCGGTGCAGCTGTCCTGTTCATCCTTTTTTTTAATTTTTTTAATTTTTTTAATTTGTTTCTGATTTTTCCCCATTTTTCTCCCAATTTAGTAGCCAATTGAACCCCTATTCTAATTCAATTTCCCCCCGTGTAGCAACCGCTAGAGAACCACCCTACACAACCCTGTCAGCCGGTAGTAGGAAGGAGGGCGCCACGTCCTCTACAGGGCGCGACTCCTCGAGCTCCTGACCGTGAATCCAGCTCGCCCTAGGGCCGCTATGCGTGCAGCGATTCTCTCCGAGCCCCTCCCCCCACCCGGAAGCAGCCGCCAATTGCTGCTCCCACAGGGCACCGGCCATGCTCGGATCTGGCAGGTCCGGGGCACGAACCCCGATCCTCGGAGCACAACTGCACCGACTGAAAGTCGGCGCTCTTACCGTTGTACCACGCGACGGCCCCTGTTCATCCTTTTTACCTGCGGGACGATTGTGTTCGAAACTGTAGTTCTGTTCGTTCTCCGGGTATGTCTCTCCTTATATGGAGCTTGGGCGATGTTGTGGACATGTTTGTGTGTGACTGCGCGTTTCTGAAAATAGCCTTGGAACGTTAGCTCTCTGTTCCTTCGCCTCGTTACATTTTCCTTTACCGAGAGGCTAGGGCATTTATTTTCTATTAAGCTTGTGTAAGTCATTTTTGCTAGTAAAGTTGTGGAACGATGGTGCTCCGTCGGCTCGCCAGTAAAATGTTTCTCTCTCCTGGGAGATCGGGCGTTTACCTCTTTACATTTTCTGGAGTAATGCGGGACTTGCCTATGTGGATCTAGTTATTAGGACTCTTCCCCCCTGGCGTACTTGCCTATGTGGATGTAGTTATCTGGACTCTTCCCCCCTGGCGTACTTGCCTATGTGGATGTACTTACCCGGACTCTTCCCCCCTGGCGTACTTGCCTATGTGGATGTAGTTATCCGGACCCTTCCCCCCTGGCGTACTTGCCTATGTAGATATAGTTATTAGGATTCATCTCCCCTGGCTCTTTTCTGTTCCTGCTTCCTGGTCTTTGCATGTGACTGCGAGCCTATGAAAGTAGCCATGGAATGTTATATCTGTTCCTTCGCCTCCTCGTTACATTCCTCTTTCCCAAGAGGCAGGGCGTTCATTTTCTATCAAACTCGCGTTAGTCTTTTAGCCGGTAATTCCGGTGCAGCTGTTCTGTTTCGTCCTTTTTACTTGCGGGGCGATTTTGTTCGGAACTGTAGTTCTGTTCATTCTCCAGGTATGTCTCTCCTCATATGGAGCTTGGGCGTTTTTGTTGACAGGTTTGCGTTTGACTGCGAGTTTCTGAGAGTAGCCTTGGAACGTTAGATCTCCGTTCCTTTCGCCTCCTCATATACTAATTCGTATTAGTTTGCAGTGTTCGGTACGTTTGGTGTGTGTTATTTGTGCCATTATGCTACTCGCCTGTTCTTGTGCGTCTCATTACCGAGACAGGGCATTTATTATTTCTGGCTCTTTCTTTAGTCACTTTGCTCGTAGAAGTATGGGAGCCCAGTGCTTTGTTCCATTAGCCTTGTTTGGTTTTCTTACTGAGAAACCTGGCGTTTGCTCTTCTACTCATTGGTGTGTGACAGTGAGCCGGTTAGTAGCCTTGGTATGTGTGTTTCCCTGTCTTGTCTCCTTCCCTTAACTATGGGGTTTCCCGTCCTAGTGGCCTAGTGCTTAATGAATCCCCCTTGCTGCGTTTGGCCCCTTCTACCTCACACGTCACGCCACCATTACAGCTTTGACTAGAATTCCTCCTGAAACATAGGGAGATAACACAGAATAGACAGACAACCAGGGATGGATTAGCAGGGGATCAGCGGGAACGGGAGAGGCCAGGGACTGGATGGTGGCAGGAATCCGGGCTGGTTGAGCAGAGGAGGAGCAGGGAGCGGGAGACAGGGCAGAGTGGAGTGGCACGAACAGCTGCAGGTTAGCAGAGCTGGAGCACCGGCTGGATGCACCCACAGCAGCAGGTCGGCAGAACAGCAGCACAAGCAGGATGCACACATGCTGTAGGTGGCAGAACTGGAGCACAGGCAGGAAGCACGCACAGCTGCAGGCTGGTAGACTTGGAGCAGACAGCGAGGCAGGACAGAATGAACAGCGTGTTTACACCGTTCCTGGCGAGAGCTAATTAAAGCTGGATAGGACTGCAAACAGCGAGTTAACGCTGATACAAGACGAAGGCTTTTAAAGCAGGCAAGACAGGACTAGATACAATGTATACACGAGACAAAGACTAGAGTGTTACCACAAAGTGTAATTAACGGAGCAGAGAGTGTGCAGAATGCATGCGGAAAGGAGGAAAGGGATAGGCGGGTAAAGAGTAGTGGAACAGAGTGACACGAAAGGAAAAACCACGCCCAGCCTGCAGCACGAGGGAAACAAACAGGAATACAAACAACACGATACGAGAGGGAACAGGTAAAACACGGGACACAAAAGGACGGGAGTGAGAGCATCACAGAAATCTCAATAAATAATTTAGAATATTTATGAGCCGTCAACATCATATTCCTATGCCAGAGGTTTAGCAATGATGTAACTTCACTCGCCTAGAAGGCTACAGAATCTGGTCTTCAGATGTTTAACAGTGGACTTTATTGTTGCCTCCATTGCTCTCTGAAGTTTAGGGGCACTCTTGCGAATAGCCTCATCTTCTGCCAGACAGTCACTCTCAAAGGTGAAATTGCCAGATTTGAAATTTTACCTTTGAGGATGACTGTCTGTGTGTACAGCATAAAAAACAGATTATGAGTTTGATATTACACGTTTTCTTTTTAACACAAAAAACACAGTACAAAAAAAAGAATGTTACCTGGAACTTGTAGATTGGCATTTCAGCCTGTTCATCCTGTTGCCTCTTCTGTTGCCTCAGGGCTGCCTGGAGCTGTGACAGTCTGCCACCCGGCTTGGGCCTTGCTGCCATCAGCTCTGTGGTCACCAGCAGATGTTCAAGCCCACAAACGGCCTGTTTAGACAGACATATCTCGCAGTTGTACAGACACGACTGAAGCCAAACACTGAATTAAGTTGAAAATCCTATCCATTTTCATGTCTCCCTTACGTGAGGTAGGATAGTCTCATTTCTCTGAAGTAGGAGACTAAACTTGGTGATCCCAGAAAACACATCAGCGGGGAAGTGACAAAAAGCCATGAATGTGCCATCCTCCATCGTTTTCTTGATCTACTGTATATTATAAACCCAGATCAACCATATTCATAATCACAACAGATACACAAACTAAATTCTAAAATCAAATTGATAATGAATAGTGACACTAATGTAAGAAATTCCCTAAACAAGTCAACAGACCTTTCTGGCTCGTCCTGCAATATCCGCATTGGCAGAAGACCCTGCCAAGTGGTCCGTATGGCAGTAGACCGCAGTGAACTGTCCATGGTCATCCTTTCCAGGTCTGAGGAAGGTCTCCAGGGCCTTGAAGACATGCGGAAGCCACCGCGTTCCTTTAACCCCACTGGGGACCAGCACATTCACCCCAAGGTCTGCTCCAAGGGCCTTGAGCTCCCTCATCGATTTGGGACTGAAGTCTTCCACACCATATGGAGCATGTCATATACTACTTGACCGATCATTATATTGTCCCGCTGGACCGACAACATGGCCAGTTCCAATCTGTAAAGATACATTATAATTAACATAATAGATTACCCCCCTTCTTTCTATTTGATTAAAAGATAATGAATGCATATTGTAAAGCCTACAATGAAGAATATCGGGCTGTCCTACACAAGCCTTACCTGTGAGGCATGCAATGAAAGGGCACAATGAAGTCCCCTGCCTCTTGCTGCAAAAGGGCTATAAACTCCCCCTTTGTGGCCAAGATTCACTGCAGCACCATCTGCCCCCCTAGCCACAGTTTTCTCAAGCCATTTCCCACCCTGTTACCCAAGCGCAGCAAATGTTTTTTATGTGGCAGCATAGACTCCTATGAAAAATAATAACACTGTATTACAGTTAGCTCGCAAAGTCCAATCCTTATTTGTTTTATTGTGTGCCTATTTTAACAGATTCAGCTCAGCTCCAGTAGCCTAAACACAGATTTCACATCAATTATTCATTATTATTACTCAACTATAATCATGTGGCAAGTTAGCTTGCAAAGTTTAAACCTTCACCTATTTCTATGACATTTTTATGGCTATATTTTAAAAATGAAACAGTTTTTGTAGGTCAACAGGTGCCAGAAATGTCGCTACTTGAGCCCAGCAGAGGGCAGTGTTGAGTATGGAATGGTTAAGTGTCCATATTCTAATACAGCGTGGAGGTGGATGCATCATGTTACTGATATAAGCTTATAATGTCTCAGATGTTATTACCATATTTGTGCTTGTTATATACAGTCAAGCCGGAAAGTCTGCACACCCCTTTCACCTTCTCCATTTTATTACGTTACAGACTTATACTACAATAGATTGAGTAAATTTTTTGCCTCAAAAATCTACACACAATAGCCAATAATGACAAAGTGAAAACAGGTTTTTAGAAAATATGCAATTTTATTTTACTGACAAAAATAGGTTATTTAGGGGTTACATATCTGTACACACCCTTAGCCTAATACTTGGTTGCTGCACCTTTTGCAGTGATTACAGCTTCAAGGCGTCTTGGGAAAGAAGCTTGGCACACTTGTTTCTGGACATTTTTGCCCATTCCTCTTGGCATATCCTTGCAAGCTCCGTCAGGTTGGATGGGGAGCGTCGGTACACAGCCATTTTCAGCTCTTTCCACAGATGTTCAATTGGATTCAGGTCTGGGCTCTGGCTGGGCCACTCAAGGACATGCACAGACTTTCTCCGAAGCCACTCCTTTGTTCTCTTGGCTGTGTGCTTCGGGTCGTTGTCATGTTGGAAGGTAAACCTTCGCCCCAGTCTGAGGTCCAGCGAGCTCTGGAGCAGGTTTTCTTCAAGGATCTCGGTGTACTTAGCTGCATTCATCTTTCCCTCTATCAGGACTAGTCGCCCCGTTCCCCCTGCTGAAAAACATCCCCACATCACGATGCTGCCACCGCCATGCTTCACTGTAGGGATGGTATTAGCCAGGTCATGAGCAGTGCCTGGTTTCCTCCAGACGTGACGCTTGGTATTCAGGCCAAAAAGTTAAATTTTGGTTTCATCAGACCAGAGAATCTTCATTCTCATGGTTTGAGAGTCCTCTAGGTGCCTTTTGGCAAACTCCAAGCGGGCTGTGATGTGCCTTTTACTAAGGAGGGGCTTCCGTCTGGCCACTCTACCATAAAGACCTGATTGGTGGAGTGCTGCCTGGATGGTTGATCTTCTGAAAGGTTCTCCCATCTCCACAAGGATACGCTGGAGCTCTGTCAGAGTGACCCTCGGGTTCCTGCTCACCTCCCTGGCCAAGGCCCGTCTTCCCCGATTGCTCAGTTTGGCCGGGCGGCCAGCTCTAGGAAGATTCTTGGTGGTTCCAAACTTCTTCCATTTACGAATGATGGTGGCCACTGTGCTCTTTGGGACCCGTAAAGCTGCAGAGATTTTTCCGTACCCTTCTCCAGATATATGCCTTGACACAATCCTGTTTCTGAAGTCTGCAGATAATTCCTTTGACCCCATGGCTTGGAGTTTGCTCTAACATGCACTGTCAACTGTGGGACCTTATATAGGCAGGTGTTGGCAATCCCCAATCATGTCCAATCAATTGAATTTATCACAGGTGGACTCTAATTAAGTTGTAGAAACATCTCAAGCAGTATCAGTGGAAACAAAATGCACCTCAGCTCACTTTTGGGTGTCATATCAAAGGGTGTGCACACTTGTGTACATATGATATTTTACATTTAGATTTTTAATAAATTAGCACAAATGTCTAAAAACCTGTTTTCACTTTGTCATTATGGGCTATTTTGTGTAAAATTTTGAGACAAAAAATGAACTCAATCTATTGTAGAATATGTCTCATATGCCTCATCTACATTCCTGCTCTAACCTCTCCCCCTCTCAATCTCTCCATTTCCCTAGGGGACACTCCACTGACCCCAACGCCCTGTGCCAGGAACCTCGGAGTGGTAATGGACAACAGGCTGTCCCTCTCCGAGAACATCGCAGTGGTAACCCGGGCGTGCAGGTTCTTCCTGTACAACATCAGGAGAATCCGCCCTTTCCTCACCACCCACTCAACTCAGCTCCTGGTCCAAGCGATGGTGCTGTCCTGCCTAGACTACTGCAACTCTCTCCTGGCTGGCCTGCCAGCATCGGCCATTAGACCCCTTCAGCTTATCCAGAATGCAGCAGCGCGCCTGGTCTTCAACCTCCCCCGACACTCCCATGTCACCCCCCTGCTCGTTGACCTCCACTGGCTACCTGTGATGGCTCGCATCAAATTCAAAACATTGGTGCTCGCCTTCCAGGCAGTCCGAGGATCAGCCCCTTCATACCTCCAAAAGCTCATCAGACCCTACACACCTACCAGATCCCTGCGTTCCGCCTCCTCAGGACGACTGGTACCCCCCCCCCCCCCCCACTTCATACTAGCACCCGGTCTCGACATCTGTCTGTCCGGGCCCCACGGTGGTGGAATGAGCTCCCCGTGGAGGTCCGAACAACAGAAAGTCTAACCGCCTTCAAGCGCAGATTGAAGACTCACCTCTTCAAGCTGCACCTCTCTCCACCCCTCCCTACCACCTTGTGACCTCCCTTGATTGTGTTTTTCTGAATCCTTGTTTAAATAAAACGTGGAGAAGGTGAAAGGAGTGTGCAGACTTTCCGGCTTGACTGTATGTACATAATGTATAATTATGTTTAACATTGTTGTACACGCACCTTGTGCATTGGCATGCTCCACCTCGATGTGGCCAATTAATATGTTGGCCGGTCTCCCCTTGCACAAGATGCGGCTGTAGATGATCTCACACTCCTTCGTGGAAATGTCGGCATGCATTCGAACTTTCAGGGTAACTATTTTCCTTCTCCCTATCACTACAGTAGACATTATTAGAAATACTCTGATTCCTCCATTTTATCCACAGGCAAAGATTGGAACGATTCGGGCTGTAGCTGAATTTATCCTTCATCTGTTCCATGCGATTGCATTGATGTGGGCCTGTGCTGAGGTTAAGCAGCTCACTGAAGAGGTGGATTTGTTATCCTTTTTAAATAAAGTTCTCCAAGAAAGTTAAGGTGTGGTTTGACGATTTGAATAAATCTGGATGAAATTGAACATTTAAATTAAGCTGTCACGTTTAACTTTTTAATGATTACACAATGTTTGAACAATTGTGTATCCAGTAGGCCTAATGCTTTAGGTGTATGGAAATCACGTCATAAATAAAATGTAGTGCGTTTTCTGCCATGAAGCATATATTAATGTTAAACATTAAAATATTTTGCTGAATAATTTCACTTCAATTGTAATTGTGTATACAATATAGCTTTCTTGGCAAAGGTGTTTGTAAAAGTGAATGTATGCCATTCACCAAGTTACAGCTTGGTGGGGTAGGCTATGCCCCATACCAATACAGCAGTTTTCCACTTTTCAGGGTTTCCGACAGAAATGACCAGACGCCCCGCCCTTAAACATTAACGTCTGTATTAATTAGAAGAAGTTGCAGTCCAAGGCAGCTCTACAAAATTAAAAAGCCTTTATTGAATGGCTCACATTATTTAGAATATAAAAAGTCTTGTTCTGACCTCCTGTAACCACACACAATTCAGCTACACAACTTCACATATCCACACAGCCCCAAACGGGTTAATTTTCCCCATTGGATAACATCTCCATTACCAATCTTCATCTTTTTGTCTTTTCTTAGTAAAGTAGGCTAGTTTTAAAAAAAAGTAGATCCTGTTATACAGGCGGGTCGGAATAATTTCAAAAGTGCGGGGGGCAATTTTTTTTATTAATATAGTGTGTGTGTGTGTGTGTGTGTGTGTGTGTGTGTGTGTGTGTGTGTGTGTGTGTGTGTGTGTGTGTGTGTGTGTGTGTGTGTGTGTGTGTGTAGCTATATGTATACAAACCGTGTGCGAATTGTGAGGGAAACGGAGGAGACATCTGCACGCAGTCTTGTTTTGAGGTGTTTGAGAATCGTTAGCCCATAAAGCCTAAAGACGTAGCCGACATGAATCAATTAACGTGCACTTTATTTAGGTCTACATCATTTAGATGTAGCTTTCCTGAATTTGGCTATAACACAATTGAACAAATTTGCAAGCAATACGAGGAGTGAACAAGTTTGTGACATATTCTCCTTTAAAATAATGAAATGGCTACCCTTTTAGTTCTCAGTCTAGAGCTAGCTAGGTTGACGTTGTTGTCTCGAAACTAGACTATGCTTGTTGGCTAGATATAGGCTGGAGATCTAATGAAGACTAGGCTACTACAGATTCCTTCCCCTGGCTACTAGCAAGGCGTCGCAGGTTGTGTGTGTGGGGGGGGGAGGGGGAGGGGGGGGGGGGGGGGGGGGGCGGCAGGTAGATTTATCTAATATTGTGGGGGACACGTGGAAATAAATAAAAAACACATTAACAATAAATGCCAAGAATAATGACATTGAAAAAGCAAACTCCTAAATGGTACCGTTACACCTGATAAGAGCAGTGCAGATAGCGAGATGAACATAACTTCTGACATAAATCATAGTCTACTTGTGACGCTCGGAAATGTATAAACTTGTATTTGTTGTTCGGGATTTACTATAACACATTCGGAATGAAAGACAAATAGCCTATCAGAGGGGAGAATGATAACGGCCTGGGATGAAGATTGGTCAAGCAGAGGACTATAATCACTTATCCATTAGCGCACCCTGCTGTTGTGAAGATGCCATTCATAACCTATCCTAAATAAACTTGGGGCGCATTTTGATTGCCTTTACTCAAACAAACTCCAACACTTGTGGACGGTGGGGATGTAACATTCATGTTAGAACATTAATGTTTAGTTTTGTTTGGCTGCACTTTACTTTACTTATGTTCTTATTCTTTTGGCATTCTTGCAGAATTAAGCATGTTCGCAATATGGCAACAGGGGTAGCTAGTGAGCTGAGCTGAGCTAACTTTAGCGAAGTTAACGGCTCAACAAACAACGTGAACACATAATTGAAACAATTTTATTGGTTTATGTACACTGCATGCATTTGATTTGTGTAACAACAGACTTTGATTGGATTAAAATGTGACGTTTGCCTAGTCTTGAGCCAAAGCTATTTTCTGTTTGCCTAATTTTACCATAGCCTAGCCTATGTGGACGAGAATGCAGGCAACGTCGTTTTAGCGTAGCCTAGTATGTGTTGCGATTATAGGGGCATTAGCGGGGATATATACAGCGATTCGTGAGGACGGTAAGTAATCATTTAAAAATGTTGATACCAGCTACTTTAACGTCAATTACTGTACCTGTGAGACTGAGACGGAGGGCAGAGAAAATTGTGCTGGAACTTTTGAGCACGTAAAATATTGACGTCAGTTAAGTAGCAAGTCAAGCAATTATTGTGACGTCATCATTACGGAGAGTGTAGCTACTGTTATGTAACAGAAAATATTCTGTAAACTATATAAAGCCAAAGATTTTTACTGATCATTTGTGTGCGAATTCATTATGGCTTCGATAATGGATGAGCTATGGATAAGCAACGATCTGACTAGTGGAGAGATCGACCTTCCCATTTCCACGACCAACTGGAGATGCAGGCAGAAAGGTAAAGTCTCGTTAGTAGGCGTTGGGCACAATCGGGCGCATAGTGTTTAGATTGTGGAACATTAGGCTTAACGGCTAGGCCTACTACAAAATGTTAGTAAACGGGATTTAGCGAGTGGGGCAAGCCCCCCGGCGTCTCAGGCATAAAATATAGCCTATATAAAAAAATTATATTATATATATATATATACTGTATATATATATATATTGTATACAAATTAAATGATGAGCTAATTACAGCAGGCTACATTAGTTTCACATGTAAATCGAAAATACCACAAATAAACTGAAATGATGAAGGAATATAGCTCATCTTTAATATACTTTTTTTACTATTTCCATATAAGATTAGATAATGATTTGGTATTATTGGGCATAAATAAAGTTGTCGTATAATATGAGGGGGGTGGACGTGCGTTTAAAATGTAATAAAATGATTTTTATCCACTAATATACTGATTAGCCTATACTTTAGCTTTATATGAAAGCATCTCAAATCTCATCTAGGGCTTTGGAAAAAAATGTTCATAAATTAAACATTTTACTTTAGAAAATGCCCTGTGTGAGGTTGTGTAGAAATGCAGGAAATTAGTTTTAAAAGGCTCAAATTAACTTAGCCCCCCCCCCCCCCTTGTGCCCCATCAACATCTCTTCATGCCCCCCCCCCCCCCCCCAAACCCCAATCAAGCAGTCTAGGACCGGCCCTGTCTAGGATATTTAAAAAATAACATAAAATTGGTTGCTCGTATAACGGGCGTATAACTGGTAGAACGATGGGCAGGGACACATATTGTGTATTTAGGCTACAGCCTAAATTAGTGCTACTATGACAAAAGCTTGTTTGACCGTGCTGTTCCGCGTTTCAAAAAATGAATTTGTGATTAAAAGTGCGCCTTCATTTTCGTTGCGCGACAGTTGACAAAGCTGAAAATTACGATGGAACTCTTTGCTTGTGCTTTGTGTTGTAGAACATGTGGAGGATTACTACACGGTAGGATCCCTCCTGGGAGAGGGAGGATGTGGATCAGTCTACGCTGGGATTCGCATCTCTGATGGACTGCCAGTAAGATGCCAACTTCTCCAATACGTCTTGACACATCCTAAATACCTGGGACAATACCGCATTCTTTGTATTAGCTTATTTCATAAGGCGTTATTCATACATTTTCCATAGCTAGGCATACTTTTATTCAACTGCATAACATTACCATCAGCAAAGCTGTTACATGAACAATATCAGCGTATCTGCTATCTTTGCAGTTGTTTTCTATATGATTTTGTTCAGTAAAACTATGAACCAGGATTGTATTGTATCTCTATGGTTTCCTCAGGTCGCCCTAAAATATGCAGCGAAAATGAAAGAAGCTGAGTTGCTTATTGTGAGTAATAAAACCAAAGCTTCTTTGACTTTTGAGATAGAAATTGCATGTCACCTAATTATGTTTTTTAATTGACGGTTCAGTCCTTAATTCATTGAACAAGCTCTCCTGATAACCTGCAGTATCAGGCCTCATTATTCACTGTTAACCACACCCAGCTCATAACCACCTACCACTCTTCACTTCCTCAGCCAGGACAGGAAGTTGGAACTCCTCGGGAGGTTTGGCTCATGGGCCTGGTGAATCAGAACATGGGCCATCCCAACATCCTGCGGCTCTACGAATGGTTTGATGCACCAGACCACTGTGTGATGGTGCTGGAGCGGCCTGACCCCTGTATGGACCTCGTAGATTTCTGCAAATCCCAATTCAAAACGATGGATGAACACCAGGCGCGGGCAGTGATAGACCAGCTACTTCACGCCCTCCTGCACTGCCAACATGCGGGCGTGTTTCATCGGGATGTGAAACCAACGAACATCCTGATAAACACGGAAACCCTGCGTGTCATCCTTATTGATTTTGGGTGTGGAGATCTCTGGAGGACACGCCTTTCAGTACCTACGCAGGTCAGTGAGAGAAGACTGGTTTACACATGTTAATCAGTGTTTGGAACTCGGAGGAACTCTGGCACTGAAAAGTGATGCTAAATATGACATTTTGCATGCACATCAAAGGTTTCCAATTATGTAGGCTCTGCGCTGTAGTCTTTGTCATCATGTGAATCTCCATACCGACTATTTACTCTTCTGGTCTCCACGCTGTGTCTTGTCTCGTCTTTGTCAGGCACCCCTGATTTTACACCTCCAGAGTGGTTTGAGAAGAGGCTGTACCAGGCTGGGCCCGCCACAGTGTGGTCCCTTGGGGTCACATTGTTTGCCGTCACATGTGGCTACGTACCATTTAACCGGTGTGATGACCATGAGACCATGAGCCGAGTCCATTACCCTGATGGGCTGTCCTCAGGTGAGGGGAGTCAACAGGAGACACCGGGGCTGTGTGTGATAGATTATACACTGCTTTTATCTGATCTGTCCAATCACATGGGTTTTGCCATCTGCAGAAATCAAGGACTTTATGAGCAGGTGCTTGGCACCGGAGGTGGAAAACAGAGTGACGTTAGAGCAGCTCCAACGTCACCCATGGCTCCAGCCCACCTGCTTAGCACAAGGTAGCCTAACCTCAGAACTGGTTGAACCAAGGGCCTCTTTGTGCTGAGAACGAGGAAAAAAACTGTCTGAAAAGATCGTAAAAACCCATTATGTACTCTGCAGTGCCCAGCCTACGTTCACAGGTAAACAGGCTAGTTTTATTTCACCATGTGATCTGATGGTGTGATCTCTTTCAGCAGGATTCAGGAAGAGGAAGAGGGAGAGTGAGGAAGATGGAGAGCCGACTAAGAGCCCTTCTAGCTCTCTCATTCCTGCAAAGTGCCCCTGGAAAGGTTAGCGTCACAACATTCTCCATGAGAGGGAATTAGGCTCTATTACACGTACAGCTGAAGAACATTGATATCCAGACTGAGATTCTTCATCACATTATTGTGCTATAAAACCTTAATTAATAACACACCTTGTTCCCCAGATCAAGATGGAGGGAGTTTGCAGAAGGAGCTTCATCTTCTGAAATTACACTCTGCTGGTGGAGAAGGCCAAGGCAGTGAAGGACAGGACCAGAATCAACATGGCCGCTGGGTCCCTGTCCTCAGCCTTGGCCGTGAGCAGCGAGGAGCACGCTGCTCCCCTCCGAAACCAGAGCCTTCAGAGGATGAGCGTCTGAGCCACGCCCAAAACAGTCAACAGTTCTTCTCCGCCTGCTCCTCTCTGTGGACGTACTACAGCTGTCAGTCCACAGGTCTGACCTATCATGTGCTACTGCATCATCAATGTGGGAGTGGTCTCTACATTCACAGACCACTCCCATTCACAATACAAAACAGCAGTTACGGTTTTAAATATTCAGTCATAATCAGCAACCATGTGACTATTATATTCAATGCGATGAACATAGGACTACGATGAGGTATTGCAACACATCACCAAAAATGGGCAAAATTGTTAAAAGTAGTGAGGGTTCCAGTTCGGGCAGCAGTGCTATTTCTTTATTTCATTTATTTGATTTGTCAGTGCACAAAATACTCTGATCTTAAGTTACTGAATAGCCCAGCCTTCTCAATCAGAAGCCCTCAGTAGGTTTTTTTTTTTTTTGTGAGTAGCATTTTAATAGAGAATCTAGAGAATTAAAGATTATAAATTGAAAGAATGCTGTTGTGTTTAGGCATTAACTACACAACATTTTTGAAACATTAAAAGTTATAGAGCATTGAAATGTGATAAGTGTCTACAGAAAATAGTGATGTTGAGAAAGAAAAACATTGCTGTTCTCAAACGTCTGTCCTTCTCCCTGTGTGTGATCTGTATTAGCCTCAGAGAGGAGAGTATGCGTGAGGAGGACGAGGCGTGGGAAAAATCAGAAAATTCCAGCAAACTGCCTAATGAAAGGTTAGTATATGCTTTGTGATTTTCACTATGCTGTGCTGTGCAAAAAAAGGAATGGAATGAGTAGCGATCCCCTTCCTGTGTGCGATCTCTTTCAGGCCCAGAAGAGCACCAGAGGACTGGGGTGAAGAGGAAGATGGAGCGTGAAGAGCAGGCAGTGGTGCTGGGGAAGAACCTGGGCCCCGACAGCAAGACCACACCTGCAAAGCGCCCCCGGAAAGGTTAGGGTCACAGTAGCGTTCTCCATGAGAGGGAATTAGGCTCTGCTGCACGTACAGCGATACTCTTTATCGCTTTATTGTGCCATAAAACCAAAAGTCAAGATACAATACTGAGGAGCCCTGAAGCCTAAATGGCCTACTTGTAGCCCTCAGTGCAATGCTGCTTGTATGAGAGCAGCCTGTAAGGAGAGAGGAGGGCAGCTGTAGTTTTGTATATCAATAAGGCATCTGTTCCCCCAGATCAAGATGGAGGGAGTCTGCTGAAACAACGTCAGATTCTAATATTACACTCACCTGGAGGAGAAGGCCAAGGCAGTGAAGGACAGGACCAGAATCAACATGGCCGCTGGGTCCCTGTCCTTAGCCGTGAGCAGCGAGGAGCACGCCGCTCGCCTCCGAAACCAGAGCCATCAGAGGATGAGGGTCTGAGGCGAGCCCAAATCATTCAAAAAATCTTATCGGCCTGCTCCTCCCTGTGGACGTACTACAGCCATCAATCCACAGGTCTGACTTAGCATGCACTGCCCGTGCCACAACATCATTGTGTAGAGTGGGAGTGGTCTGTGCGGTCAGTGTACTGTGTGTGAACCAGGTTCTTTTGTGCAATCTTCCTCAGGCCCTCCATCCAGCTGCCTTCCATCCACCCGGTCAGCTGACCCAGCTGACACACCTCGCATTCTGCTGAGCTACGTAGAGCCTGGGGCCTTAGCGTGAGTTCCATACCCCTGGTGGGCAGTACATGACTGATTCCTGGTTGGACCAATTGCGCTTCTAGATATACTGATATATACTGATTCCATCATGATTAGTTATTGTAGCACCCCCTTACACCAAGTCATAGATATATTTTCATTCATAATTTTCCGTTGTGACTGTTCTGTTGGGCTAGCGCTGAACGACTTTGGTAGACATGCGATCAAAGAGATGAAAATGTGTCGTATCAGAAAAATAAACATGCTGTGAACAGTGCAACATGGTGTTTAGATACATGGGGATCAGATATGGACCTTAAACTTTTTATTTCCATTTCCTTTGCTCCAGATGTACAGAATATGGGCCACAGGATGCACTCCTGTGCCTCGGAGAAGACCTTCAGGACCATCAACCCAACGTCCTTGTGGGGTTCATAAAATAGCGTTTAGGCAGACTGTAACGTATCCACGTGTCGGTGCCAAGAGGAAACTCAGCAGCCCAATCTCTTCTCTTTGCTGTTACTTTCGGTTTTGGCATCGACACATGGATACGTCACAGTCTGCTTCAACCCCATTTTATCCCCCGCCCCCTTCCCACTCTGCCTGAACCCTATGTTAGCCCCACCCCCTTCAGCTTCAGCAGGTGCCCCAGTGTAGCCTGCAACCACACACGCAGGTAGCCATACTGCAGGAAAGCTCATGGACCACACCTTTGTAAGTCTTGCTATAGAACATACTGTACATTTCAAGTTAAAATGTTCATAATAAAAATCCCAGTCATAAGACCTGAGGACGTGCCATGCACCAGACATCCTGCAGTTTGGTTTCGGGCCCTTTGGTGATGCTCCCTCAGGAGAGATTTGTGGTGCCCCTTGCAGCAGCAGGTGATTGAAGGCGTTTCTGTGCTCCAGTCCCACCAAGCCAGGGAGGCTGTGCAGGAAACTGACCCCCGGAGGGAAGCCACAGTGCAGCTGAGTCCAGAGAGCTAAAATCTAGGCTAGTGAATGCAAAGACGATTTTTCCATTGGTGCTTATGACCAGCATGGGACAGGTACCGCCATCACTCAAACACAAGCCCCGTGCGCACGCACATTTACACACATTGCCTTTCTTTTTTATTTGAGCGACTTTGTACGCTCCCACTAATCCAGCTTTCCCTCTGCAGTTCAGCAGTTGAGCTGCTCAGTCAGTTTAGCGTATAGAGTGTTCCTATTGGCCATCCTTAATTAATTCCAGGCTAATATAGCTTCATAACACAAATTAAAAATTGAACACTTGATTTATAAGAGTGGATTTGGGTCATTCCAAACTATATAGAAGGTACCTAAAAGCTGTGCAGCTGCGCATGATGTGCAGGTGTCTTTCTACCCCTATAAGGTCCCCCAGGATTCCACACCTGTGGAACAGGGACCGGTCCTGTGGAAGGAGAGAAAAGGGGGTTGTCTGTTTATGTCCGTTTCCACCTGTCCGTCTTTCTGTCCTTTGATTTCCGTCTTTCTGTCCTTAGAAATGACTTCTGTACAGTATCTTGGCAGAGGCACTGTCAATCCTGTAAAGCTAACCTTCTCCTGGTCTCCCTCCCCAGGCGAGAACATGTCAGTCAGTGCATTTGACTGTGTGACCATGTGGGGCGCAGTGTGTTTCCCACAGGTAGCGCCCCTGTAAGGCGGCGGCTCTGCAGGTGCCTGTCCACCCCTTTGAGGTCCCGCAGGATTCCACACCTGTGGGTCGTGTTCCTGTGTGTCACCAGGAGCAACACTTACTACACCCCTGAGATAAGCGTGAGACTCATCAGGTGCGTTTGTGGAACTACCCTCACAAATATGAAGTTAAAATGAGACTAAAGGAGTAATAAGATATTTTTTTTCTGAGATCATTTACACAGTCAATTCTTGTGTCACATGTTCAGACATACAGGCCTCTTTAATCCCAGTGAAACACTGAGTGCATGGATGAGCTCTGATGTGTTTTTCTTCTTCCTCAGCAGTGTGATGAAGAGCGAACACCCCATTGTTCTGTATAGACGAGATCCTCACATGGTGCAGTGGGCGGCACGGTGGTGCAGTGGATAGCACTGTCGCCTCACAGCAAGAAGGTCCCGGGCTCGAATCCCAGATGGGACCCTTCTGTGTGGAGTTTGTATGTTCTCCCCGTGTCTGTGTGGGTTTCCTCCGGGTACTCCGGTTTCCTCCCACAATTCAAAGACATGCAGGTTAGGCTAATTGGGGGGGGGGGGGGGGGGATTAACAGGGTGTTGCTGTAAAAGAGCATGTGTGCTCAGTCAACCTACCCTGTATAAATAAAGGTAAATAATTGCTGATTATTACTTCATCTTCACATGACTTGTTAATATGTAAATAAATTATGTGTAATAAAATGGAACAGTCATGAATATTTTCTGGGTTGGTGTATCGCTAAATTAATTTTTTAGTTTTTTAAAGAAGTCCTGCGCTTTACCCTTTCCATGTCAGTCACATCCAGTTTAACAGTGACACAGGTATATACATGGGCCAAACCGTACCAAATAAATAACCTGTGAAGTATGTTTTGAAGAGAAGACGCACAAAACAAAAAATTACAAAATTATGTCTAGGTTGTCTAAGTAAATACATTTGGGCAGAATCCCAGACTATGCAGTCAGTCCTGCAAATAAAATGCTTCTGTATATTGAGAGTAATATTGGAGTCCTCCCAAAGTGTCAGCTGTCCAGAACATGCAGGTCCAACATCTGCCTTCCCAGAGATTCCCACTTTCTTTCACAGAGCATCCACCAGGTGGCAGAAAGAGATCTAACAAGGATGGGATTGTGACTGTTCAGAGATCCAAGAGGTTCAATTAATATTTGTCCTGAACTATGACTCGCATCACAGTTATCTTTATAGGTAATTCCACATTTGAAAAGTGTTACTGAGATGACCCCTGTGATTTGCAGTCATGTAGCTCGATAATCACTACTGAAGAGATGCTGTGTTTCAAAATATTGAAATAGCAGGAGCAAATAAACTTCATCTGTGGCAGCTAGTTAACTCTAAATCAGTTTGCTCATGGCTGTTGACATATCGATTCATTACTATTAAATCTGGGACCAATTTTTTGTTTGTTTCTTTAAGAGTAAATGAAAATTCTTTATAAAAGTACAAGATTCTGTGTCCGAATCAGCACCCTTCCATTTAGGTAGGCTTGTTGAATAGACAGGACGATTAAGTAAGTCGGAGAAATTTTCTCAAAATATAGTATACTTTAAATGATATGCATGATACACTTACTTCCTCGGTTTCATTGAGTATATTCGGGAGCATACTTTTAAAGAAGTACACGAGGGGACCAGGGATTTAAATTCTCCTTGAAGCTCGCAAACTCCAGTGGTCACCGGAGGTATTGCAGTCTCTGGTGCCAAAAAGCTAATTTCCCCATTGAAGTCCATTAAAAACTACGAAATTACCCAGGCCAAATTATACTATTTTGGACATCTTGTAAATTCAAAAATTTCTTCACACTGGACTAATTACTGTCCAGGGACCGATTATTTTTCTGAGGCCCACAGAAGAAGTTATAAGATGCTTTTCATTCCAATTGGGTCAGCATGTTTAAGTACCCAGTGCGCATGCTCCTCTGGTTCCAAAAGCCGCATTAAGTACCCAGTGCGCATGCTCTGGGCCGTGTCCGAATCAGTACTCTTCCACACTATTGAGTAGCCTTGGTGAGTAAAGAGGATGAGAAAGTTGAGTAGCCATCAATCATGAATGACGTACATCATCGAATCCGGGATTTGAACAGACATCTTTTCTCTCAAAGTGTCTGTGATCACCCCAATGAACTGGGCACAGGCAGTGTCATTGCTGTACGTCGGGTTTGCACAGTGTTAAATTTGATTATCATTTGGGACTCCTCACTGCTTGGGTTTGCCGTTGCCTGGCGCTGAAACGCTGTGGGGAGGTGCTCTGCAGGCCACAGACCTGTCACGGCCGTGTTTCTTTGAGACATTGTGCTTCTTCAACGTTTCAATTCGGAACGTCGATGCTCCGACAGCAAAAGCACTGTCCCCAGCCATGCTTTGGCCGCACTCTGCAATAAATGCAATGCATAATGTTGGCCGCATTGTCGTATCTGAGCCATGGAAATTGAACAAGCCATTCTTTTCGATAGGCATATATTTTGGCCTTTTTTATGGTACTAGGCTCTGGCTCTGGCTCGGAGTCAGATGAGGCCATCTCCGCAGAAGCTGTTGAGTCAGGATGCATCTCACCGGGGACAGGGGAGCTACCAGGTTGTGGTAACAGGTTGGCTAGCTAGCTAGACACAAGACAGTCAGTGGGCTAGCTAGCTAAAGTTAGCCAGATGTTGCTCTTATTAACTGTCTAAGGAATGCGAGTAAAATGTGAAGCTTTGTCAGACGTAGCTTGCTAGCTATTACACTCAGAATAGACATAGAATAGACATTGGGTCTTGTGCCCCAGCATATGACTCAAATCGATTTAGATAACTAGCAACTTCTGGAGAACATTGACGTAGATGTCGCTCGAGGAGGAGAACAGGGCTTGGTTTCACACATACACACGTGCCTTATTTTTCCCCCCCACCCGCATTCAGAGAGGAAGAATATCAGGGTCAGAGCCAATCAGAGGCAGAGTAGGAGTGGGTCTTCGCAGAATGCGGGTGGAAAAAAAAAATAACGCTACAGACCTGCTAAATGTCAGGTGTGACCAATGAAAATGTTTAGTCGCACTTAACAGATTTTTGGTCGCATGTGGTCACACTCTGGAGCCCTGGAATATGGCATATTAGTATCTCCCTGGGCTAGACATTGCAAACAGTGGATGCTTTGAACAGTAAATTACAGCCCGGCGTAACAGAATTTCTATTTTTCTATATTCCAGTTTGGTTTTACGCAAACAATTCGCTTGCCAAGGCATAACAGTTGTCGACAAGGCAAGAGAAAATCCTCAACTGCTTACATGGATTTTGGGAGTGGTTGTGCCATATGTCGCTATTGTTATTTTTGTATTTTGATTGCATTTCACATACTGTAGTGTAAGCATTCATAGGTGGCTCAGTCATGTTTTATGTTTGATTTGTCAGCATTTTCCTGATGGTAGAATATTATTTTATTGTAATCTTATCGTACATAATATACATTGTGTGGGGTAGTATCTCCCTGGGCTACTTGACACAATGGAAAATACCCATTCAAATGTACAGTGCATATGTGGCAGATGAATGTAAAAGTTTCCTTGAAGTGAGTATGAATATATATATGCTTTATAATGGACACAAAATATTTTATTCATTTTATGACAGGTTTTGGATAGGTGTTTAGACCCATAGATATTTATCCCCCTATACTGATAAAAAAGATAGTAATTCCCACTTGAAAATGATCCACAATGGAGTTGTGTGAGCCAAAACAGATGATATGTAGTTAAATATATTATTATATTATGATTTACAGCAGTGCACAATTTTGCAACATAGATCTGTAGTAGATCTGCATATCACCTTCAGATTTTGGACACGGAGTTTATGATCCAGGAAATGTATAGTTTAACCTGTTCATATGTAGCTTAGTATTTCATTGCTAACTAAAGAAAAATTTTTTTTTCCATTTTTTCCAAGATTTATTTGCATTTGTGGTACTTTATAGAATATAATAGAATAACTTTTATTTTCCTGCTAGGGAAATTCAGTTGTAGCCCCAGCAAAAAAAAGATATAGACAGTGGGGCAGACCCACAACACACATATCAAACAAAGACATTCAATATAATCATTGCATTAATCTAACTAATTAAGTGAATTAAAGTGTAATAGCCTATAGCCAAACATCATGATTAAAAATAGCCCCCACTGTCCCGAGATTTCCAGTGTTATCAAGCAGTCCAACACACAAACTCCGCCTCCACGACTTTCCTCCATACATGCAGTGTTGCGGTCTCTGTATACTGTCGAACGGAGCACCGAACTGTGTCAGCCTTTCCAGTCGTCGCCTCAGTCCTCCCCTGCATTATCTTCTCCTTCTCCTTCCCCTTCCCTTGTGTCCTTTTGAAGATTACCTGCAGCCCTAGATCAGTCCCGAGTCCCGACATCTTCAACTCCGGTGAAGAATGATGGTAAACTTTGTAGCTGCAGATCAAACTGACATTCCAGAGCATATGTTGTGAATGCGTCTCCATGGTGACGACCACAAACAAAATTATCCCGAATATACAATTCGTCAATATTATCAAAACGAGCAGCATGAGTGCCCTGAACAATCTCCAGCCCGCTTCCCCGTCCCACAACACACACAGTGCATGAAAAAAACAAAAGACAAAAGCTCGACACAACAAAATACATTCAAATTAACAAACACAAACACGAGACAGTTGGACTACATGTCGCCATTACAGTGCCACGTGACGTCATATTTTATTTTGACCTAAACTATGAAAATAAATTAATCTAAGTTTAGTAATGTACTGCCTCATTTAATTTAAGACCAATGAAATGAGATTTCCAAGTTCCACGTCTCTGTGATGCCCACACCTGGAGTTATAAAGGCTTAAATAAAACACCCCTTAAATAGGTGAAAATTTACCAAATTTGACATCTGCGCAAGGGGTTGAAAAGATTAAGGATTAAGTGAAAGGAACTCAAAATTAAAAAACAACAACATCAAACATATGGAACAAGACAGTGGAGGAGAGGAAAAACTAACATACATATTGGAAATATTACAAGCAGTAATACATACATATTGAGGAGGAAAATCTCTGTCATATCCATAGGCATATTCTCCGATAGAATCAATACTATGGATGGTATCTTCTTCTGATCCACTCCCAAAATCCATGTAAGCAAGGCAAGGATTTTCTCTAGCCATGCTGATGAGTTGGCCAAATTAGTCAAATCTTGCGAAAATATCAAGAAAACAGCAATTACGCCTCAGCAAACAAATGTACATTCTGTTTTCTGTAGATGTTTGCATAAAACTAAACTAATAAAACGAAAAATGCTGTTACACCTGGCTGTAATTTATCGTTCAAAGCATCCAATAAGACATTGAAAGGGACATCTCTATGCGTAAAACCAATGGTAGGGCTGTATATTTATATTTATTTAGTAGAAGATATTGATAGTGACGTGGTATAATTACACAAGAGTTCACTCATTTATTTTGCTATTGTGTGAGCAGGGCTTTTCACGGATGTTGTGGCATATTTTCAGGCTATTGCTGGCTTTATCTTGTTGCTATGACGGAATACAATTTTTGGTGGTGAAAAAATCTTTTTATGAACTCACAAATAGATGCCATTGTCCACTGTGTCATGCATGGGTCAATATAGTTACAGTTGAGACTGGGTGGGGGTTGCTTGTTAAATTGACTAGCTAAGTGGTACTTAGAAACTCCATATTCAGCAGAGTGGTCACAAATTGTGTACTAATAAAAATAAAACATGGAGTTTGTTGTTTCCACTCATATTTTGATTGTAGGAGCAATGAACGCCTGAGTTGAGCACTCTCATGGCACTGGCGGTATGGCCACTAGGGAGTCTGCATGAAGGGGTCAATTAACTCTTTGTGAAAGGGTGATGCATGTAAATGCTTCATTTGGTTGTCATTTTTTATTTTTTAAAAATAATTAAAAGAATACGTTGATGGTCTGTCAAAAGTGACTCTACACTATCATACACAAATGTCTTAGCAACTACATTGGTGAGGCTGGAGACACTTTACCGTATAGTTTTTTAATTAGCCCTTTCTGAAAGTGTAATGCTTATGAATGTCTAATTTGGTTATTTTCATTTTGATTGACAGTTTATTAAAACGTATTTAAGGTCTTGTCCAAAGTGACTTTACATTGTCATACAACTAGTCCTTAGCTACCAGATGGGTGAGTCTGGAGACATTTTATTGTGTGGTTTAATTAACCCACCTGTGCGTGGTTACCTGGGAGTTATTTAAACCCACGTTTTCCTCCGTTCTGGGCTTCGATATTATTTGCGTTATTTTACTTTATTTCGCACTGTTGGATGTGTGTTTTATTTGCACCATTTATGCTACTCGCCTATTCTAACGTCTCATTACTGAGGCAGGGCGTTTATTATTGCTGGCTCTTTAGTTACTTAGCTCGTAGAAGTATGGTACCACAGATCTCTGCTCTATTCGCCTGTAAAATGTTTCTGTCTCTCCTGGGAGATCGGGCGTTTATGCTTTTACTTAGTTACTTAGCTCGTAGAAGTATAGGGCAGCAGTTCTTTCTTCCATTCGCCTTGTTTGGTTTTCTTACTGAGAAACCAGGCGTTTGAGCTTCTTCTCATTTGCGTGTTACAGTGAGCCGGTTAGTAGCTTCGGTACGTTTGTTCCCTGTTTTGTCTCCTTCTCGTGGACTATGTTTCCCCTTTGTTGTGAGTCAGGGTTTTTTTATTATACTGAGAGGCAGGGTGTGTTATTTTCTATTAAGCTTGAGTTAGTCTTTTAGCCGGTAAATGTCCGGTGCAGCTGTCCTGTTCATCCTATTCGGTACCTGTCTCCGTACATGGAGCTTTGGCGATTTTGTTCGGAACTGTAGTTCTGTTTCGTCCTTCGGTACATGTCTTCCTATAGGGAGACTGGGTGATGTTGTAGACATGTTTGCGTGTGACTGCGAGTCTCTGAAAGTAGCCTTGGAACATTAGCTTTCTGTTCCTTTTGCCTCCTCGTTACATTCCCCTTTAATGAGAGGCTAGGGCGTGTATTTTCTACTAAGCTTGCGTCAGTCATTTTGCTAGTAAAGGTATGGGACGGCGGTTTACCGTCGGCTCGCCTGTAAAATGTTTCTCTCTCCTGGGAGATCGGGCGTTTACCCCCCTTTGTTTTCTGCGTGTGACTGCGAGCTTATGGAAGTAGCCATGGAACCTTGGATCTCTGTTCCTGTCGCCTTCTCATTACATTCCTTTTTACTGAGAGGCAGGGCGTTTATTTTCTACTAATCTGCGTTAGTTATTTATCCGGTAAATGTCCGGTGCAGCTATCCTGTCCGTCCTTCGGTACCTGTCTCCGTACATGGAGCTTTGGCGATTTTGTTCGGAACTGTAGTTTCCATTTCACATCTCGTTTCGTCACTGTTTTGTATACGTTTTGAGTATTTAGTGTTTTTTTTTTAGCTCGTTTTCTGAGCTCGAGATGTGTTGCTCTTTTGTGACATTCGCCTGGTTATACGGGTTGTTTTTGGTTACGCCCCTTTTTTCCTAGTTCCCGTATTTCCCTTCAGTGAGAGTAGGAACTAGGTTATTTGCGTTAATCTTTATATTTCCTTATATACGGGGTCTCTCCATCTCAGTGGCTTTTAATTAAGCTTAAAGAATCCCCTTGCTGCGTTTGGTCCCTCCAACCGCACACGTCACGCCCCCACTACAGGACATACACAAAATACCTGGTGTAGCAGAGGACATGGTTTAAAATAACCCAGAGCCACCATAAAAAGACATTTGATATATTCTCTAATTAAAACATTTTTAAAAACTCACCCAGGCTCCCAGTGTCATGGTTTGGCAGCCTTCTCTTCACCTTTGCGGACGCTTCCTTTCGGAGCTGCTAGAGGGCGCTCCTGCTTTACTTTTCCGCCAGATGTGCCATGTTTTTCCTCTTCCAGGCACTTATCTGGCGCACCTGTGTCTCATTTCCTGCTGGCTATATAAGCACTGTGTTTCCTTCTTCCAGTGCTTTAGTGTCATTCTTGCCATGCTAAGCCAGGTAACGATGGTATGGGATTTAGTGACCACTTGTTCTTTTGCATTTACTAAAAGTACATGTGGGGTTTGCCTTAGTGAGTTAGGAGTTCTCTTTCTTTTTAGAGTTTTCGTTTTCCTTCTCACTCATTTCCTTCCTTGGTTTTCTTTCCCCTATCTCTGTTAAGATAGTACCTTGGTTTTGCCTCGTTTCCGTTTGCCTTTTGTTTCTTAGCTCTTTGACTGTTATTGAGCTAGAGGCTATTCTGTCCTTTTCTTTTCTCTGCTCGAGTCTTCGAGCTTCGCCTTGTTATTTGGGGTAGTTTTTGGTTTGGCTTATGTCGGGATTCTTTTCCCTTATTTGTATATTTTCTCTGCTCATAACCGAGTTCTCGCTCACTTATCTGGGTTGTTATATTTTCGCTGTACACCGGGAATTATATTCCCTTGCTGTTTATTTCTCCCTACTCCGTTTGAGGATTTCCTTCTTTAGTGGTTGTTTCTCACGCTTCATGGGACAACTTTCAGATCCCCTGTCTGTTGCGTCTGATTCTCCGAACCCAACCCCTTACACCCAGGGACCCCCACCCAGACTCAAATGCATCCCGGGGACCCCTATCGCAAGTAAAAAATAATATTTAATTATTTTATATTTTGCAAATATTTTGAAATATTTCCCCAAATAATTTGCATATTTTGCAAACATTGCATATCAAGTCTGGCCAGGGACCCCCAACAGAACCTTCAAGGACCCCCAGGGGTCCACGCTCCCCCTGTTGAAAACCCAGGCCTTATAACCATTAGGCATTCAAAGTGTAAAAAAAAACTTTTTTAAAAAGACTCCAGACTCAATATGATTGTAAGGAGGACATGGTCAACAATAATGCACTGTCACTTTGTGCACACCATCCATGAATTGTCATATATTGCCAATCAAAATTGACGAAGTAGATATTTGCATGATTTGCACTTTCACAATGGAATACTTCAAAAACTACAAAGTAAAATGTCTCCAGACTCCAGGTAGTAGCTACAAACTTGTTCAGCGATAATTCAGTGTCATCTTGGACAGACCTTTGATGAGTTTTTACAAATTGTCAATCAAATTGTTCACAAAGGGTTAATTTAAAAGCTATACTCACACTCACCCATGTCGTAGCTGTAGACTGTACTCTATTATTAATCTAGTGTGAATTTGGACAGACCATTGATGAACTTTCATAAAATGCCAGTCAAAGGTGAAAAGACCATAATTGGCATGTAGGCCAACATTTTCACAAAGTCAAGCCCTATTCGGACGGGAAGTTTTCAGGACAATGTCTGTAAAGTAATTATTACTACAGGACGTCTGTAATGTTAATGGCCGATTCGGACGGGATAAAGTATCTCCCTAATCAGCGTATAGAATTACAGAGATGGGAGTCTACTCCATGTTGTCGTCACACCTAAAATGTTCCCCACAAGTCATACAAGGTTACACATCCTATCTTCACTGCAAACTGATTGCTTCTGGTAGAAAATCCCGCTGTCAGGGAGCAATTGAAAAGATGCAGGCACCAAAAAAATAAAAAAATAAAAAGCGTGAGGAATCCAGCATTACACCTCTTTATTAACGTTAGCTTGAAACTTTGCCCCACTGTAGCCTACTCTTGAGCCTGTTTTTTTTTTTTTGCTCTCACCTGGGGTAATTTTTACAGGACATTTAACAGTAGGTTAAACAAACTCCGGAATCTTTACTGGCGCGGGAGCCCCCTGTAAAACTTATCCCGTCCGAATAGGGCTTTAATAAAAACAAATGATGCAGCACAATATCTCCAGACTCATCCAAGTGGTATTGTCAACAATAATTAAAGATAATGAGGTTAATTAAAGATAATTAAGTTAATTTACCCCCAGATAAGACAGTTCAACTCAGTGGTGTCACCAGACCTATTTTAGGAGCTTTAGTCCCCAAAAATTTATGGAGCCCCCCTAAATATTTTTTAAGCCACTAGCTTTAATCATTACATTTTTTTTTTTTCAGATTGATTTGACAAAATGTGCCATCGATACTCTCGAATCATAACGCACATGGGAAAGTCCGGCGCTAGGACCCTGGGGAAGCTGCTATAGCCTTTATCTAGTGCAGGCAATAGAGAGTGCAGTGTGGTGCACGCTCAATTCAAATGACAGCTGGAGAGTGCGTTGTAGAAGTGAACGTTCTAATGCTGCTGTAACAATCACTACTGGTGCTTGAGCTCGGGAAGCTCGGTAACAACATAAGCTACTTGGCTAACAGAATGTCAGTAACGTTTGTGTAAGCATTCCAGAGGGTTAAAAACATTCAGGGACTGTTAACGCTAGTTACGAATGCGTTTGCTCCATAGGTCTGCTCTCAAGTGTACTGCCAGCTGGCTCCATACTATAAACTGTAGAAAAAATATGTAACCAAGTAAGTTCATGCCCCTTGTAGGCTTTTCATCAATTTTACATAGGCTAAGCCACTATTTAGAGTCATATGTTGACCAGCTGTTGACTAAGATGTGTAAAACAACTTGACTTTGTTTGTATCATGTAAAATCATGCTTTGAGTCTTATTCTGACATGCAGTATGGGTATAACTGGGTTGAAAATATGACTGTTTGTAAGCGGGAGTGTAAGGTTCGGAGAACCAGGTGCGACAGCCAAGGAATTCTAAAAGTGTATATAGTAAAATATACACCACAAAAGTGGATAGCTCCGTGGCAGGATGGGAACAAATGAAAAATGGGAATAAAAACCTCCTGGCATAAGCCAAATCAAAAACAACCCCAAAAGAGGGCAAACTCGATAATAGCGAGTAATATAACAACAAAATAACCTCACGCTCTCACACAAAGAGCGTATAACAGGAGGTCAGAGAAAAACAAAAGAAAGTCCGTGTTAAAGGGCTAGAGAAACGAAAATAGAAATAGAACCTGTTACCTTAAGCTCTAAGTGCGAAAGAGCTGAACAAAAAGGTAACCGGTAGAGGAGTTCAAAGGATAAAGAGAGAAAGGAAAGAAAGACTAAAATAAATCTTTCTCCTAACTCTAAACCGGACTTGCTGCGTTTCTTATTCGTACGAACCAGAAACGCAGTGACCGAAATCCTATACCTTACCGAATTCGTTGTTAACATAGCAAAGACAATATCGAAGCACAGGAAAGCGGAAATCCTGTGCTTATATAGCCGACAGGAAACTCAAAACAGGTGCAAGGAATCAACGCCGAGCGATAGCAAAGCACCGGAACGGAATAAGGAAAATCCGATAGAGTGACCTTGTTACACTCTCCGTTCCCTCTCAGTCCCCATCCCTGTTTGTGCTCTGTGTTTTCCCCTTTTCCTCACGTCTCTTGTCTTGTTTTTAGGTTTTCCTGTCTGTCTTCCTTGTAGTGCAGGCTAGGCGTGGTTTCCCTTCTTGTTTCGCCCATTTCACCCTCGCTATTGCTCTGCCTATCACATTCCTTTCCCCGTTTGCATTCCTCACGCCTTTGTCTCCGCTCAATCACTCTTGCATACATTCTCACGGTGCAATCACTCATTAGCTCATTGACTGCACTATATATTCTCCCGTTGTTCTTTGTCTGGTGCCAGTTCGTTAAGTCTTGTTCGTTGTAACTCTGGTCTTGTCTTCGTTTTGGAATCTAAAGTCATAGTGTTGCTTAGTCTTGCTAAACTAACACTTCACAGTCTCGTTTTGTCTTGCTGAAATTAACGCTTTGTCTGTTGTTCAGCTTACCCGCCAGCCTGCAGCCTCCTCCCTGTTCTACGCCACGCATCCCTGTCTACCGCATCCCGCTCTCCCTCTGCTACGCCAACCCAGGATTCAGCCACTGTCCAGCCTCTTTGCCTGCTCCCCGCTCCCGCTCTGCCCCTGTTCTCGCTAACCCAGGATCCAGTCCCTTTCCCTGTTCTCCCTATACTTCCGGAGTTTTGGGTGAAGTAATAAACGCTCCCTGCGAGCATTATTGTATTCCTTCTCTGATTCGTGCATTTGAGTCCAGTCCCTACCCGGATCCTTAACAGAACGAACTGGCCAAATTATGGACTCAGCCAACTCAGAGAAGTTACACCATGCCCTTGCCTGTCAGGGCGCACTAATCGATCAACACGGCCTCCGCCTGGAAGATGTCCAGTAGACTCTGAATAGCGTCTCGGACCAAGTGAGTCATGATTGGCCAGATGGCAGTTCATCTGCCCCTCCCGAGGACCCACACCAGTCAAACACCGCCTCCTCCTGAGCCCCAGCCCGCAGCTCCGCCGCTCCTTCCTGGCAGAGAACCATGTGTGCCACATCCTGAGCGCTACCTGGGAGACTTGGGAAAGTGCCAAAGTTTCCTTCTCCAATGCGACATTGGGTTCCACCTGCAACCTTCATCCTACTCCTCGGATTCCAGTAAAGTCGCCTTTGTGATAGCCTGCCTGGGGGGAAGCGCACGTGAGTGGGCGACAGCTGTATGGGACAGCCGGTTACCGCCTGTTTCCACTTCGCCTCCTTCACTGCAGAGCTGCGTCGGGTCTTCGACCACCCAGTCTGTGGGTGCGATGCTACCCAACGCCTACTCCAGCTCCACCAAGGCAACCGCAGTGTGGCTGATATAGCAGTCCAATTCCGCACTCTAGCAGCTGAATCGGGGTGGAACGACGCCGCTCTCCAAGGGGTTTTCCTCAAAGCCCTCAGTGAGGACCTGAAAGATAAGCTGACGACCCGCGATGAGTCCAGTTCTCTGAACAGCCTAATTTCACTCGCCACCTCCCTCGACAACTGGCTTCGGGCCAGAGCCTGGGAGAAGAGGGGCCGACAGGGTGCATCTCCTTACCCACCATGTTCACGAGTTTCGTCACCTCCAAGTTACTTTGCTCCTTCGGTGCTGGACCCACCGAAGGAGGAACCTATGCAGTTGGGCAGTGCCACTATTGATGCCGGCGAACGTCACCGAAGAGTGGCCTCCGGTTCCTGTTTCTATTGTGGCCCCCCGCTTTCAATTGAAAGCTACCCTAATGTGGGGCACTCAATCTACCTCGTTGTCTGCCCTGGTCGACTCTGGAGCCGACGCTGACTTTATCGATGCAAGCCTGGTCAACAGATCTGGAATCCCTACTGTACCACTGTCTGATCCACTCAACGCCTTCGCCCTGGATGATAATATCCTGGCCCGGGTTACACACTCCACCATTCAGCTCTAACTTGTATTGTCTGGAAACCACCGTGAGACCATCCAGTTCTTCATCATCCACTCTACCCCATCCACTCTACCCAGTCTCCGTTAGCCCTCGGTCAGCCCTGGCTTCGCCTGCACAATCCACACATTAACTGGGAAACATCCCAAATTCAAAGCTGGAGCTCTCGATGCCACGCTGTTTGCCTTCGCTCTCCATCCGGAGGCGCCAGGGCATCTATTACAGCTCCTAAGCCTGATCTATCCTGTGTACCTCAGCAATATCAGGACCTGTCCCAAGTGTTCTGTAAATCCCTTGCTGTGTCCTTACCTCCCCACAGACCCTACGATTGCTGTATCCATCTGGAGGCGCCAGGGTATCTATTACAGCTCCTAAGCCCGATCTATCCTGTGTACCTCAGAAATATCATGACCTGTCTAAAGTGTTCTGTAAATCCCTTGCTGTGTCCTTACCTCCCCACAGACCCTACGATTGCTGTATTAACCTGCTGTCTGGTGCTCCACTCCCATCAAGCCGCCTCTACAGCCTGTCTGTTCCCAAGAAGGCTTCCATGGAAACATACATTCATGATTCCCAGGCATCAGGTATTATTCGACCCTCTTCATCACCAGTTGGAGCAGGGTTTTTCTTCATGGCAAAGAAGGACGGCTCGCTCTGCCCTTGTATTGATTACCGTGGTCTCAATGCCATTACTGTTCACAATAAGTATCCTTTGCCATTAATCAACTCGGCTTTTGAGCCCCTGCATGGCGCAACCATCTTCACCAAGCTGGACCTCCGCAACGCCTACCACCTCGTTCGTATCCGGGAGGGAGATGAGTGGAAGACGGCGTTCAACACCCCCCTCGGACACTTTGAGTACCTGGTGGTCCCATTCGGTCTTACTAATGCCCCAGCGGTCTTTCAGTCCCTTGTGAACAACGTACTACATGACCTCCTCGGCCGGTCTGTGTTTGTATATATTGACGACATATTAATATTCTCTAAAAAAAAAACAAGATCATCTCAAGCATGTCCGACAGGTCCTTCAGAGACTGCTGGAGAACAAGCTGTTCTTTAAGGCGGAGAAGTGCAGCTTCCACGTGTCCTCGGTTCCGTTCCTGGGGTTTATTATTGAGGAGGGGAAGATCCGGGCTGACCCCACCAAGATCCAAGCTGTCACTGAGTGGCCCCGTCCCACCTCCCACAAGCACTTGTTACAATTTCTGGGTTTTGCCAATTTTTATAGGCGGTTTATCTGCGGGTATAGCCAGATTGCGGCCCCTCTAACCAACCTCACTTCCACCTCCGTTCACCTGGTCCCCTGAAGCTAACCATGCTTTCTCCACTCTCAAAGCCAGGTTCTCCTCTGTCACCTGGACCCCAACCGCCAGTTCGTTGTCGAGGTGGATGCCTCTGACACCGGAGTTGGGGCCATACTCTCCCAACGCTCCGCCCTGGACCAAAAGACCCACCCATGGGCCTTCTTCTCGGGCCGACTCATCCCTGCCCAACGTAACTACAACATCGGAGACTGTGAGTTATTAGCTATCAAGCTTGCTTTGGAAGAGTAGCACCACTGGCTGGAGGGGGCGGAAGAACCATTTATTGTCCTGATTGACCACCGTAACCTTGAGTATATTCAGTCCACCAAACGCCTCAACTCCCGTCAAGCTCGCTGGTCTTTGTTTTTTGCCCGCTTTAATTTTGTTATCACTTACAGACCTGGTTCCCGTAAAACAAAGCCCAATGCCCTTTCCCGTATGTTCTCCTCCCATGCCAGGCCTGTTGTTCCCGACCCCATCATTCCCCCTTCCTGTGTGGTGGCTGCGGTCTCATGGGAGTTCGAAAAAACAGTGAAGGCCGCCCAAGTAACCACACACTTGGTCATAAGTAAACAAATAAATAATGACAGTTATAACGTGTCTTCTGAGCCAGATCAGTGACGTGAGAATAACTGAAACTGCACGTGAAGTCTGCTCACTGTGAGACAGAATAAAGCGCACACAGTCGGGTAAGTGTCGGCCAAGTTTATTTTATTTAACATTTAGCGAAACCAAATTTTCACGTTCAGTTTACTTTATAGTTCATTTAAGATTACATCTATAGCTAAACACGTTTATTTTCTGGTTGTCTGTTGATGCTCACCAAATTCAGGAAAACATTAGCTATCTCTCTCTTTCAGAATTTGTCTTGACCGTTTGCTGCCTGGTTCTGAGGTAAATTGACGGAAGCGACAGCTTGCTAGGTTGGTTTAAGGTTAAGGTAATATTTAAATGCCAAATAAAGTTAACGGTAAATTGGCTGTAAGAATAACTTTAGCAAAATATATTCCGAGACAATTTGACAATATGAATTTTCGTCTAATTTCTTAGCCAAGTTACTTGGTCGTTAGCTACATGCTAGCTGCACATTCTGCTCTCGGCAGCTGGCTACAGCGAGCTTACAGACATTAGCTAGCTACCGTTCATTATGTAATACTATCAATGATCAGTATCTAGTTAGTTTATGGATGAGGAAACGTTTACTCTCTGGTGAATAACTTTAGTAAGTCGTAAAGGGTAGTGCTAGCTATAGCCAACAGTTTAACGCAAGGTGGAAGTGAGAAAAAACTACCGTTGCTAAGTTACCGGTGTCCTCTCAGCCTCAACCCAGCAGCTGAGTTGACGACATTAAACATACTAACAAATATGTACGTTAAATGCACAACATAGTTTTAACGTAGAGTAACATAATTGATTGGAATAAAAGTTAAAGTAATGGTCATAGCTAGAGGAATGTTGTGTAATAATCTCTTTCTGTCGCCGCAGTCAGTAAGAACCATCCAAGGCCACAGATGGGGAGATCGAAAAAGTGATAAAACGGTGGCTTCAACTAAGTAACGTTAGCTGGAGATCGAGAGGGAGGAACGCTTTGTGAAAATGTTGCCAGAAGGTTGAACTTCATATCATACATCAAAAATTTTAAACCTGAAGGAAATACTTTGACAACAAGAAACATCTCATAAGGTACAAGATTTTTCTAGCTACAAAGAATACATTACTTGCAGGTAAGATGTAGCAATGACTTTATCATGTATTTTTGGATAACCATGAATTAGGTCATATATAAACAGTTTAATGGGATGCTAAACATTTTGATGAAAGGATAGACATCTTTGTATGCTGTGCTGTTTTGGGTGGGTGATTTCTCTGCCTCATTTCCTTGATATTTTCACAAACTTTTCTCATAATTCCCCTAAAAGTACAATGATTTTATTTTACCAAAAAGATTATAGAGAGGATGACCTTGGCTATCTCCTTTGGCTAGGAGTATCTATGGCTACTTCCAATGGAAAGTGAGGATGACCAGAGTGCAAAATAAATGGTACAGTATACTTGTCTTGCTATTATCATGTCGACCTCAGGGCATTACATATGGAGGGTGAGTTGTGCCATAATTAAATACAATACACTCATACACTCATGTATCACATCCTGAACATTTTCATCCTGAGGATTTTCAGCCACTTTAAAAATTGTACATATCAGTTTGATATGCTAAATCACAGTTTTATAATAAACACATTGGGCCCAATCTTACACCCGGCGCTAACCCAAACGCAAGTGTCTTTGCTATCTTACACCCGGCGCAGGGGTCATTATAGCGTCCAGCGCTAACGTTGTTTAACTACCAAGTGAACTCACGCCCATAGCAAGTGAACTGGGCAGGTTGGTCTTAAAGTGATAGTTCGGAATGTCTCAATTACGACTTACCCATGATGTAGTTTATTGATGGAAACCATTTTCAGCTAATTCCATGCTGTCCCTTCTTTTGGACATACACATGTTGCTAATGCTAGCGCAACTCTATGGCAACCAGTAGCATCCACTACCAAATGCACTTAAACACTCCACAGTGCACCCAAAGCAAATAAAATACGACGACAGTCTATCGGGGGAGCGATACTTTACGTTACCTACGAATGTAGTGCCGGAACTGGTCGACTACAACAACAAAGAAGAGTAACAAGTTGCAATGGCCACGTTCGCTCCGCCGCCGTACTTCCACAGAGAATATTAGGTCAGCACAAAGTAAAGGATTCAACGATAGTTTGACTTGAAAAATTATGGTATAAACACTCAAAATAACCCAGATAGACTGTCGTCGTATTCGTTGCCATAGAGTTGCACTAGCATTAGCAACGTGTGTATGTCCAAAAGAAGGGACAGCATGGAAAATGGTTTCCATCAATCAACTCCATCATGGGTAAGTCGTAATTGAGACATTGGGCCCTATCTTGCCGATCTTGGCGCTTAGTCTAAGCGCATGGCGTAAAGTCCATTTTGGACGTGTCCAAGTCCACTTTTGCTATTTTAACGGCGTGTTTTTTTGGCGCTAAGCACGGCGCAAGGTGCAACTGGGCTGAACCTAGTCGCTTCATTAATTATAGGTGCGTCTTGGGCGTGACATGCAATAAACCAATCAAAATGTCATATCCCATTCCCTTTAAAAGCCTGCTTTTCCACCTTGGCGGATTGCTTGATGGCGAAACAGACATGCTCGTGCGTGTTTAGTGTGATCAAGGAATAGGCTAAATGGAGTATGATCAATATTATTCGGACTAACCATTAGCCTATGAGTTCCCGGTAATTCCAGACAGGGCTGTTATTTTACAAAATATATGCGGTTAAATTTCGTTAAAAGGACCTGCAACAGCTGAGAATAAGCTATCAATGGCTTCAGTCTCACCTTAGAAAACGCCAAATTAGCCTGCTTGTTCAGTGAATTTCCTTTGATTATGTAATGAAAGTGTCAAATATCAATTCCAAGAGGCTGTTCTCATGGAGTTCTCGAAGTTCAAGCTTCATCCAAAGTTCATTAGGCTACCTGCATAGTAGGCTAATATTGATTAATAACATACATACCGTTATTTTGCCTTAATGATGACACTAAATAGCCTACAATAAAGCTGTCAGGTTCGCAACCCATATGTTCATGCATATTTCCCCTTGTTTAATAATGTCCTGTTTATGGAAATGTGACCAATCCTTTAAAACAATCCACTTTCCCAGGAAGACCGTGAAACGTGCGACTTACAGCAGGGGAAACAGAGAACATGCAGCGCACGTGCAGAGAATGCCATTAAAATTAATTGTGAATTAATTGTGTAACGTGCTGCAAATTTCTTTTAGTTTCTAATTAGACGCTTAGTTCTCTTTAAAATCATTTTGTTCAGTTATGGAATAACGGGTGAAATCAGCTGGGTTTTAAACGGTGAGAGTATGGAAACCTGGTCACTGTAATTTAAAAAATATGAAGGACGAAGAATAGCTAAGGTTACAATTTAGTTAACAAACTAACAACATTTATCTCCGTTTTTTAACCATAGGCTATCGAAAAAAACCTTATGCACAGCGAATCCGCTGTAGCCTAGGCTATTTGAAAAACAATAAATGCAATATTCACTGGACAAGGTTTTGAACTTTTTTCAGTCACAAACCATTCTATTTACTTACAGGCTGTATTCATAGATAAACAGAGCTGTATTGTAATGACATCTGAAGCGCATTTTCAGAACTTAAATGTCCGTCTATTGCCGTGCGCGAGTTTTCCATTGAATGACAATTCACGCATTAGGTGTAAATGACAATTCGCGCATTAGGCTTGATATAGGTGTCATCAGTTGCTTTTTAATGGATAGCCATTGTCCCGTACCATCGCACATCGCCTGGATGTTGATGGAGTGGGCTGAAAGCAATTTAATGTGCACGGCATTCCCCTTCGCTGAGGGAAAGGTAGGCTATGGACCCTTTTATTATTATGTATTTTTTGATATAGGCTACACAATAATACTATTTCACATTGTAATCTTGATATTTTAATCATGCTTGTGCGCGCCCCTGTGTGTAACAGACAGGAGGGTACGCGCATTGTGCACACGCCTTTGTAGACGCACTTATATGCGCCGTTAAAATAACATGTATACAACTGCAACATGACTTTAGACCAGGTTAGTGGTGGTTCTAGCGCAAGCGCTTTCTGCTGGCTCAAGATAGCAATACGCCAAAAGAATCCTGGCCACTCCTCATCTTAAGACCAACACGCCCAAACGGCGCAAGAGTACATGGTAGTTAAAGGACGTAAGCGTTAGGCGTTATAATGAACCTACCGCCAGGTGTAAGATAGCAAAGACACTTGCGTTTGGGTTAGCGCCGCTTTGCGCCGGGTGTAAGATAGGGCCCATTATGTCCAAAATTCCGAACTATCCCTTTAAGATGAGGTGTGGCCAGGATAATTTTTGGCGTATTGCTATCTCCAGCAGTGTTTGTTGTTTATTTGTTGGACATAATTGCAAATGACCCAATTTTATAAATTATTTTAAAATGTGACAACCCCTCTCTTGGGTGTTTTGTACATCTATCTGCCTGAATAGAAAAAATACATTTTCAGTCCATTGACTCCCATTATATTTTTTCTGAAAAGTGGCACCAGACGTTCGTCACCAAATTTGGCGGGACTACGGAGCTCTATAATGTAGCTAAATGCAGTAACATTGTTGCCCCGCCCACTGATTACCATATACAACCTCGTACATGGGCAATAATACAGGCGCATTTATGCATTTGTGTTGATGTAACATTGGGCGAGACAGATAGGGCTCTCAGATATTGGGGCGTCCCCTGTGGAAATTGTTTCTCTTTGAACTTACAAATGAATCACGTATGAAAATGGTTAAATAAAATGTGTTATAGCCTATGGCACGTCTAGGCCCATGTTGTAGACGCATTTTAGCCGGGCTAAAAAAAGAGCTAAAAGAGATCTTACCAGATGCTTAGATCTGATTTAGCGGCTCTTTAGGTGATCTAATAGACATTGTATGTTCGTTCGTACGTACGTACCTATGTACGAACAAAATGTACACCTGCTCAGGACCACGCGTAGCCTACTGCGTCCGTAAATTCAAAATACCGCAAAATGTAGCTTCTGAATGTCAATTAGGATAAGCCTATGTAGCCTACTATTTTTGGCAATAAACTAATAAATTCTAATTGGTTGCTGGTGTAAACATCAATGCAGGGTAGGGTTGTAATGGGGCGTGACGTGTGAGGTAGGAAGAGCCAAACGCAGCAAGGGGAATCTTTAAGCCCTAAGGCCACTAAGGCGGGAAACCCCGCAGTTAAGGGAGGAGACAAGACAACGAACACGCCTACAAACGCTACTAACCGGCTCACTGTCACACGCCAATAGGTAAAAGCGCAAGGACAGGTTTCTGAATAGCCAGAAATAATACGCGCCCTGTCTCGGTAACGAGACGCATAAGAACGGGCGAGTAGCGTAAAGGCAAAAATAAAACACAATCAACAAACACTGCAAAATAATACGATAGTATTTGAGGAGGCGAAAGGAACAGATCCAACGTTCCAAGGCTACTCTCAGACTCGCGGTCACACACAAACATGTCCACAACATCGCCCAATCCTCCCTATAGGAAGACATGCACCGAAAGACGAAACAGAACAGCAGTTCCGAACAAAATCGTCAAAACTCCATGTAAGGAGAAAAGTACCGAAAGGAACGAACAGGACAGGCTGCACCGGACATTTACCGGCTAAAGACCAAAGCGAGATTAGTTGAAAATAAACGCCCTACCTCTCCATAAAGAGGAATGTAACGAGGCGTACAGGAACAGAGATTTAACGTTCCATGGCTAGTTTCATAGGCTCGCAGTCACATGCATTAAACATAAAGGGGTAAACGCCCGATCTCCCAGGAGAGAGAAACATTTTACAGGCGAGCCGACGGAGCACCGTCGTCCCATAACTTTACGATTAAATATGACTAACGCAAGCTCAATTGAAAACACACGCCCTAGCCTCTCAGTAAAGAAATATGTAACGAGGCGAAGGAACAGAGCTAACGTTCCGAGGCTATTTTCAGAAACACGCAGTCACACACAAACATGTCCACAACATCGCCCAAGCTCCATATAAGGAGAGACACACCCGGAGAACGAACAGAACAAGTTCCGAACAAAATCGTCCCGCAGGTAAAAGGGCGAACAGGACAGCTGCAACAAGTAATCCTGTCCTAGATTACTTCGCTCTCAAAATGCTGGCTATTTGAAAATTCCTATTATATCTAAAATTACAATGGGTGGCAGAGCCTTCTCTTACAGAGCCCCTTTTTTATGGAATAATCTTCCCATGTATGTACGGGCTGCAGACACACTTTCTGTCTTTAAGTGTAGGCTAAAAACGTACCTCTTTAGTCAATCCTATAGTTAAGCATGTCGGGGGGGCTAACCTTCTCTTTTCCTCTCTCACCCTGAGCTGCAGATCACTCCGGCCCGTCCCCCTCTCACCCTGAGTTTGCAGACTGCTCCAGTTATGCCCCTCACCCTGAGTTTGCAGACTGCTTCGGACCCGTCCCTCCTTTGGTTTATCCTCCCGACTTCACGCAACCGGAGTCCCAGATGCATCACCCCGCCCCCTTTGAACTGATGATTGAACTGATTATTGATTTGACTATTACCATTCAGTCCACCTTTAGTCTAAACCGGGCCGGCCAGCGAAGGATGGGCACCCCCTTTCTAGCCAGGTTCCTTCCGAGATTTCTTCCCACTGGGGAGTTTTTTCTCGCCACTGTTCAGTGTTTTTTCTCCCCTACCGGGGAGTTTACCTCATTTTGCTGGTTGGGGGCTAAGGCCTGGTTTTTTGCTCAATTTTCCTTTTGTTTCCCTGTGCAGCGTCTTTGTGACAGTTCACTGTAAAAAGCGCTATACAAATAAAATTGAATTGAATTGAACAACAGACCAACGCACACTTAATCGAAAATAGCAAGCACTGCCTCTCAATATAATATAAAACCCTGACTCACAACAAAGGGGAACGTAGTCCACGAGAAGGAGACAAAACAGGGAACAAACGTACCGAAGCTACTAACCGGCTCACTGAAACACGGAAATGAGTAGAAGCTCAAACGCCTGGTTTCTCAGCAAGAAAACCAAACAGAGGCGAAATGGAACAAAGAACTGCTACCCTATACTTCTACGAGCTAAGTAACTAAGGCTGCCTTTACACTACCTGGTAAAAGTGACCCAATTCCGATTTTTTGCTCACATGTGGCACAGATCGGATATGTATTATGAACGTGTAAACAGGAAAAAAGCACATGGAATCGGATATTCTCACATCCGTTTCAGGCCTCAATCATATGTGGAAATAAATCGGATATTAATCGGATATCTGCCAATGCGACTGCCATCTAAACGGACAGATCGGATATTCCCTGTCATTGTGATTCGCACGTCATTGAAAATGCGACGATCTTGTACTTTTTTGCATTTTAATGACGTATAACGTTACTTTCACGTGCACAACTACTCTCCGCTGGAAAAAAACGGCGCAAGTGAAATGGAGGACGAAGGCTCAGGCCAGTGGACACCTGCCGAGGTTACCTGTCTTTTAAGCCTTTGAATTATTATTTCGGTCTCGTTTGCGTCCATTGCGAGAAAGTGCCGGCTGGTTGTTTACTTTTGTTTTTTCGTTTCGGTAACCAAACCCTCTTGTACGCATGCGGGTTGTTTCAAGTGTTAAGCAAGTGTAAACACAGGTATCGGATATGGGTCACTTTCAAAAGTAGATGTAAACAGGCGGTCAAAAAAATCGGATATAGGCTAAAAATCGGAACTGGGCATCAAGACCTGCAGTGTAAATGCGGCCTAAGTAGAAGCGAAACGCCCGATCTCCCAGGAGAGAGATTTTACAGGCGAAATAGAGCAGAGATCCGCGGTCCCATACTTCTACGAGATAAGTAACTAAAGAGCCGGCAAGAATAAAGCCCTGCCTCAGCAACGAGACGTTAAAAAAAAGGCGAGTAGCATGAAAGGTACAAATAACACACACCAAATAAATAAAGCCCTAAAGTCAGTACGATAAAAATGCCCTGTCTCTTAGTAAGAACCTACTATACAGATACATGCAAACAAACAGAGACTCCTCTCGCCTTCACGGAAGAAAGCAGACAGAGAGAGGAGAAAGAGACATAGAAAGGCAAAAATCTAGGCAACGGACTAACAAGGAAAAAACCAGGAAGCGAGGACTGAAAAGAGCCAGGGGGGAGGAGTCCGAATAACTACATCCACATAGGCAGGTATGCCAGGGGGGACGAGTCCTAAAAGCTACTTCCACATAGGCGAGTCCCGCATAACTCCAATGACGCACAACGGAGCAAAATGGTCTCCTTAAAAACCTAGACCAAAATAATACTGACTTAAAATACAAAGGGCAGGATAATACCACACACAAAACAGCATAACTAATGCCCGACAACACACCACAATACAAATCATAAAACAATCAATACAGAAGCCCCGGAAGAAGGAAATGGAAGGCTTAAATAGCTCTCAAGGTGACCACGTGCAGGTGTGGATGCTAACAGAAGCTCCGTAATCTAAGCAGGGCGGAGCAAGCATCTACCAAAAGGGCAGCGCCCTCGCGTGGCCACTGAGGAAAACGACAGCATAGGGAAAAAGGGTTAAAAACCATGACAAGGGTAGCCTGTGCTTTTTTGAACCAACAGTGTTTTGTCCTGGAAAATATTGCAGATATTAATGGTATATGCAGTTATTTTTCGTTCTTACAATTGTACCGCACCTCCGTTGATTGCTACATCTGTCTGTGTTAATGTTGGAACAAGAACTAGCTACTAATCAAAATACACTTGGAATCGAATGCTTTCATTGGTGGTGGATAATATGCGCCAAGCTAAGCAGGGGTGCAAATCCCAGGGGGGACGGGGGGGACATGTCCCCCCCAATTTCTGAAAAACATGAATTGTCCCCCCCAATAAAAATACCCTAATTATTAAAAATTGAACAAATATATTTTCTGACTCCACATTCCATCTCCGGTCTCCTCCACTACAATGCAAATGAATGGGTAGTTTCTTACACAGACGCTGATGACGTCAGCAGTCTTAAAAAAACAACCCCCTCAATCTTTCTCTCAGCTCTGGAAAGTGACTGCCGTCTGGAGCTCTGGAAATTTATTTCAGAAGCAGATGCCTTTCTGTGAGTAATTTTGATCGAAAGTAGAATACTTCAAGAACAGAAGTATGCCCATAAATTATTTTAAAACGTAATCAGACTCTGTTTGCCACCTGTAGTGAAGTAACTTCACTAGAAGCTAGTTTAGCAGCACTAGCTAGCTAGCTAGTGCTATTTTCCAGCTAACGTTAGTGGTTGCTAATGTTAGCTAGCTACCTAACGTTAGTGCTATTTTCCAGCTAGCTAGTGGTTGCTAGGTTTGGTAGACCAAATCTCTGCCAGCAATTTATTGCTGGTAGTGAAACTCGCAAGTACACCTTTGGCTCATTTGGCTAGGTATGATAGTTTGTGAGTGTAGTGATCAGACTCACATACTCAGTGGTCAATACTCACATGATTGTATAATGAATGGATATGGTCAGAAATATGATTTAAAAAAGGGCAACCTAGGTATATTTTGTTGATAATTTTCATGATTTGGTTGTTTGATGTTTGATTTTTAATCTGTTTTATTCATTTTTATTTGCTTGCCATATGTCTGTGAAGTGTATTGGGACCATGTCATATGGTGATTTTGCACTTTAAATAAAAATTTACTTGTCTTGACTTGAATTGATAACTGCTGGCATTGTAAATAGACATGATCAGTTGGTTTACACAACTTGGTTAGGACTTCATATTTTGATATTCTTCCATATCAATTAATCATGCATACAGTATTCCCATACACTGGGAGAAAGGGAAGATGGTGAGAAGAATTGGGGATCTGGGAGGGGCGGAGGGAGGCGAAAGATAAGAACGAGAGTTGTCATTACATGCCTGAGAGTGAGGCCCTTGAAATTATGATTTACTAATATAACAGTTAAGTAAGCAGTGATGCATGCTGTTGGCTGTTTAGGACAAATGAACAAGAAAGGTAAGCACAATTAATGATTCCCTGTACAGTACTTTTTGAATGATATGGCGAGCCTCTACAACGTTGTGGTTTATGGTGGCATGGTATGATTTGCATACGGGCAAAAAAAAATCACTTTTGTGTCCCCCCCAATCTTGAGAACGGATTTGCACCCCTGAAGCTAAGGGTAACCAAGTGCAGTTAGATTGAATGTGTATTATGATCTCTGTTCAGATCTGATATAAATAAATGAGGCAAGAAGTGGATGATCTACTTTTAGCTCTTTAATAAGAACTATGTTGCAAGGCAGCGAACAACATACATAGCCTACTCTTTATCTGGCGCATGAGAGAACAAGAATAATTTTTATAATGTTAGTAATTTAGAACGGACAACTATCAACACCTCCCTTTGCCTTTGCCTTTGCCTTGGTATAGGGATGTCTTATTTGGCCCTACTGACACCTACTGGCCATAACGTGTAATAACTCACTTTACCACATTAAGGTTGTTGATTGATATCTTTTTAGTCTAACAATTTGACTGTCTTCCATGTTAGTGTGCATGAATGTATTAGCAGTTAAACAACACTACATGCTGTTTAAGCAACAATAGTTCTAACTAGCTTGTTTCAATCCTTTCATTCTCATTGCATGTAGCCTAGAACTAGGCTATCTTTTCAGATGCTGAACTAATATGTTATTTTTGTTGTTATTTTACATGTAGTATAAAGTTAATTTAAATAAAACTGTCTTTCAGGGTAGACTGCTAGCTCCACAACGTCTGCACAGTAAGAAGAGAGACAGAAATGCAACACACACTGCACCATTGCCTTGCTTTTGAAGTCAATCACCAGAATTATCATGTTAATATTGACACCCCTGTTAGTATTTGCTTTCTCTTTTGGTTCAACCTAGTTTATAATTTATTAGTATTATTATTATTATTATTAGTTTATTATTTTGTGATAATGACAATAGGATAATGGCTTTTCTGCTAAATTTATTCTTATTCTCTTATTCCACTCTTTTCTCACTAGGACCTCTGGACATCCTATTCTTCTGTGGTGACTAAGGTACATCAGCCTAGTTTCACAGAGGCCTACTAGACATTCTGCTCCACCAACATTTATGACTACGCCTATTCTTTTCAAATTAATATACTTATTTATGAATGTTGTGTAAAATAACTGACCTGCTAATAATCCCCAGTTATTTACTCACAAACATTTGTGTACTCTGGTTTTGTCTACTCCATTTCATATATTGCAATTAGCCTACTATATATTTGAAGATATATTTTTCTTAATTTTTAAAACTAGAACCGTGAAGGCCGATGCCAATTGGTGTAGTGATTTTAAATTTATAATGATTTAATCCGTGTTTATAGAATGTTTCTGTCCTGCCCTGACTTTTCCTAAATAGTTATACTGCAAATAGCCTACCGACGCTGTTGTAATTCTAAAATTATGAGTTAGATGAGTTTTTCTTGATTTTTTTTAACCTCAAAGACCCCCTATAACCGCCACGTTCAACGACATTTGGCGTTGGTACCCAAGTGTGAATCGCTCCTTCTCTCCTCCGGGAGCGTATTGACTGCGTTTGCATAATGACCGCATTAGCGTCCCGAGACAGTGATCATGTAACGTTATATAAACTGTTATTTTATATACCCATAATAAAAAATATTTAAATTCATTAAAATGTGTTTTATTTTCCTAGAGTAATTTATCAAAAGAGCCATTCATCTAGGTTTTATTCTGATAAGGTACCTGATTGTGTTTGGACCACTGCAGCGCGACTTTGGAAAGTTTTTTTTTCTGAAAATAGATAGCGTCTGAAAAAAGTCTGTTGCAAATGATGTAGCCTAATTCCTTTGTAGCCTAATAATGTAGTGTATTGCAAATGATGTATCCTAACCTAATTCCTTTGCTTGTTCAATTATGTGATTTATCCAAATAAAAACGTTTGAATTGATTACAATCAGTTGTTTTATTTTTCAAGAGGGAAATCATTTTAGGCATTCGCGGCAATAGGCTATGGTTTTAGCCATGGTTGAAATAGGCTTATAATTGGACATTATTTAGGCTAAATCACTTAAAATAAGAACTGCGTTCCAAATACAAAAAACTGACCCTGGTATTTTGTTAGGGAGGTGTCTCTCTACCATTTATGATACTTATTGCTATCTATTTATGATAAGCCTATGGCAAAAATGAATGGAGAAAATATTTAGAACCATTGGGTGTGCTTTTTGACGTCAGGGTCCTAAAGTACCCTGATGTCAAAAAGCACACCCAATGCATCTATCTCTCCACGATGACATCGAACTGCAGCGGGGAGTGATCATTTTCAAAGTTGAAAAGAATAAAAAATGAAGTTATAAGTTGCATGAGTATTGAAAATAAAATTGTAAGCTCACTGAGCTTCACTGACTTGATTGATGACTTCGCCATGAGAAAAGTTTGTAAACGTACGATGTAATAATAATAAGTATGTGGATGAAATTTAATATAATTACAATTCAATTGAATAGAATTTCTTGTTTACTTACACTAGTAATCATTTTGATGGAAGGGCCCCAGTTTGAATTACAGCCAGGGGCCCCATGCAACCTTAATCCAGCTCTGACGATGTGTCAACCATTGCCAATGCCGATACATTTTAGTTGATAGAGGATGGTATCATACATCAGCCCGACCCTATTGCTATATATCCAATCAATTTAAATATTCAACAAAAATGCCAAATTATTTATTGAATTTAGACCTATTGCTGCTCTAAAAACTCATGGGGAACGACCATTTCCTGGCTGCTTTAAAAAACATTCTCCTGCGAGTGCATGCCCCCAGACCTCCCTTGTAGAGGCTTAGCCCCCCTAAACATATTATCTCTGGTGACGCCCCTGGTTCAACTTAATAATATCAGCTAAGTGAATTGTGTATTCGACGTTTCTTCCACCTGGTTTCATTTGTTACCGTAATGTCTGGAATGAACGCGCACAAAACTCAAGAACGCGCTTGAACAATAATCGCAGAAGCGTGGATAGTCTGACTCCAGTAACTAAACTGTACGCAGCCACCAAAACAAAAAGTAGGCTACTGTTAGCTGCATGCGAATCGAGCACAGCGATATCATGTTGATTGGAGTAATAATTTTGTTATCTAGCTATAGGGTTGCCACACATCAAGGTTTTCTCTTGAATGTCCTTGTTTGTCCCGGGAATTATGTATAGGCTTAGCCTACATGAACAGAGTCTCTTGGTTCCTGGGCAACGTAGCCTATTTATTGATTTATTTTGTGAAATGTGGTGTCCTGTATTCTTGTGAGTCAAAGGTGGCAATCCTATCTAGCAACCTTAAGGCTACACCCACTAAAGGTGTGCTAGAGCGTTGACTTGAGTAAAATTTAACCAAATTAATCGGCTTTCTATCGCTAGCGCTAGATTGACACAACAGTTCAGGGCGTGCACGTTTGATACCGGTTGAAACAATATTTTTGCGGATCTTTCACCTGTAAAGACTGTCGAATAGCGGAATATTACTTGTCTTTCTTTGAAAAGCCTGCTAGCAATCATAGATAGCATTAATAAAACAAGGCAACCACATATGAGATCGTATTGTACTTCGTTAGTCAGCAAGTGGTAGGATATTTGTTCTAAACGTTCCATTTAATAATAATTGACGATGGTAGAAGGTTGTAACGCTTGGCTCAGGTTGGTTTGTAAATTATTTATTTTTTTTGCTAGGTGCTACATATGATTTGTGTCCGCTGATAAAATGCGAAACGTCGCTAGTTATAGCTACAGTATATCATAATTAACATAACATATTAATCTTACTAGTAGCCTATGCGATAGCTACTTTCCGACAGCAAAACAGAAACGATTTTGGCCTAAAATTGTATTTTCCTGGGGCCAGGATGAATAACCCTGGGTATTGCAGCGACCCGGACAGCACCAGCACCAACGATACGGTGGAAATCACTGGCGTTACGCTGGACTGTTCAGGCACCGACGACTCATCGCCCACGCACCACGACTCTGTCCCAGGTACAGTGGCGTCATTTCAGTTGAAGCCAAGGTATGGCAAGGGAACACGTAGGGGATTAAATCCCCCCTCCTCCTATTTTCTGGATATTATTTTAAAAATTATGCTATTAAATAGTCAATTTTGGTGAGTTCTAAAAGAAGATATCCTAAAATAAAACGTCCAGGGGAAATATGGAATAAATGCAGTTTAAAAAATTGGATTTCACTGTTTTAGCTCTGAAGCAACACAGGATGCAATTAAACCACTGCCATATGGGGGACAACCATCAAACAAATGCTGCAATAGGCAGAGATATCAGGAACATGTATTCAGTTTATGAAATAGTGCCTGACAATTAAGTGCAGATCATTACATATCCATTATAGCTTACACCACTGGTTCTCAAGTTCGGTCCTGGGGAACCCCGTGTATGCTGGCTTTCGTACCAACCACACTTGCAATCCCAGAAGTTTAACAGGCTGTTAATTTTTCTTTTCATGTTTAGATGGATTATTTTCCCTCTTAAGCCACATGATGTCAGAAATAGCTATGCTTGCCATTTAGAATAAAGTCCCTTGTTCATATTGTGCTTACAGTGCTATATTGCAAACAATTACATAAAAATAGTTAACAAATTTAAAAAAACTGATCAAATTAAAGACTGAGGTGAAGCAATAGGCTCCTAATTAGGTCGTTGAACACGTGTTTCAGTTCTTTCATAGTTTTTTTCTTAAATGTATTAACACAACGCAGATTTGGCTTATTTTCATGTGTATTGTCTTTGAATACTTGGTTTGTTTTAGTGGCCATGTCGCCAGACTTTCACCAATTAGGAGCCTACCGATTCACTTCTGTCTTTAATTTGATCAGTTAAATAATTTTGTTACAGGGATGATGTAGTGATGATGCGTAGCTATGCCTTATATGAATTTCCCCTTATAATGATGCCCCAATGCAAGATATTTAGCTTAAATTGTGTGTGCTTCAATAGGTTATTATCACACATAGGACCCCATAACAGCAGCAGCACAAGTCAAAGCTCAGAAGCCACAGAGTATAATTTGCCCAGTTGTTTGAACATTTCTCAGTATGAGTACTTTAAAAAGGCATATCCATTTATGTATACAGCAAACCAGCAGCTGGGTTGTAGATTTGCAAAAATCAAATGGCGTATCAATAGGGCGAGTACTACATTCGAATGTTTCTTGCACAGAAATAATCAACTTTATCTCAAAGAAAATGCTTAATTGTTTGACTGCAAGCATTAAATCTACTAGGCCCAAGTTGACCATTCTCATTGATGAGAGCACATCTTTGAGCAAGACATCATGTTTAATTGTGTATCTGAGATGTGCAGTTAACAATTCTGAACCAACTACTTTCTTTCTAGACCTTTAGGAACTGTCTTCCACCAATGCCGAAGGGATCACTGAAGCATTGCTTAAGGAATGTTTGGTTGGATTTTGCTCAGATGGAGCTTCAGTAATGCTGGGGAGGAAGGCTGGAGTTTTCACAAAGTTGAAAAGGATGTACCCTCGTATTATTGGGTGGCATTGCTTCAATCATAGGCTTGAGCTGTCTGTTGGGGATGTTGGGGACCATTTGCTCTGAAATAAATCATTTCACTAGTTTCACTGAGAAGTTATATTCCCTTTATCACCAGTCCCCCAAAAATCAAAAAGAACTGGATTCAGCAGCCTCACAATTAGGCATTCAGTTGAAAATGATTGGACAAGTCCTTCATGTTAGATGGGTGGCAACATCATCTAGAACAGTTAAAGCTGTGTGGACGATGCATGGTGCCCTATACAGTCACTTCTCTAATGCAAACAAAAATACAGGACGCACTGCAAATGAGAGATACGTGTTTGAGGGACTTGCAGCAAAGCTGTCCTCTGGAGGCTTTATAAAGAACATGGGCCTTATGCTAGCTGCCCTGGAGGAACTGAAAGATTTATCTGAGAGTTTACAGTTAAGGGATGGGACATTGTCTTATGCTGTGCATCTAATAAGGAGGCAAATAGATGTGTTTTTGGCAAGGAAGGATCATGCTGGAACGCATTACCAACAAGCGACTGAAGCAGTTACAAGTGGATGCTTCAATGGGGTCACAGTGTGAAATTACTCCAGACAGAGGGAAATTAACCTCATAAAATTTTATGAAGCCCTGGCTGGCAGTATGAGTGCAAGAATGGTGACCAATGAAGAATGAAGAAGCTTTTTGACAAACAAGGGTAGAGATTTCAAAGAGCATCCTGAAGCCCCTGTTAAGGATGGCCTACTAAAACTGCAATAAGTAGTCAAAACACTTGCAGTCAGTAGTGCTGATTGTGAAAGGGGTTTTTCTGAAATTAACAATGTGATTACATCTTTACGCACACAGCTAAAAACTGAGAATGTGTCTGTGCTGATGTTCATTTCCTTGGTTGGGCCACCACTTGAAGCATGGGATCCAACAAAGTATGTTAAAAAATGGCTTCTGAAAAGACGGTCTGCTGATCATTTGGCTTGTAGAGAAAGGAGGTACTTTGTCCAAAGGTCTTTCTATCAGCCGCTCTGGGAGCTGTTTTGAGGTGAGCTCACCCCAGACCCTCCTCCATAGGTCACGGTCAAGAGAGTTCCACCACCTTCCAAATTCTGTGTAATAGGGTGGAGTATGGGTGGGTGTAGGACGCTGTGTAGAGGGTGGAGAGTAGGTGGGTGTGTGTAGGACTCTGTGTAATAGGGTGGAGTATGGGTGGGTGTAGGACGCTGTGTAGAGGGTGGAGAGTAGGTGGGTGTGTGTGTAGGACTCTGTGTAAAGGGTGGAGTGTGGGTGGGTGTAGGACTCTGTAAGAGGGTGGAGTGTGGGTGGGTGTGTGTATGACTCTGTAAGAGGGTGGAGTGTGGGTGGGTGGGTGTAGGACTGTGTAAGAGGGTGGAGTGTGGGTGGGTGGGTGTAGGACTGTGTAAGAGGGTGGAGTGTGGGTGGGTGGGTGGGTGTAGGACTGTGTAAGAGGGTGGAGTGTGCTTGGGTGGGTGTAGACTCTGTGTAAGAGGGTGGAGTGTGCGTGGGTGTAGGACTCTGTGTAAGATGGTGGAGTGTGGGTGGGTGTGTGTAGGACTCTGTGTAAAGGGCGGAGTGTGGGTGGGTGTGTGTAGGACTCTGTGTAAAGGGTGGAGTGTGGGTGGGTGTAGGACTCTGTAAGAGGGTGGAGTATGGGTGGGTGTTTGCCCTGTCTGAATAGGACTCTGTGTAATAGGGTGGAGTATGGGTGGGTGTAGGACGCTGTGTAAGATGGTGGAGTGTGGGTGGATGTGTGTAGGACTCTGTGTAAGTGGGTGGAGTGTGGGTGGGTGGGTGTAGGACTCTGTTAGAGGGTGGAGTGTGGGTGCGTGGGTGTAGGACTCTGTGTAAAAGGGTTGGAGTGTGGGTGGGTGTGTGTAGGACTCTGTGTAAAGGGTGGAGTGTGGGTGGGTGTGTGTAGGACTATGTAAAGCGTGGAGTGTGGGTGTGCGTAGGACTCTGTGTAAAGGGTGGAGTGTGGGTGGGTGGGTGTAGAGGGTGGAGTGTGAGTGGGTGTAGGACTGTGTAAGAGGGTGGAGTGTGGGTGGGTGTAGGACTGTGTAATAGGGTGGAGTGTGGGTGGGTGGGTGTAGGACTCTGTTAGAGGATGGAGTGTGGGTGCGTGGGTGTAGGACTCTGTAAGAGGGTGGAGTGTGGGTGGGTGTGTGTAGGACTCTGTGTAAAGGGTGGAGTGTGGGTGGGTGTAGGACTCTGTGTTAGAGGGTGGAGTGTGGGTGGGTGTAGGACTGTGTAAGAGGGTGGAGTGTGGGTGGGTGTAGGACTGTGTAAGAGGGTGGAGTGTGGGTGGGTGTAGGACTCTGTGTAAGAGGGTGGAGTGTGGGCGGGTGGGTGTGGGACTGTGTAAGAGGGTGGAGTGTGGGCAGGTGGGTGTAGGACTGTGTAAGAGGGTGGAGTGTGGGTGGGTGGGTGTAGGACTCTGTGTAAGAGGGTGGAGTGTGGGTGGGTGTAGGACTGTGTAAGAGGGTGGAGTGTGGGTGGGTGGGTGTAGGACTCTGTGTAATAGGGTGGAGTATGGGTGGGTGTAGGACGCTGTGTAGAGGGTGGAGAGTAGGTAGGTGTGTAGGACTCTGTGTAAGAGGGTGGAGTGTGGGTGGGTGTGTGTAGGACTCTGTGTAAGAGGGTGGATTGTGGGTGGGTGTAGGACTCTGTGTAAGATGGTGGAGTGTGGGTGGGTGTGTGTAGGACTCTGTGTAGAGGGTGGAGTGTGGGTGGGTGTAGGACTGTGTAAGAGGGTGGAGTGTGGGTGGGTGTAGGACACTGTTGTGTAAGTGGGTGGAGTGTGGGTGGGTGGGTGGGTGTTGGACATTGTTGTGTAAGAGGGTGAAGTGTTGGTGGGTGGGTGTTGGACACTGTTGTGTAAGAGGGTGAAGTGTTGGTGGGTGGGTGTTGGACACTGTTGTGTAAGAGGGTGAAGTGTTGGTGGGTGGGTGTAGGTATGGCCACTGCGGAGAGGGTATAAAATTATTTTTCCCATGTCAGGTATATTTGTTCCTGAGGATTGATTTGTAGGTGCGTAAAGGATTTGCGAGGATGACGTGAAAAAAAAATAATAATTTTGGCCCAGCCCTGCCCCGTTGCTGTATATTACTGATCCATGTTCTCTGGCATCCCGGTTTTCAGTGTTCAGATTTGTCTGAAACACAAAACACATGCTAAATCCTTTGTCGGCTAGTGACGGGGCACCCGAGGTGATCTGGTACATGGAGGTAATTAGCTGTGTCCTCACGGGAGACATAGTTCACCGGGTTGTTTTCTCCATCTCTGCTCTTTAGTGACTTCGACTGGCAATGTGGTGTCTATGTGAGTCATGCCTATATCAGCCAAAATAGCCTCTCCTCCAAGCATGGTAGGTTGTCGAATTACAGTCACAACAGACCAGGTGAAAAAAACTGACTGCTTTCACTAACCTCAGAGAAGGCTAGTGCTGCTCTTCAGTCTCCAGGATTGCAAGTGGATGTTGTAGATGAGAAGGAGTTACCAGGAATCTGCGATGAAGAAAATTGACTTAAATGGTGGTGTGACAGAGAGGAGCTGGATGCTTTCTCCTGTGTTATATTGCTTCTGTGCATTTTATCCCTATATCTGTATCTGTATCAAATCTGAGTGTATTTGAATGATCTCTTTATGTTTGTCATCTCTGTGAGTTTGGTACCTTTCTGTGTATTTGCTTCCTTTGTGAATTAAGGTGCATTTGTTTGCCCTGTCTGAATTTGGTTTCTTTCTGTGCATTTTGCCCTGTCTGAATTTGGTTTCTTTTTGTGCATTTGTCTCATTTGTGTAAATGTTTCTCCTTTTGTGTGCGTGCTGATCTTCCCTGGGTTAAAAAAGCTCTGCTTCCCTCCAGTGTAACCAGCCAAACAAGTCATCCCCATTGCCCGTGGCAACTGTGCACTTCTTTATCAAGTGCTCTTTTTTAAATATATTTAACTCTATTTACATATGGCTTGTTATTCATAATTTTCCTTAGAAAGCTTTTGTACAGGTAGGTAGCCAAGACTGTAAAAAAAATCCACTACAATCCTGAAAAACAGCTCACCCCAGCTCTCAGAGAGCTGATCCGTTTGCTTTTGAGGGTTTTCAAATACTTTCACGTACTTTATGTTGTCATTAGCCCCTTTCACACACTTTCCAGAAAGTTTTCATGTCGGCCTCATGTGTGAACAGAGTCGATGGCAGATTTTGCTATTTAACTTTGCTAACAGAATTATTTTTGTTGCATTTTACCAAAAATGACTCCGCATATATGACAGGTGCTGGCAAAATGGTCCACAAGTAGCACAAAATGGTCCACAAGTAGCATTTTTCAGTTCATCATAGTTTATTAAAAGTACAGATCCTGAGCTTTCAAATGATGTATCATACACTGAAATATGCAAATATTTGAAGAAGATATGCTTCTTTGAATGTTGGTACAACTTAAAAACATATAAGCATTTATTTTTAGCTGATAAACCATGCTTGCGTTCTTAATGTTAGCTGTTTGCGATCATGTAACTGAATTATATTGCCAACATACACTACCATTCACAAGTTTGGAATCACTGAGACATTTTTATGTTTTTGAATGAAATTGATACTTTTATTCACTAAGGTAGCATTAAATTGATCGTAAAATTCAGTCAGATAATGTTACAAACTAGTATTTCTATTTGATTCTATTTCTACTTTAGCAATTGTAGCAATTTTTACACATAGTCCCCCTTTAGGGCACCAAAAGTAATTAACATAAATTTTAATAAAGTCATCATATTTAATATTTGGTTGCAAGCCCTTTGCATGCCATGACTTCCTGATGTCTGTGACTCAACAACAACTCTTGATATCTTATTTTCAGGTACTCTTAACAAGCAATACTATAACCTCTCTGTATTTGAATGGATCTCTATTTGAGGGGTGGGACTAGATTAAACTGCAAATTACACAGGAATAGTATGGGACACATGGTTGGCTAAATGGCTGTAAGTCATCAAGGGTCTGAGGTATCAACCGAGCCTCAAACCATCACTCTGCTGCCAGATATGCAGTAGATATGGATGGATCACTTTTTAAGGGTTTTTCTCCTGACACATTTTCCTATTGAACTCTATGGAAAAATAAGTCGTAAAGTGATCCATCCATATCTACTACATATCTAGCAGCATAGTAATGGTCAAGGCTCGTTTGATACTGTAGACCCTTGATGATTTACAGCCATTTAGCTAACCATGTGTTCCATACTCCTGTGTAATTTGCAGTTTAATCTAGTTCCAAACCCCCAATTCCCATAGAGATCCATTCAAATGCAGAGAGGTTATAGTATCACTTGTAAGAGAAACTGAAAATAGGATATCAAGAGTCTTTTGATGTTGTTGGGTCACAGACATCAGGAAGTCATGGCATGCAAATAATATGCAACCAACTATTAAATATGATGACATTATTTAAGTTTAACAGAAAGTCGTGTTGGTGGGATTTACATCTCTTCCATTGCTTCGGGCAGACATCCTGCCTTGCCTAATCTATCCGGAACTATCATGTCATGTGTGACTTGGCACAGAAAATTTCCGCATAGGAGACCTATGTGTGTGAATGGGTAAAACCACTACCTTACCCGGATAATTGAACCCAGCAATGTTACGGGTTTCATGTGTGAAAGGGACTATAGTCTATGTGTGACAGCATCAGATCGCAGATTCTGTAGAGCTTTGTTCCAGAGTAACAGAAAGCTAGATCCTGTATTTCTTTCTGTGGTATTATCCTCACTTTGTGCTGCGGCTTTCAGTTAGATTTCAAGATTGTTAATGCAAATAGCCAAGAAGCTCCAGGAGGTTGTTCCGCACACTAAGTAGCCCGTAAGGCTTATAAACTAATGGCACTGACCAGGTTGACACTCTGATATGAGATAAGCCCACCTGAGTTCCAGTGAAGTACTTTTTATTATAAACTAGTGTAGCATAATGAATGCCAATCATATAATGTCAGAAGGTTTCTCTTTTCAGAGCCAGCAGGCAGGGTTGGCCCTTATGCCCCTCCTTTTTGCCGTGGTTATTGATCCCTTGATATAAGAACATAAGATCAGATCCTGGTGTGTGAGGTTTTCAAGTGGGCCAGACATTTCCTAAGCTCTTGTTATACGTGGACACCCTATTGTTTCCGACTGACTCGGCTGAATTGCGTTCCAAATTGCAGTCTCTACTGACTACATATGGAGGTATCTCTGGTTACAATGTAAATGTTGTCAAATGTATAACCTGCTTCCTCTTACTCTTTTCACTCACAGAAATTGCGGCATTCGAGCTGCACAACTGGGGACACGCTTCACAGGAAGGTTTTGGCTTTGCTAGCAAACATAGCTAAAACAGCTAACTACAGCCATAACGTTTTAACTTTTAATTGTATATGTTTATCATTCAGTATCAGTATGTTGGCCGATACAAAAGCCTTTCATGATGAAAAACGAAAGTTGAAGTGCTTTAAAAGCAAAAATTATATAAAAGCAATGTTTGTGGACACCTGGGGATGCCTTTAAAGATACAGGTCAATTTGCTGAAATGTACACTGCCTGGCCAAAAGAAAAGTCGCACACTCTAATATTTTGTTGGACCGCCTTTAGCTTTGATTACGGCGCGCATTCGTCGTGGCATTGTTTCGACAACCTAATGCAACGTCATAACATTTATTTCCGTCCAGAGTTGCATTCATTTTTGGCCGAGATCTTGTATTGATGACAGGGAGTCTAACCACTCCGTAAAGTCTTCTCCAGCACATCCCAAAGACTTTCAGTGGGGTTAAGGTCAGGACTCTGGTGGCCAATTCATTTGTGAAAATGATTCCTCATGCTCCCTGAACCACTCTTTCACAATTTGAGCCCGATGAATCTTGGCATTGTCGTCCTGGAATATGCCCATTTATGGGATAACCTGGTCATTCAGTACATTCAGGCACTCAGGTGACTTCATTTTATTGCTGCATAACATTGCTGAGCCTAGACCTGACCAATTGAAGCAACCCCAGATCAAAACACTGCCTCCAGAGGCTTGTACAGTGGGCACTATGCATGACGGGTGCAACGGCGACTTTTTTTTTGGCCAGGCAGTGTATAATCTTTCTCGTAGGCATTTGCGCCCAGTGAATAGGTCTATTGTTTCACCAGCGGGAGGGGTGATACTTTTAAATCTCCTACTCATTGAATGAATGACATAATTAATTTTCATACCTTGCCGATTACCATGGTCTGCTTAGTAGGTAGTCAAGTCAAGTCAAGTTTATTTGTATAGCACATTTCATACACAAGGCAACTCAAAGTGCTTTACATAAGACATAGAAAGACATTATATAAAAAGTAAATTAGAATTGAACAGTGTTAATAAGAAGTTAAAACAGTTATAATAAAACGCAATACTGGTTGGGCCCACAAAACAAATACCCCAACAAACACTCCTACCACAAACAGCCTGCTACCTGCCATCTGCTACGCACCGTACAGCCTCTCTCTCTGGGTGATATTATACCTGCCAGCTCCGCTGCAGGTGCCTGCCAGCTACGCTGCAGGACCTTTGTAAAAATATTAGCCCATGGGTGGTAATGTATTAACAATCAATATTTTATTGGTTTTGAGCAAATAAAAACCTTTTTGGTTGTTACTATAGTTAGGCTATTTAACGTTGTTTTGTTATTTATGTAGAAAATAAAATTTGGATTCATGTGTAGCCTAATTGTGTAGCCTATAATTTCTGGCTATTTTAAATGTAAAGTATTTAAACAGTTGGTAGCTAGGCTACATAGGCTATGGCCTATAATTTAGCGTACCGCAGTGTATACTGTAGGCTACATGCAATAGGCCTACTTGTACACGTAGGCTACAGACAGGTTTGTATATTTCGGGTGAAGAGGAGTGGAGGAAATGAGGTGGGGAGTGAAGAATATTGGGACACAGCCAGAGAAGAGTCCGCATGGCAAGGCATTTTTACATAGGCTATAATAGGGTGGGTCCAAATATTCTTCACTCCTCTCCTCCACTCCACAAGGAAGTATGCAAAATAGCCTGTACTTTTCAAGTACAAGTATTTGCATGTACAGTATACGATGTAGCCTACCTGGCTTCAGTTGTCCGTTGTTATTTTCAGCAAATTGAAATAGCAGTAAGTAGGCCTATGGTTTCTCAATTAGCCTATTCACCTCATCCATAACTTGTGCTCTTTGGATGCTGGTATTAAAGCCAAATTGTACACCATCAACACAGTAGCCTATGTGTATTGCAAAATTATGACAAGACACCCATACACACTGTGCAGGAACAATTAACGTATCTCAATAGACTACCATTTTATGCCTACATGTAAAAAAACGGCACGACGTGCACAACATCCCTTAGCTGTGATATAATAACAATAGCCTATAGGCCGACCATGGCCTGTCATGAGTTATTGCTTAAATATTCAGTTACTGCATCATTATAGAATTTATGGCAACAATAACATTGTGGCGCATCATAATCGTATTGGATCAGAAATAAATCTGGCCACCACAGTTGTCTAGACTAGGCTAACTAACATAGAAGCATGTTTTGTGATACTTTTCTGACTTTGTATATTCCCATCATAACTGTTTATATTCCACCCTTCCCAGAAAAAAAATTATAAAAATAAATAAAAGATTCATGCGCCCCTGCTTTCTCCCATCCCGTGTGTCAAAAGCCGTACTTCTCACTTGAGCGCAGAGTGGGAATTCAAAGATAAAGCAAATGACAACAATCTAAACCTGCATTGTGTTAAAGAGTTTAACCCTTGTGATGTCTTCATATTCTGTATCCTCCCCATGTCCTCAGGGTAAAAAATGACCCGCTCTTGCTGACCCCCCTATGATAAAAACCTTTTTATAAATTTTTAAACCCAAAATCATTTTTGCATGAACAACCTGTCCCTCATGAACAACTTTGTGAATATCTGTGTTTTTCCTACTTCACAGTGCAGAGAAATTGTATTTATTGTGTACACATTAATTTTTTTTATTACAAAACACATTATACATTTTTTTACTGTAATAGATTTATTTTTATTATTATTTAATGGATAAAGGTACTACCTAAGTATAAAAAATTGATTGCATTATTTTTTTCAACAAGAGATAGCACACCAATAGCCTCAGAAATGAGCACATGACAACCACAAAGATTTTGATGCATTTTACTGAAAGGAAAACCTTTTTTTAGAAACATATTAATATTAGCAATAACATTCTTGAACTTTTATTTTAGGAAGCATTTGAGAACCAAGCACATGGCTGGGTATTTCTCTATATAGTACAGGTATCTCAGTATGCAGGTCTGCAAGCATGGGCTTTGCAGATGTACAGTATTTCTGGCACTTGCAGCATGCTGTGTTTTACAACCCTTCTTTGGGGGGCTGAACTGGCACCTCCTTTTGCCTCCCCCGGCTGCAGCCGAGAGAGAAATGAGGATACTGGCATGTGCCCTTTATAACAGTATGCCTCCACCCCTGACCCCATAGAGAGAAATGAGGATACTGGCATGTGCCCTTTATAACATTATGACTCCACCCCTGACCCTATAGAGAGAAATGAGGGTACTGGCATGTGCCCTTTATAACATTATGACTCCACCCCTGACCCTATAGAGAGAAATGAGGATACTGGCATGTGCCCTTTATAACAGTATGCCTCCACCCCTGACCCTATAGAGAGAAATGAGGATACTGGCATGTGCCCTTTATAACATTATGACTCCACCCCTGACCCTATAGAGAGAAATGAGGATACTGGCATGTGCCCTTTATAACAGTATGCCTCCACCCCTGACCCCATAGAGAGAAATGAGGATACTGGCATGTGCCCTTTATAACATTATGACTCCACCCCTGACCCTATAGAGAGAAATGAGGGTACTGGCATGTGCCCTTTATAACATTATGACTCCACCCCTGACCCTATAGAGAGAAATGAGGATACTGGCATGTGCCCTTTATAACAGTATGCCTCCACCCCTGACCCTATAGTGAGGAATGAGGATACTGGCGTGTGCCCTTTATAACATTATGACTCCACCCCTGACTCTATAGAGAGAAATGAGGATACTGGCATGTGCCCTTTATAACAGTATGCCTCCACCCCTGACCCTATAGTGAGGAATGAGGATACTGGCATGTGCCCTTTATAACAGTATGCCTCCACCCCTGACCCCATAGAGAGAAATGAGGATACTGGCATGTGCCCTTTATAACATTATGACTCCACCCCTGACCCCATAGAGAGAAATGAGGATACTGGCATGTGCCCTTTATAACAGTATGCCTCCACCCCTGACCCCATAGAGAGAAATGAGGATACTGGCATGTGCCCTTTATAACAGTATGCCTCCACCCCTGACCCCATAGAGAGAAATGAGGATACTGGCATGTGCCCTTTATAACATTATGACTCCACCCCTGACCCTATAGAGAGGAATGAGGATACTGGCATGTGCCCTTTATAACAGTATGCCTCCACCCCTGACCCCATAGAGAGGAATGAGGATACTGGCATGTGCCCTTTATAACATTATGACTCCACCTCTGACTCTATTTCTGGATAGAAAACAATTTATTCTCATAAGAAATATTGACATTATTTTGCCTGCAATTTGTGTGCATTTCTTGCAGGAAAACAGTTTTCTTGCGAGACGTAGTGTCAGGGATGGGAGGAGGGCAATGCAGTACATGCACAAGAAAGTTTTTGTTTTGTCTGAGTTCAAACATAAGCACACACAATCTCCCTTTCTCACTCTGTGTGTGTGTGTGTGTGTGTGTGTGTGTGTGTGTGTGTGTGTGTGTGTGTGTGTGTGTGTGTGTGTGTGTGTGTGTGTGTGTGTGTGTGTGTGTGTGTGTGTGTGTGTGTGTGTGTGTGTGTGTGTGCACATAATTAAGCACATAATGAAGAAAAATTTACAACTTGTTAAATTCAGGGATTGCAGAGTTTGGGAACCACTCTAGCAGAATTATAGGCTACCATAGGCAAGCTAATTACTGAAACCTCATTTACAATTACTCCATTTCATTGGCGCAACTTAGTTTAGCTCTATGCATCAAGACCGATTCTGCTCATAAGTTTTCAATTCACAATAGATTATGGACTGCACTGTAAGTCAGGTGTAACAGGTAGTTTGTAGAGGACAGGTGCTACTAGGTGGTAAAGATTGAATAGAATATGAAGAGGAGGGGGGAGGAATGGACATTAGGCAAGTTTCCTAGTTCACAAGTTCCCCTGAATTTCAGGGACTAACCTTGAAGAAATAACACCGTCAATGCAGCCTTTACTGACAATTTAATCCGAAGTGATTTGCTGGCCTATCAGCTGCGTTGTCTTGGCCAGTATTCTACTTATGGGATCGTCAGTTCAATTAAATCAGTGCTTACTATATTCAGCATAGGGATAATGTTTCTGTTTTGCATTGATGCATTTGGATTCTTTTTGTGTTTTTAGGCATTTGAAATATTTGAAAAATATCTATCAGATAAATAGATATTATTTATACTTATTTTTTAAAGAAAAATAAGAACTTACATAGTAAAGGCTACAACTGAAAGGTGTCTGAATGCCACCGAGTGGACATTGTGTTGAAACACAATAGCATTCATTTTATACAGCAAGGCAGAGAGACTGGTTAATTGAAAGTAGTGGAACAAAACACCCACACCCAGAACGTATTTAAAATGCAATAAAACAATCTATTGTGAATTTAAACTTATTATGAGCAGAATCGACCCTGGTGCATAGAGCTAAGTACTGCGCCACTGAAATGGAGCAATTGTAAAGGAGGTTATAATTCTGCTAGAGGAAAAGTTAGGTATTTTCAAATCATAATTCATGCATGGCCTTCTAGGCTTATCTGATGAGAAGACACTCAATCGCTTCATCGAGACGGCAAACATTCAATCACATTTGTTGCAGATAGTAGTCAGGAAATGGATCTAACGTCGGAGCTGCTGCTAATCCTCATAGCCTAGCTACTGCGTGACAGGGAGAAAGCACTCAGCAATCTTAATATCAGTAAGTTAGCTTTTACATTACGTATATTAACACAACATTACCTAAACAAATAACGCAGAGATACATAATTTAATAGGCACGATTGTTCAGCAGCACATAAGATCTGTGGTGAACAGGTCTGGTCTGGTCTGACCTCGATCATCATTGATTGGGTGGAGCAGCCAGGTGGAGCTCATTGGACTGTTCTTTCATCATTTCCACCTTAAACTCATTAACACAATGCAGGTTTAGATTGTTGTCATTTGCTTTATCTTTGAATTCTTCATTATCTAGCAGTGGTTAGTTTTACTAGCATATGTGTCCACACTATCACTAATTACAAGCCTATTGATTTTACTAGCTATTGATTTGATTGGTTATTTGAGGTAACTAAAATTTTTAACTGATCAAAATAAAAGCTAAGGTGAATCAATAGGCTCATAATTGGTATTGTGGACACCTGGCCGCTAAAACGATTATGAACAATAAAAATCGCCGCCCCGACCAAAGTCACAAGAAGCTGTGGGATCTCACACAGGATACAAACAGTCTCATGTCTCAAACAAAATGCATTGGCGACAAAATTGAAGAGGACATCCGCAGTGACGCTCCCCCCTTTATGGGAGGAATTACGTCACTACGCAGGGGTCATGTACCATGATGCATCTGGCCCCAGAAGGCCATCCATATTGACGACTCTAATGATCTATTCTAAGGAACGAAATAGAACCATTGTAGCCTACTAGTTTGTAGGCCTAAAATACTCGCCTAAATGATGTAGCAGCAAAGAACTTATATGATTATCATGTAGACATTCAATAAACATTTGTTTTCATTTATATGTAGGCTAGGCTATTCATTAAAAAATAATGTAATAATAATTTTAACTTGACACTAAGTTCATTCATTTAATACTTCATAGCCTGAGTAGCAACTTGAATAAAACATATCCTGCTGTAACGTTTGTCAGAAATCCTAGCCTGTGCTATAATCCTAAACAAATGTGAGCCATTAACATCATATTAAATGATTTAGTTAATAAGTTATGAACTGTGGCACAGGCAACAAACCAACCCCATTTTAGTTATGTAATAGCTAGTAGGACTACGCTACACCATTGTGGCAGATTGAACATAGCTAGCTAATCATGTCCAATATCTAACGTTAATTATTCTGTCAGCTGTATTTATACTTCCTTTCTTATCAATCTTATTATATCATTTCTCATAATATTTTTAGGCTACTCTGTTTTCCCTTCACTCACAGCCTAAGCATTTCATTGCCAGCTAACAAATGACTGTCTGCTGTAGGCCTATTGTTAACTAGTCTTCCACAAGCTTCTCACAATTTTCTGGAATTTTGGCCCATTCCTCCTGACAGAACTGGTGTAACCGAGTCAGGTTTATAGGCCTCCTTGCTCGCACACGCTTTTTCAGTTCTGCCCACAAATTTGCGATTGGATTGAGGTCAGGACTTTGTGATGGGCACTCCAATACCTTGACTTTGTTGTCCTTAAGCCACAACTTTGGAAGTATGCTTTGGGTCATTGTCCATTTGGAAGAGCCATTTGTGACAAGCCTTTAACATCCTGGCTGATGTCTTGAGATGTTGCTTCAATATATCCACGTCATATTCATCATTTTTGTTTCATCAGTCCAGAAGACATTTCTCCAAAAAATAAGATCTTTGTCCCCATGTGCAGTTGCAAATTGTAGTCTGGCTTTTTTATGGCGGTTTTGGAGTAGTGGCTTCTTCCTTGCTGAGCAGACCAACATAGCTACAGAACTGTATAGCAGTCAGATATTAAAAAACAGAGTACTGGGAATCCCTGATAGTGTAGATAGCTGAAGTTTGGCTTGGTGGTGCTCATTTGTTTTTTGCAGCCTTTGACCAAGCCAAACCTCACACTTAAAACATAGTTTTTTGTTATTAATAGTATATAGTGTATAGCAAGGAATTAACTTTGGGCTGGGGGTAGTTTAAACTTCTGAACCGATGAACTTCAGAATAAATTAAATTATTGTTGTGGGGGAGGAGGGGTAGGTTGTGGTTTATCATTATTTTTCCAGTTTTCACAATCAACTTCTGCATTTTTCTTGCATATCTCAGGTCTCAAAATTGTGTTACCTTTTCCCCCTGTCTGCATTTAGTGTATAAATGTTCTGTTCCTCTCTTTACCACACTGTTCTAGTCAGGAAATACATTTCCAGTTTTTCCCACCATGGGCTTTTCCTTGTTTTTTAAATTCCCTCTCAAAATGTCCGATGTTAACTCCTGTCATAACCTCTCCTGGCTTTCATTATTAGCTTGTGGAGACTGAGGTTGTATGAAGAGGAAGGGCTGAGGTTTCTCCAAAAGGGCAATTGATGTCCTGGCTCTGTGAAAAGATTTGTGGATATGGTATCTGGTGAAGGTTTGCTAAGCCTGTTTTTATTGTGTGCTGTACAGAGATCTGAAGCAATTAAGCCTCCCAGGTATGTTTATCAGCAGGGTCGAAAGTCTGTACTGTGACCTGTTCGAGTTATACTTTTTTTGACTCTGTTCTTTTATTTCACACTCTGAGTGTTCACTGGCCATTATCTCTTTTCTTTTGAGTAGATGTTCTCAAATCAATTTTTTTATAACTAATTTTCTTTCTTACTTTGAATTTTGTTCACAAGTCTTATTACATTGTTTATTGAAAACGTGACACTTCACCAAGGGCTTTATGACATAATTGCCCTCTCCATATCTCCCATTCCTTGTTTCTCCCTCTCCCTCTCTCTCAGTGCATAACACTTCTGAGGGGGATATGAAGGCTGCCAATGGAGCACCGCACTTGATGAACGTGCTGGATGATCCTGCGCCGGGGGTGGGCACGTACGAGGACTTTAACACCATAGACTGGGTGCGCGAGAAATGCAAGAACAGGGACCGCCACAGAGAGGTGACCCGACACTCCAACTTAGCACTGCATCCCTACTTCTGAAACCTGCTGTAACACTGTTCTTCTACACATGCAACCCACACTGATACCCTCCCCACACTGACACAATCCCTACAAATGGAACCCACACTGACACCCTCCCTACACAGGGAACCCACACTGACACCCTCCCTACACAGGGAACCCACACTGACACCCTCCCTACACAGGGAACCCACACTGACACCCTCCCTACACAGGGAACCCACATACTTTGAATGTTCATTAGGCAGTGGTGTTAACAGGGTGTTGCTGTAAAAGAACATGCATGCTCAGTCAACCTACCCTGTATAAATAAAGGTTAAATAAAAAAATTTACTCAAATAAACATGAATATTTAAAATATTAGTCCAAAAAAAAATTTTAATCCCACAAGCACGACTAATTTCTAGCTCATGTTTTAATGATGTATGGAGTCTAACATTACTGGAAACCCTGACAAGAAGTCCATGATTACCAATAGGTAGAATTTGAAAATAAATTCAATATGTTCGGATGGCATATTTCCTCCCTGGCTCATATTAACTGCTTGCTTACAATTGTATATATTTTGGGATTACCCACTTTCTCCAAGTGGAAATGTTGTACTGAATGATATCTAGCTGCTTTTCAATGCTCAAGTCTTTTCCCCTGCGAACAGATGATACACCCTTGGTGTTGATTGTATGACCATAACTGATGTTTATATGTTTTTAATTGTCAGTATATTGCTTTGTGTGATTATATTGTTAAATTGCAAATTGTGCAAAATGAATTGAATCTGTGCAGCGCACTAGGCAGATTCTGTTTACTCAAAGACATGCTTTATGTTGCGTGTATTTGACGTTCAATTTTATGTTTTTTCACATTCCTTCCTTTTACCCTGTTAGGTCACCTAATAGCTTTTTCACAAAAGATCACAATTAGACACTCATTTGTATAATTAGTCACTTGACTGGTCATTAGTCACCTGCGGGTCATGTGATAGAGACAAACTGCTGGCTCTGAAATTGGCCAAATTATCACTGTCCTCCTACACTCCTTTTCTGGAACTCTGGACATGATTTAACCCTTTATTGGCTTATTTAACACAACATAATTTTCACTGCCCCACTTCCCTGATCTTATGATGATGATGATGATGATGATGATGATTATTATTATTATTGTTGAGTTCTTTATCTTTTTGTCTGCAGATTACCAGTAGAAGAAAGGAGTCAATCTGGGCATGGATCAGAAGCATCAGTGATGCCTTCTCTGGCTGGCTGCTCATGCTGCTTGTGGGACTGACATCAGGTCAGTACAAACAGTTCTTGTGAGGAGTTGGGTTCTTGCAGAGGGTAGAACTCATCTTAGGCTAAGTGTCTCAGGTCTGTACAGACAGTTCTTGGGAGCATTTGGGTTCATGCAGATGGTAGAACTCATCTTAGGCCAAGCATCTCTGGGCAGTACAGACAGTTATTGGGAGGAGTTGGGTTCTTGCAGAGGGTAGAACTCATCTTAGGCCAAGCATCTCTGGGCAGTACAGACAGTTCTTGGGAGGAGTTGGGTTCTTGCAGAGGGTAGAACTGATCTTAGGCTAAGTGTCTCAGGTCTGTACAGACAGTTCATGTGTGGAGTTGGGTTCTTGCAGAGGGTAGAACTCATCTTAGGCCAAGCATCTCAGGGCAGTACAGACAGTTCTTGGGAGGAGTTGGGTTCTTGCAGAGGGTAGAACTGATCTTAGGCTAAGTGTCTCAGGTCTGTACAGACAGTTCATGTGTGGAGTTGGGTTCTTGCAGAGGGTAGAACTGATCTTAGGCTAAGTGTCACAGGTCTGTACAGACAGTTCTTGGGAGGAGTTGGGTTCTTGCAGAGGGTAGAACTCATCTTAGGCCAAGCGTCTCTGGTCTGTACAGACAGTTCTTGGGAGCAGTTGGGTTCTTGCAGACGGTAGAACTCATCTTAGGCCAAGCGTGTCAGGGCAGTACAGACAGTTCCTGGGAGGAGTTGGGTTCTTGCAGAGGGTAGAACTCATCTTAGGCCAAGCGTCTCTGGTCTGTACAGACAGTTCTTGGGAGCAGTTGGGTTCTTGCAGACGGTAGAACTCATCTTAGGCCAAGCGTGTCAGGGCAGTACAGACAGTTCTTGGGAGGAGTTGGGTCTGAGGTATCAAAGGAGCCTCAAACCATCACTCTGCTGCCAGATATGCAGTAGATATGGATGGATCACTTTAACCCCTTTGTGCAGATGGCAAATTTAGTCATCAATTCTCACCTATTTAAGGGGTGCTCTGTTTAAGGCTTTGTAACTCCAGGTGTGAGCATCGCATAAACTTGGTAAGTGGCTTAAATGAAACAAGCCAGGTGTACCATTTACAATACAAACTTAGATGTGTTTATTTTAATAAGTTAAGTCAAATTAAAGTGCCACAAATGCAAAGAAACTTTGGAAAAATGCAAAAAAAAAAAAAAAAATTCTTTCGTTTGCAACAAAATACTGAGAGCTACATAAGTGAAACAGGTAAATATATACATTTCCTGGATCATAAACTCAATGTCCACAATTGTGCAAAATCTGAGGATGATATGCAGAACTACTAAAGGTCTATGATGCAAAATATAGGAAGTGTAACCTGTTGTCCATTAGTGTCTCCAAATCTATCCAAATGGCTACATTCTGCATGGCTCTAAATAAAAACAAATTCTGATATATTTAACTACAAATCAACAGTTTTTGCTCATAAAATGTTAAGGATCTGAGAAGGGACCGGACTCAAATGCACGACTCAGAGACAGAAATCCAATAATGCTCATGTAGAGGGCTTTATTACTTCGTACTAAACTCCAGAAGTATAGGGAGAAGTTAGGGACGGGACTGGATCCTGGGATGGCCCGAACAGCGGCAGAGTGGGAGTGGGGAGCAGGCTAGGGGCTGGATGGTGGCTGAATCCTGGGTAGGCATAGCAGAGGAGGAGCGGGACATGAGAGACAGGGATGCGTGGCGTGGAGCTAGGAAATGGCTGCAGGCAGGCAGGCAGACAAGCAGATCAAAACAAGACGTTAGTTTCAGCAAGGCATGAACAAAACTAAGAAGCGTTAGTTGGCTAGGCAAAGCAAGACTAGACAGTAGCTTTAAGCAAAACAAAGCGTGACTATGACTGTAGATACGAGACCCAGACAAGACAAGAGTTTTTCCAACAACAAGACTTAATGAACTGGCACAAGACAACGAAGACCGGGAGAATATATAGGACAGTTAATGAGTTAATGCATGCATGCAGCGTGAGAATGTATGCGAGAGTGATTAACAGAGAAGAGAGCGTGAGGAATGCAAGCGGGGAAAGGAATGTGATAGGTGGAGGAAATGCGAGAGGGAATTAGTAAAGAGGGAAACCACGCCCAGCCTGCACCACAAGGAAGACAAACAGGAAAACATGAAAACAAGACACAAAATGTGAGGAAAAGGGTAAAACAAGGAGCACAAATGGGGACGGGGACTGAGAGAAACGGAGAGTGTAACAGTACCCCCCCCTTAAGGAACGCCTCCAAGCGTACCACCCGGCCTGATCTTCTGGGGATGGCGTCTGTGAAACTCCCGGGTGAGGGAGGGGTCCAGGATCAGTTTGCGGCACACCCATGACCGCTCTTTCGGGCTGTAGCCCTCCCAGTCCACCAGGTATTGATATCCACGGCCCTTGCGGCGGATGTCCAGGATCCGGCGGACTGTGTAAGCCGGGGCGTCATCAATAATCCGGTGGGGTGGGGGGGCTTCAACGGGGGCACTGAGGGGACTGGAGGAGACAGGCTTGACCTGACTGACATGGAAAACGGGGTGAATCTTGAGTGATGAGGGGAGACGGAGCTTGATGGTGCCGGGGTTCAGGACAGTGAGGATGGGGTAGGGGCCAATGAAACGTGGCTGAAGTTTCTTGGACGTGGACTGGAGGGGAATGGAGGAGGTGGACAACCAGACCTGCTGACCTGGGATGTACCGTGGGGCTGCGGTCCTGTGAAGGTCCGCCAGGCATTGGGTGCGGGAGGTGGTGCGGAGGAGTGCGGTACGGGTCAACTTCCAGATCCTCCAACATCGGAGGAGGTGGGCCCGGACTGAAGGGATGGCAACCTCCTAGGCCGGGAACAGGGGAGGCTGGTACCCCAAGGAGCACTTGAAGGGGGACATCTTCGTAGCGGTGCTCCTCAGGGAATTATGGGCATATTCCACCCATGGCAGGAACTTACTCCAGGAGGAGGGGTTGCGAGCTGACACGCACTGCAGGGCAGCTCCCAGGTCCTGGTTTGTTCGCTCCGTCTGGCCATTGGTCTGGGGGTGGTATCCTGAGGACAGGCTGGCGGAGGCGCCCAGGGCCGAGCAGAACGCCTTCCACACCTGGGAGGAGAACTGGGGCCCACGGTCCAACATGATGTCCAGGGGGATCCTGTGCAGCCTCACCACGTGTTGCACCAGGAGTTCCGCTGTCTCCAGGGCAGAGGGAAGCTTGGGCAGGGGAATGAAGTGGGCCACCTTGGAGAACCAGTCCACAATGGTCAGGATGGTGGTGTTGCCATCCGACGGGGGCAGACCGGTCACAAAGTCCACCCCCACATGGCTCCAAGGACGGCCCGGGACGGGGAGGGGGCAGAGGAGGCCAGCGGGGGGATGGTGGGAGGCCTTACTCCTGGCGCACACCGGGCATGCGAGGACGTAGGCACGGGTATCCCCCTTCAGGGTGGGCCACCAGAAACTCCTCATGACCAGGGCGGTGGTCCTCAGGATCCCAGGATGGCAGGCCAGACGGGAGGTGTGAACCCACTGGAGAACCTGAGAGCGGAAGGAGTCGGGGACAAACACACTTTAAGCTTTTCAGGGAGCATTTTTAACATAAGTCCAAATATTATGGGTGTGTTGATTCAATTAAATTTTATTTGTATAGCACTTTTTACAGAGAACTGTCACAAAGTTGCTGCACAGAGAAACAGAAGGAAAATGTGTCTGAAGCCCAAACATACATAGGAAGATTGTTCCATAAGAAAGGAGCTCTGTAAGAGAAGGCCACCCATTGTAATTTTAGATATAGTAGGAATTTTCAAATAGCCAGCACAGTTTAATTTAAATACCAGATTGGATGCGACTGGATTAACAGGTTCTCACCCCTTTAGAAACAGGCTGTATCACTGGCTTAACTCATTCAATGGCAGTGTTCCAGAACGCTAATCCCTGCAGGGCCAAGCCAATATGGCTGCCATGCCAACAATCAAAATTTTAAGATAGATCCTGTCTATGTTCAAACCTCTATTAAAGCACATTCTTTTTCTATTGAAGAGACTAACTTTAATCATTGGTGATGTGTAATAGTGAAAACGGTTTTCCATCAAAATCAGCTCTTGCTTGAGTGATTTTAAGTTGGACACAGCTGGACAGTTTGACATAATAAATTGAACAAATAGTCTACATATGTGACCTGCTTTATCAGTTGAGTCGCTTTGACCCAGAAACACATTTTTCATACTTCAAAATTGGAGAGTCTCAACTTACTATTATATTTCTACCCCAAATATTAGACGAGATATGGTCATTTAAATATTGACTGTCCCAAACCGTGTTTTTCTCTTTATTCAAATAAATCAGAGCTGTAGCAATCCGTTGTGTTACAGAACGTTGATTCGGACATAACTCAACATTAATAGTCAGCCCACACGTTATCTTGAACTATGTGCACAGTTTACGCATGTTGTTGTGTTTGTACCTTGTGTTTTAAACTTGTACATGTACCGTTTGACAAACATGAGTAAATGCTTTGAGTTGGATGGTTGATTATTTATTTATAAGACAGGTCACTCTCGACAGGTCATGAGGCATATTTGTTCTCGACAGATCAGTGGCGCCATAGTCAAAAAATATTCTGCTATGAGTTCGGCCCACTCACAGACTTACAGATAACATTTTGGCATCATGTCATGTTTTATTTAGCTAGTAAAAGCATTTTGATTGGATTTTTTAAAGAGTAACTACACCCACTGTCTCAGCTTGTCTCCGCCTACTGCACATATTAGAACTAGACATTGCACATCAAATATGAATCAAGATTCTGCAACTGCATGGCCTATTTCTCACCTCTAATATTTTCAGAAACATATTTTATTGGACTATTTATGTGGAATAAGAGAATTGAACAGTTGTTCCGGTTTAAAAAGGTGGAGGCAAAACGAAAGTAACGTAGCGGGTCTAACCGGGTCTAAGGTGCCGGCTGTTTCCGTTGTGGGCGACAACAATTATCCATATGACATAGAGGTACCTCCAAAGAGGTACTCTGACATCACGATTGGGGCGGTGGCAGTGTGGGGCGCAGAAAGTAAATTTCAACCGTTAGGGGCAGCACAAAGACGCTTTTCTACCAGTTTCTTATGATATACAATATTATTTCAGAATTGTAGGCATACAAACACGTTTACAGTGAAAAAAAAGTGATCTAGAGTGTAGTTACCCTTTAAAGTTTACATGTTTTGGTCAACATCAGTCGTCCTTGGCACTTTAGAACATTATTTTCTACAGTATTTTTATCGACTTATGTCGCCACAACACTTAATGGGTTAAGCAGCAATCATTAGGCATATCATCCGTCTGGCTTTGGTGCCCAGCTTTCAATTCTGCTAACGGTGTGGCCGGGTCCTGCAGGCGCGCTGGCTGGTGGCATCGACATCTCGGCGCACTGGATGACGGACCTGAAGGAGGGCGTGTGTCTGGATAAGTTCTGGTTCAACCAGGAGCACTGCTGCTGGACCTCTAATGAAACCACCTTCCAGGATCGGGACCTCTGCCCACAGTGGAGAACCTGGGCCGAGCTCATCACCGGAACCCGCACGGTGGGTCTACCCGTCCGAACAGGCCTCTGTACTGCCACCTCAAACCTCACACCACTGTGGGTCTACCCTTTAGAATAGGCCTCTCTACTGCCACCTCAAACCTCACACCACTGTGGGTCTTCCTGTTAGAACAGGGCTGCGGTCCAATCTGTTAAATGTTGGGAGGATGTGACACAGCACCAAAACAACATGGGTATACGCTCGAACCGATGGGGAGGAGCAAGGGAGGAAGCGGAATTATTTTTGAATTGGACCACACTTGCATTTGGAAATTCGCCAGAGCCAGTGACCACTGACAAATGAGTTTGTGCAAAACTTTCCAATAAATTGCATAAGACAGCAAGCTCCAGCCAACATCTCAATTTTTATTCTGGCAAAAGAGCAAACTAGTTAATTTATCAATCAATTTATTGATAGACAGCACTTTAAAATACCTCATAAACAGGAATGGGGAATAATACACTTGTAGCTATGTTACAAAATATCTCTGAATCAAATATATTAAAAAACAGCCATCAAAAGGGTGGATACATAGCCTAGATTGCTTTGGAGGTAGCACAGAAGTATAAAACATAAAAGAGGTGAGCAACCTGTATTGAATATGAAATCCAAGTATTTTTAAAAGGCTATTGCCCATAAGCTTGCACTGGCTCATTTTCTGGATACTCGCTGCATGGCAACCAGCTGATTATGTAGCTAGTTATCGTTAACTGGCCTGAAAAAATCATTCTAATACTGAATCCTAGTAGGATAACATTAAACTTTTCACTGGAGTCACATTTTAAAGCGATTTTATCAAACCACTAAATCAATGTTATTTCCTAATTTATTCAAGATTTCAGTCGTGCAATAAAAAAACTTTTAAAATATCACTTAATCGCTTATACTTGAGTGCCGTTTTCTCTATTTTTAAGATTTTTCCCGCGAGATATGAAAAGGCATTAAATTTAAACTTCCGAAACAGGAAGCTTGGGGTTACAGTAAAGCATTCTGGGCAATTTCACTGCCCGAAGTCTGCAGTCTTGCGTACTTTCAGGACTAATTTCACGTACTTCACTTGCATTTCTAACGGATTGGACCACACTCGCCCTTGGCAACGCCCAACTTCTGATTTCTAAAGGGATTCCCCCAAGTGGAAGTGACGAGGGAAAGTGGAGGATGGCAGAACATTTAACGGATTGGACTGCAGCCCAGGCCTCTGTACTGCCACCTCAAACCTCACACCACAGTGGGTCTGACCTTGAACACCCCTCTCTGTTACTATCTTTGCATATTCTTTTGTCAGGTTTGAAGCTTTTAGCCTCATGGCCCCTGTATGACTGTATCTCCTGCACAGTGTCTTAAGAATGCAGTTCCCTCTGTTTCCACCAGGGGCCCTTTGCATACATTGTGAACTACCTGTTGTACGTGTGCTGGGCGCTGCTGTTCTCCTTCCTGGCCGTGTCACTAGTCAGAGCCTTCGCCCCTTACGCCTGTGCATCTGGAATCCCAGAAGTAAGGCACCACTATCTTACACACACACACATGCACAAAATACGGCAGGTTCGTCATCCCTGATGAGGACACTGATTAGTAGTGGGCATGTGAGCTTTGATGTATTTATTTCTCTCCATCTTCCCCCCCAAGATCAAAACCATTTTGAGCGGATTCATCATCCGTGGTTACCTGGGAAAGTGGACATTGGTGATTAAGACCATCACTTTGGTGCTGGCAGTGTCGTCCGGGCTCAGCCTGGGCAAGGAGGGCCCACTGGTGCATGTGGCCTGCTGCTGTGGCAACGTTCTCTGCCACCTCTTCACCAAATACCGTGTGAACGAGGTCAAGCGCCGAGAGGTGAGTCAGGGTGTGAGGAGTTCCCCAAAATATAGGGAATCTCTTTCAGTTTAAATGTATGGGAGTCTCAGTGATAGATGGGGGCTTCTGAAGAATGTTTTGGGGGATAGAAATCGAAGGCATCTGTCAGCACTGCCCGCTACTGTAAAAATGCCCCACGATTGATTAGTCAATTCATAATCAGACATGTAACATGACACATCTCATGAACAGCTAGTTAAAATTCAGGAATTCACACAGTTATTCCATCTACACCTGTGTATCTGAAATTAAATGACTGGCGTTTGATTGCATAGGCTACACGCAAATAAACAAGCACGTTAGCACGTGATAATCTGCGACCATATGCCAAAGTATAGTCTATTGCAGAAATATCGGACAGACCGACCTAATTACCAACAGAGTGACTTCTACTAGCTGGTGGTCACAGCAAAAAATTACTCCAGTAAAAGTAGAAAGTCCCCCATTCAAACACCAGTTGAGTAAAAGTAAAGAAGTATTTGATTTAAAATGTACAGTAAGTACCAAAAGTAAACATAAACGTAACCGGTTTATCAATGTACAGCCTTAACATTTGCCCCATCACCCAGTAAGGTTAGCAGCTAGCTAGCTAGCGTTGCATGGGCCAATGGAAACACTTGCTAACACTTAGGGCCGAAACGTACCGCACTCAATGACGCGAATGTGGACGCTTCGAGCTACGCAAAGTTTTTATTTTCCAATGACATTTGTGAAAGATAAAGCAGAGGAAAGCACAGATCGAAAAAGAAAGTTTACTGTTGTTGCCTGCTATAGCGTCCCTCATTGCAACGCTCTGGTTTGTCTTTCACAAATATCATGGCAAAAGAAAAAAGCAAAAGAAAGCGTCCACTTTCGCGTAATTCCATGAGGTATGTTTCTCATAGGTTAGCTAACGTTAACTAATGTTAGTTTAGCTATAATTATCAGGCAACTCAGAATCACCGGCCATATTTAATGTTAACACTAGCTAGTTAAAAGTAACATGGAAAAGTGTGCTAAATTTAACAGATAACGTTAGCTATAATGTAGTCAGTTTACCATATAACTAGCGTAGCTAACTGAAAATACCAACGTTATCATCTGATCGGCAGCTTCAATTTAACAGATAATCTGCGCAATGTAACGTTACATAAAGGCCAGTTCAGACCAAAGATTCGCTACAACAAAACCGTTTTAGAATGTTACAGAGAGGAATGGCAGTGATCTACCCCGTCTCAGAACGTCCCATGTCGGCGCTTGCCCTTGCAGGCGATGCACCTTGTTCAATTGCAGGTGGCGAGTTTAATAATAACCTGAGCAGCACTCCCCCTCCCCTCCGAAGCCCTGTCCATATCAGGCTCATTTGCAGTCAAATTTCTAATTACATTTTGGCATAACTGGAGCGGCTCTCACAAAGGAAATTAAATTGCTAGCATTTCCATTTTCACTCTCAGCAGCATAGTTCTTGAAAGGTAAAGAAAACACCGGGCAAATATCCAGTTCAGTTAGAACTTTTGGCAGAACATTTGCGGTCACAAGAAGGAAATGATTCATATATCATATTAATATTATAATTTGCATTATGACAGTGTGCTACTAAGGTGTTAACCAGTTAACATTAACATTTTGGCAGGTTTGTGCTTCCATAGCCGTTTTGTTGGTTTTGATGTTGAATTCAGCACAAGGTTTTTTCTCACAGTTCAGCACAACATAGATTCAGCAGATCATAGATTCATCCATTACATGGATGTAATATTATGTAATATGATGGGCACAGTGTATGTAGGGCATGTTTCTCTGTCCCAGTGCTGTGTGTATTAGTGAGTCGTTTGTGTGTTTGTTTGTGTCCCAGGTTCTGTCTGCTGCGGCTGCAGTGGGCGTGTCTGTGGCGTTCGGCGCTCCGATAGGGGGAGTGTTATTTAGTCTGGAGGAGGTGAGTCATTCATAGCATGGGCTCAGCATTGACCACACACTTACTATCACACTTATACATATACTCTCACACTTACTATCACACTTATACAGTACATAATACTCTCACACTTAAACACACTTACTATCATTACATTACATTATTCATTTAGCAGACGCTTTTATCCAAAGCGACGTACAGTAAGTGCATACAGAGACATCATCAAGATCACTACAGAACAGACAAAGCACATCCTTCCCATAATGTAGCAGCTATCCCTAGCAATGAACGTCGACTGTAGTTCACAGTAAGCTGTGGGCAAATCAGCAACACCACACTTCCATTCCAAATACTATTATAAACTATAATAAACAGACAGGAAAACACAGGGAACTAGTAAACCGGGAACTGATATTCCTAGATTAGAATATCAGTCAAGGTGGAGTCTGAAGAGGTGTGTCTTCAGGCCACGACGGAACGCAGGCAGGGTTAGAGTAGAACGTAGGGGAATGGGAAGTTCATTCCACCACTGAGGAGCTAGGGTGGAGAAGCTCCGCAGTCGGGACGAGCGAAAGCCGTTGACACGGAGGAGGGGAAGTGCGAGTCGCTCTGCTGTAGAAGAGCGAAGTGGTCGAGCAGGAACATAGTTCTGGATTAAGTCCTGCAGGTAGGCGGGGCCTGTCCTATTGGCTGCAGTGTAGGCCAGGGTCAGAATTTTGAACCTGATCCTGGCTGCAACTGGCAGCTAGTGGAGTGACCTCAGCAGGGGGGTTACATGGGAAAATTTTGGGAGGTTGAACACAAGCCGGGCAGCTGCATTCTGCATCAGTTGAAGAGGCAGAATGGCGCAGGCTGGTAGGCTTGCGAGCAGGGAGTTGCAGTAGTCCAGGCGTGAGGTGACCATAGTCTGGACAAGATGCTGGGTGGAGTAGGTGGTCAGGTACGGTCGAATCCTCCTGATGTTGTACACGAACCTGCACGACCATGTCGTCGCCCTGATGTGCTCTTTGAAGTCCAGCCGGTCGTCCAGGACCACCCCCAGGTTCCTTGCAGAGCGGGAGGCAGCCACCATGGTCCCGTCAACGGTGATGGAGAGGTTATGTAGTGGGGAGGTCTTGTATGGCATGAAGAGGAGCTCTGTCTTGTCAAGGTTGAGCTTCAGGTGATGGGTAGCCATCCACTCAGAGATGTCAGTCAGACAAGCAGATATCTTCTCCTTAACCTGTGGGGTAGAGGGAGGGAAAGAGAGAAAGAGCTGAGTATCATCAGCATAGCTATGGTATGAGAAGCCATGTAAATTAATTACTGAACCAAGAGACTTAGTATAAATAGAGAACAGCAGAGGACCCAGTACAGATCCATGCGGGACTCCTGTAGACGAAGGATGGGGTGCAGAGACGGAGCCCTTCCCTGAGACTTGGTAGGATCTATCAGTGCGATACGATACAAACCAAGAGAGGGCAGTCCCAGAAATGCCCATCTCAGCGAGAACAACAGCAAAGGACCTTGTGAAGATGCTGGAGGGAACAGGTACAAAAGTATCTATATCCACAGTAAAACGAGTCCTATATCGACATAACCTGAAAGGCTGCTCAGCAAGGAAGAAGCCACTACTCCAAAACCATCATAAAAAAGCCAGACTACAGTTTGCAACTGCACATGGGAACAAAGATCTTACTTTTTAGAGAAATTTCCTCTGGTCTGATGAAACAAAAATTGAACTGTTTGGCCACAATGACCATCGTTATGTTTGGAGGAAAAAGGGTGAGGCTTGCAAGCTGAAGAACACCATCCCAACCGTGAAGCACGGGGGTGGCAGCATCATGCTGTGGGGGTGCTTTGCTGCAGGAGGGACGGGTGCACTTCATAAAATAGATGGCATCATGAGAAATTATGTGGATATATTGAAGCAACATCTGAAGACATCAGCCAGGAAGTTAAAGCTTGGTCACAAATGGCTCTTCCAAATGGACAATGGCCCAAAACATATTTCCAAAGTTGTGGCAAAATGGCCTAAGGACAACAAAGTCAAGGTATTGGAGTGGCCATCACAAAGTCCTGACCCCAATCCAATCAAATATTTGTGGGCAGAACTGAAAAGGCATGTGCGAGCAAGGAGGCCTACAAACCTGACTCAGTTACACCAGTTCTGTCAGGTGGAATGGGCCAAAATTCCAGCAACTTATTGTGAGAAGCTTGTGGAAGGCTATCCGAAACGTTTGACCCAAGTTAAACAATTTAAAGGCAATGCTACCAAATACTAACAGAGTGTATGTAAACTTCTGACCCACTGGGAATGTGAGGAAAGAAATAAAAGCTAAAATAAAGAATTCTCTCTACTATTATTCTGACATTTCACATTCTTAAAATAATGTTGTGATCCTAACTGACCTAAGACAGGGAATGTTTACTAGGATTAAATGTCAGGAATTGTGAAAAACTGAGTTTAAATGGATTTGGCAAAGGTGTATGTAAACTTTTGACCTCAACTGTACATATACTCTCACACTTACACACACTTATACATATACTCTCACACTTACACACACATACACACACACACTTACTATCACACTTACACATATACTCTCACACTCCATTATCATCATTAAGAAAATTACTGTTTGTGGTCCCCCCCAATAGTCAAATGAAACCTACACCCCTGCTTACACACACATATTCTCACACTTACTTGCACACTTACAAACACACATACACACACATACTCTCACACATACACACGCACTCTTACACATACACACTTACTCTCACACTTACGCATGCATACTCTCAGATTTCCGCACACACTCTTACGCTTACACACATACTCTCACACACACACACACACACACACACACACACACACACACACACACACACACACACCTCTGGTGCAAGGCATGATATTAGAATCTTCAGTCATCTATGTGTGCAATTGAAGACCCTGGTGCTAAAAGTACTGAAGTCACAAAATGTCTATTTAAGAAAATCTAATCCGAAAATATCATTGATCCATAAAATCAGCCATTAAAAGTTTTGCTGTTTTTATGCATTGCTTAGGCACCTTTTCTGTGAACAATATGTATAGGGTGGACTTAGCTAAACAAATACAACATGTTTCTAGGCTCAGCTTGAATTGTCTAAAAATGTGACTTCAGTACTTTTAGCACCAAGGTCTTCAATTAGCTTCATGGCTCTGCTGCAATGTAGGCTACTGACTGAGTGCACTTGTATCAAGTTCAAAACATTACTATCACTGCACTTTGAACTAAAAATAAATCCCAGGCGCTGTTTAATCCAGTCTGATATTTTACAGAGGCCCCTGAGAACAAAAAAAAACAGCCGTTCATAAGATCTTACGAGCTAAATCACAGATACATTTTCAACAAATCCAATAGTGATGCACTGGTTGAGACAGAGCTGGATTCAGTCACATTTGACTGGCCCCAGTCCAGTATGTGGAGATATTTTTAAATGTTTTTTTTTTTTTGAGACACAAGAAAAGGTGGAGCATTCTGTTTTCCTCTGTCAGATACAGCTAAAGCAGGGATACTCAAATCTGGCCCTCCAGGTCAGTGGTACTGCCAGGGTCAGCGCCAGAACGAATCAAACGGGTGGGCATTTGGTTTTGGGGGGGGGGGGGGGCAAATCCGAGACCAAACTTACAAACTCATTATACATACAGTACATTTTGCAGAGGGGAAACATAGCACTGTTACACGAATACAGAATAGAATATAGCGAAATAGAATAGAATAGAACCAGAATAACACTCGGAGAGATGTAGCGACCTCGCCATATGTAGTAGTACAGTATGCTTGGGGCTTGACCTTCCGCTGTGAAGTCGAGCGTTCACCAATTTGAAATAAAGTGAGCCGTTTCGACAGTTACACAAACGGTACACCGCAAGATACAGGAGCGAAAATTCTATTACAATACCCCGGTGTAATAGAATAGAATAGAATCATACTGAATACACCGAACACGAGTGATATGTAGCTATAGCTAGCCTATACACATTACCATACAACATAACTCTCAATTTTTTTAGACCGTCAATGCGTGAGATTTGTCACATTTCTAAAATTCCAATATCTAGCTACATAAAATTGGCCATGGTCGCAAATAAGTATGTTTTTAGACCGTAACGTAAATAAGCAAAACTGTACCAAGGCTGGCGCATAAAACTATCAATCAACAGCTGGACTCACCATTAGAAGAGGATGCGACAAGTTTGAAACCGCAGTAGCCTACATCGACAAACTTTTATTTGCTCACTAAATTTAACTATAAACTTTGCCCCTAGTGTTTGAGACGTATCCATCACAATTAGCCTACAGTATTCATGTGTGTCTGAAATTATAAACTACAGCTTTAAGAAAACCCCCGTAAATTTTTGACGCAGTATTTTTTTAAAAGGTAGCCGGCCGCGCTTGCGAAAACCTCAGCTTCTCCAGTTGCACAGCAGTAGGCCCTACAATAAATTATGAGGGTGCTATGAATAGCCCAAAGCACTTACGACCGTCCTCTCTCGCCCACAGCCAGACTATAAAATGCACCGTTTATACACGCTAAGAAAATCATGTTCACACGTATAGAAAACAATAATATTTTTTTAAAACGTTGTACAAATGAGCATTCGCCATTTTTCCTTGCTTACTGTAGGCTACTATATAGCTACAGTAGGCTACCTGATGCACTTTTTGGTTTAGAAGACACCTCATTTTTTTAATCCAAAATCTCTCGTATAAATATGTTTAGGAAACCAAGTACTTACCAGTATATTCAGCTACAGCTGTTTTCTGATTAACCCCTGAAGAGTTTATCTTGTTGCATTTCGCCAAAGCCCCGTACAGTCGACATTTCCACAGCGACCATCCCGTTGCACTTAGGGCTGAAATAGGCTAAGTTGTTGTTGCTGATTAAATACCACGCGCTTTTTAAAAAAAAAACGTATTTAAATACATTAGGCGACGTATGTTATGGTTATTATATATACTGTATGTAACTATTCTGAAATAAATGTATTCTGTTGCAAATTTCTGAATGATCTACAGCTTCTTCAATTCGAACTTTAAACCATGGATGTGCAAGGAATATATTTTGAGATATTGACATAACCTAGAAATTGAAATAAACCTAGTAGAAACCAGGTGCATATTGCCTCTGGAGGGCCAAAATAATAGAGTTAATCGTAACCGTCCCGATCATTTACTAGAAATCAGGCCGACAGTTAGATTGTTTGTTCAAGTTGAACTGAAAGTTTGCCAACCTGCGTGATTAGCCCGCCGTTTTCGCAAACAGCGAAGGAGGAGTCAATTATTGAAACCTCAAAGATGATAAGCTCTGAGGCAATTAAATCATAGTAGTACTTTTGTGTAAAACAGTTTTAGAATATCAAATTAAAAATTATATAAAAAATAAAATTAAAAACATTTAAATAAAATACATCTGAATTAGTCTACTGGTTTATTGAAATTAAATTATTTCCCCACATGGATAAAGGACTAGAATATAGCCAATCATTAGACAGTTCTGGGGGGGGGCACCAGCAGTGGGGCGGGCATTGCACCCCAAGGCCCGCCCCTGACGCCGACCCTGGGTACTGCTGGTTTTCTTTTCTACCCCATAGATAATTGATCGATTAATGACACTGATTGGCCAGAGATTTAACTCACCTGGTGTCTGAGGTTTAAATCAGTCCAGGAAAGAAGGTAAACTAGCAGTACTACTTGCTCTGAACTAAAGCCTCCACCCTTCCCTGCACAGGTGAGCTACTACTTCCCGCTGAAGACGCTGTGGCGCTCCTTTTTCGCTGCCTTGGTGGCCGCCTTCACATTGCGCTCCATCAACCCCTTCGGGAACAGCGGCCTGGTGCTTTTCTACGTGGAGTTCCACAGCCCCTGGCACCTGCTGGAGCTGGTGCCCTTCCTCCTGCTGGGCATCTTCGGGGGCATCTGGGGGGGCCCTCTTCACTCGCGCCAATATCGCCTGGTGCCGGCGGCGCAAGACCACACGGCTGGGCCATTATCCGGTGGTGGAGGTGCTGGTGGTAACCGCAGTGACCGCCGTGCTGGCATTCCCCCAATCTGTACACCCGCATGAGCAGCAGTGAGCTGATCTCCGAGCTCTTCAACTGACTGTAGCCGGCTGGACTTTTCCAAGCTGTGCAACTTCGGCAACCGCCACTCGGGCAGCTGTCTGGAGGTGCCAGCAGGAACCTGTCCGTGGCCATGCTGGAGCTCTGTCTGGCCCTCACGTTTAAGATGCTCATGACCATCCCTCCACCTTTGGCATGAAGGTTCGGGCTCCAGGTCCGGATTCTGGATCTGGTTCTTGTTTATTGTATGTGCTGTCCTCCTTGCTTTATTTGTGTCCAATTTCCTCTCCCTCTACCCTCTTCTTTCTCTCCCCTCTACCACCCTTCTCTCTCTCTGTCTACCCCCTTACCCTCTCTCCCTCTATCCCTTCTCTCTCTGTCTACCCCTTCTCTCTTTCTGTCTGCCCCATCCCTCTCTCCCTCTACCAGCCTTCTCTCTCTGTCTGCTCCCTTCCCTCTCTCCCTGTACCCCTTCCCTCTCTCCCTCTACCCCTTCTCTCTCTCTGTATACCCCCTTCCCTCTCTCCCCTCTACTCCCTTCTATCTCTCTCTCTCCCTCTACCCCCTTCTCTCTCTCTCTCTGTTTGCCCCTTCCCTCTCTCCCCTACCCCCTTCCCTCTCTCCCTGTACCCCCTTATCTCTCTGTCTGCCCCTTCCCTCTCTCCTCTACCCCCTTCTCTCTCTGTCTGCCCCCCTTCCTTCTCTCCTTACCCCCTCCCTCTCTCCCTCTACCCCCTTCTCTCTGTCTGCCCCTTCCCTCTCTCCCTCTACCCCCCTTCTCTCTCTCTGTTTGCCCCCCCCTTCCCTCTCTCCCTCTATCCCCTTCCCTCTCTCCCTTACCCCCTTCCCTCTCTCCCTCTACCCCTTCTCTCTCTCTGTCTACCCCATTCCCTCTCTCCCTCTACCCCTTCTCTCTCTGTCTACCCCCTTCCCTCTCTCCCTCTATCCCCTTCTCTCTCTCTGTATACCCCCTTCCCCTCTCTCCCTCTACCCCCCTTCTCTCTGTCTGCTCCCTTCCCTCTCTCCCTGTACCCCCTTCCCTCTCTCCCTCTACCCCCTTCTCTCTCTCTGTATACCCCCTTCCCTCTCTCCCTCTACCCCCATTCTCTCTCTCTCTCCCTCTACCCCTTCTCTCTCTCTGTTTGCCCCTTCCTTCTCTCCCTCTACCGCCTTCTCTCTGTCTGCTCCCTTCCCTCTCTCCCTGTACCCCCTTCCCTCTCTCCCTCTACCCCCTTCTCTCTCTCTGTATACCCCCTTCCCTCTCTCCCTCTACCCCCTTCTCTCTCTCTCTCTCCCTCTACCCCTTCTCTCTCTCTGTTTGCCCCTTCCCTCTCTCCCTGTACCCCCTTATCTCTCTGTCTGCCCCCTTCCCTCTCTCCATCTACCCCCTTCTCTCTCTGTCTGCCCCCTTCCCTCTCTCCCTTACCCCCTTCCCTCTCTCCCTCTACCCCCTTCTCTCTCTCTGTTTGCCTCCCCTTCCCTCTCTCCCTCTACCCCCTTCTCTCTCTCTGTTTGCCTCCCCTTCCCTCTCTCCCTTACCCCCTTCCCTTTCTCCCTCTACCCCCTTATCTCTCTGTCTCTATCTACCCCCTTCCCTCTCTCCCTTACCCCCTTATCTATCTGTCTCTACCCCCTTCTCTCTCTGTCTGCCCCTTCCCTCTCTCACTCTACCCCTTCTCTCTGTTTGCACCCTTCCCTCTCTCCCTCTACCCCCCTTCTCTCTCTCTCCCTCTACCCCTTCTCTCTCTCTGTTTGCCCCTTCCCTCTCTCCCTCTACCCCCTTCTCTCTCTGTCTGCCCCCTTCCCTCTCTCCCTTACCCCCTTCCCTCTCTCCCTCTACCCCCTTCTCTCTGTCTGCCCCTTCCCTCTCTCCCTCTACCCCCTTCTCTCTCTCTGTTTGCCTCCCCTTCCCTCTCTCCCTTACCCCCTTCCCTCTCTCCCTCTACCCCCTTATCTCTCTGTCTCTATCTACCCCCTTCCCTCTCTCCCTTACCCCCTTATCTCTCTGTCTCTACCCCCTTCTCTCTCTGTCTGCCCCTTCCCTCTCTCCCTCTACCCCTTCTCTCTGTTTGCACCCTTCCCTCTCTCCCTCTACCTCCTTATCTCTCTCTCTGTCTGCCCCCTTCTCTCTCTCCCTCTACCCCCTTCCCTCTCTCCCTTACCCTTCCCTCTCTCCCTCTACCCCTTCTCTCTCTGTCTGCCCCCTTCCCTCTCTCCCTCTACCCCCTTCTCTCTCTCTGTATACCCGCTTCCCTCTCTCCCTCTATCCCCTTCTCAAATTCAAATTCAAATAAGCTTTATTGGCATGACAAGGGTACACTTACATTGCCAAAGCATATGCTGACATAACAAACAGATAAGCAATAGCAAATTTAACTACAGTAAACACACACACACACACACACACACTAAAGAAAGAAATTAAATTCTACATCTACAAGTCAGACACAAGAAATTAGTCATGTAACATTACTCACTGTCCCTAATTTTGTGGCATGTGGCAATGTACTGTGCTGCCAAAGCCACACAGTCCCTCTTCTCCCCAACAGGAATGGCATTGGCAGCCACTCTACCTCTGAAAGCGTTTCAAATTCAAGGCAAATTTCTTTGACTTTAAAGAAGTACCTTGTTCTTTCCTCAAAGGAAATTAAGCTCTGTCTCCACCTCTTGAATACGACATAGTGAGCACAACCTGTCCTCTCTGGGTAGCCATGTCTGCCGGTGTCTACCGGTCTCA